>JARHVA010004344.1:282500-357500 GCA_037957365.1 Torreya grandis | reverse complement strand
TGTATGATTAATAAAATTTAAAATGTCAATAATTAATAATAATAATAAATGGTTTACATCAGTCCTTAGTTGATAGTACACACATTTCACATAATAGTACACTAGAGACTATTTTTAATGAAGTGGAAAATGTAACTTCATAACTTGATGAAATGTTGCATTGAAGAGAGGCCATGAAATAATTTTATTCTGATAAATTGTCATATAAATATGTTAAGAAAAAATTAACAAAATAATTTGTGTGTGATTTGTTTTTTAATCCTAAAACCAATTAATCTCTACTGATGAATTTAAAACATATTAGTATTGATAGGTGTGTTCACGAGGAGATGAAAAATAATTTTTTGGATAAGTGATGGATGGTGTTTGATGAGTCTTTATGCAATAATAATGATGCTTTATTATAATTTTTGAGAAAATTGATATGTGAGATTTTAATGTAAGAACTTCCAAACTATTTTGACATGAAAGCCTCCTAAGGTTGGGGAGGTGGATCTTCATTTGATAGTCCTAATGTCAAGTGAGACCAAAAACATCATAACCAGGTTCATAGAAATAGAAGGAAAATATCACATGCCTCTATTCCTAAAATTTTGAATTAAATCATAAAAATGGACACCCTTATGATGGTTATGATTTTGACCCAAATTATGATTAAGCATGGTACACATACATTTAAGACATCTACTCAGCCTACATGTGATGCTAGTGGTAGTGGCACTAGAAGTGCTGGTGGTAGTGGTAGTGGTAGTGGAAGTAGTGGTTTTGGTGGTGTTGGTATATATGCTAGAATCCATCCTCGTACTCATGTTATAGTTCATGTGCATCATTGTACATCATATGGGAGGAAGTGTATACGACTTCATATTTGTGTGCAATATATGTAGAGTACATTTATGGATACTAGCATGATAGAGCATACAACACCTATATATTATTTAGGAGATCAAGAAACTAGCATGGTAGAGCATACATCATGTATAAATGCTTTATTAGTGTATGACACTAGCATGTAAGACACTATGTTAGATGTAATAGATTCACCAACTCCTCTCAAGATACATCAGCCCATTGTGAAAGAGTTATCGACCTCACCATATGTATTTGATACATAGGTTTAATCTTAATTATAATTTGTTTATATTTATAAAAGAAATTAAGTTTATTTTATAGTATATTTTCATTTAACTAACTAATTTATTTGACTGAACTTGTTAATTGTTGCGTGTATAGATGATTGGTGATATTTTGGGTAACTGACTAGACCTTGACTCTATTGTAGGTTCTAAAATTGTCATGGGTATACATTATACATAGGTTTGGAAACTTTTAAAACACATACTTACTCATGTATGTTTATTTTCCTTTAATTAAAAAATTATATTTGAATATATATATATATATATATATATATATATATATATATATATATATATATATATATTATATTCATAGATTTTTATCATGTTCATTGGATTCACACATTATTAATTTATTCATTTTATAGATGATGAGGGATGCTATGGGTACCAATCATGAATGATAAAATGTTTTTTCTAGATGTAATGGCTACATCTAAAGATCCACTATCTTTGTAACAGGTCATGATTCAGGGATAGAGAGAGGTGAGAACACGTATTAATATTTTTTTAGCTTCAAGCAATGATATTCTATGTCATATTTACATAAATGTATGCACATCTATATCTATGAATATATGTATACTCCATAAGATTCACCATCACAAGTGTATATGCATTCTCATATCCCTAGACAACCATTTAGATTGAATATGGTAAGTATAGAATCATTTTTCAAAATTTTGTTCTTGAAGAAATTATCATTTTCAATATACAATTTTAATGCATTAATTTTTATATTTCATATTTTGTGTACGTAAAACAATTTTTAAAAGGTAGTGGATGAAATAAGAGATGACTCACATGTTAAGAGGAGAGTCTCTCCTCATATTGAGGCATCAAACACACTTGACTCCACATTTATGCTAACAAAGTGAAATTATTTGTAGTCAATGAGGATCAGTAGAGCTAGTTGTTGTGTTGTGGGTCTTGTTGCAAGCATGTTTGATTTTATATGCTGATATACCCCACACTATATGCCTATATGGTGGATTTTTTCTAAGTATATGTTATGGTCTAGATTTTTTATTGATATATTTCTTATTATTTATGTTTAATTATGACGCCAAACTTTGCATATACACACATATATTATTAGACAATATGATTCCCTTACCTATGCATATTTTATATTATGATCATTTAATGTTGACACATGTTATTGATTAATGATCATTATTACTTCATATGGGGTTAAAAATCCACAATATTCTCTATGTTAAGTGCTTCATCATTATGCATGTTTTACATTTACATGTGATATTTACTATTTACCTATTTAATTTACATTTAATTACATATCAATTTTAAATTTTAGTGTAAGTGGATTTGTGATCAATTTGAGGATGTAAATATTATAAGTTGTACTTGATAAAGTTTTAGGATGTATAGTGATGTAGGAACAATTTCATATTTCCTTGTTTCATTTACGTTTAATTACATATCAATTTGCAATCGTGTTGTAAGTAAACTTATGATCAATTTTAGGGATGTAAATAATATAAGTTATACTTGATCATAGTTTTTAAGATGTCTAATGATCCATGAGAAATTTACTATTTAATTGTTTCATTTACATTTAATTGAATATAAATTTGTAATTGTGATATAAGTGGACTTGTGATCAATTCTAGGGATGTAAATATTATAAGTTGTACTTTATCATAGTGGTTAGGAGGTCTAGTGATGTAAGAAAAATTTACTATTTACTTGTTTCATTTAGATTTAATTACATATCAATTTACAATTGTGATGTAAGCAGAATTGTGATCAATTTTAAAGATGTAAATATTATAATTTGTACTTCATAATAATTTTTATGAGGTCTAGTGATGTAGGAGAAATTTATTATTTACTTATTTTAGAATGTATATATTGTGTTTTTAGTAATAAATAGCCTATCATGTCCTTCACATTGTTTGTAATATATCAAATAGGGGGTGTTTATATTTTCCATCTAAAATTGAATTCAAAGTTTTAATAAGGAGTTTTTAATGTTTTTGGATAAATTCAACACCTATTGAAGGTTCATGACTATTTGAAAGGCTCATTTATGGTATTTTGGTACCTAAATTCATAATAATGTATTGTAATGCATGACTTAGAATTTAATTGATTATGTTTAAGGTCTTATGATGTAAATGAAAAATAAGTATGTGATGTAAATGGAATATACACTTACATTAGGCATTCACCTAGCCCTGATCTCTGACTTAAATCTCCTCTCTACTTAGTCTAATCCTTTGCATGTATAATAGGTCCTTTAATTCTCCATTTAACAAACTTATTCATTATCAAATTTACTAGGTTCATAAGCTTCTTGTCCACATAATCCTCTTCTCTCTCTACAATACATATCACCCTTCTATCCCTCTGTAGTCTCTCCTCTTATGCTCAAAGATGCACTTTCAAGATCATCTAGGCTTACTCTTAATCTTGATTAACTTTAATCTAGGTTTATATTTCTAAAAATTCTTCTTTATCATGAAAATTATCATCCCTTTTTTCAATCTCATCCTCTTCAATATAGATATCATCCTCTCACACACATAGTGAACTCAATAGTTTCCTTCATGAATATAAGGCATATAGTTATCACTCTCTCTTTAAATATCTATCACTCTTTACCTTACTCTACATTATCTCCTTATTATAATCATCCACATATCATAACTGTACTCTCTAATCTTACTCTAAGCTTGTTTATTCTTTGTCATAGTTTCAAGTCTTAAAGATCTCATTCATGGTTAAATGACTCTAGACATATTTATAATTCATATAGGGACATATAATTTATCATTATATCTCCTACATACATCCAATATAATAATACAATCCTCAAGTAATAAATCTCAACTCAACTACACCCTCCCTCTTCAAGCCTCTTTCTCTAGTAGCCCTTAAAACATGTAAACCTAGAAGGTACAAGAAAACAACAATTTTTTTCATAAAAAAATACATTTAAGTACCCATTATCCTTAAATAGACTCCATGTTTTATGATCCAACTCTCCATGTAACCCAACTAAATCAACTCACTCTTTTGCCAATTATGCCTCTTTAGGTCTATTATAATGACATAGATTGGAAAACTATATAGTATAGACTTTTAATAGTCTAAAATCTCATTAATATTAAATATATTCATAAGTTACACTAAATTCCAAGATTTTAATAATTTTGAATTATTAGAACAAAAGATATTCCAGTTATAATTTGGAAACCCTAGGTTGACCTTATATAGGCCTGTGCAAGGCTGAAAGGCTATAAAATTAGATATTTTGATTTTTTAAAAACTTCACTCACATTTGATACATGTTTAAGGTTTTTTTACCCTCTCTTCAACTCCTTCAAAAGGTTCCAAGTCTTGATTCAATACCAAATGTCCATCCAAGGCATATTTGTAAAGTTTTGTGCTAATACAAGCATACTTTAAGACTTCTTGACACCATCATCATCTTGAAAACATTATTTATTCCTTATCAAGATATCATTCATACCTATACACCTTAAATTTCATGTTTCAAAAATTTTCTTCTTTTCTAGGTCTCTAAAACTACTCAAATCTCACTTGACAGTTTTTTTTCACAAGAATAACATGGTTTTTTAAGATAAATAGTCTTGAAACTCCTATTACTCACTCTTAATACTTACAAATAACTTATAACATTTTCTAATAGTTTCTCTACATCATATCCTAGTTTTCCTATAGATTTCAAATCATTTGACTAGATAAACCACAAGATACAAGTATTTTAGAATGGCCTAGGGTTTCATGGCAACTATTTTATTTTTTTTGGGAAATTAGGGTATAGTTCCTAAAAAATAAAAGGGTCTAAAGTAAATGGTAAGAATTTAATTAAATATAGTAAAATATGGATTCATATCAATTTAATTAGATCAATCATATAGGGAAAGAAGTAAATTTATCTATAAAAATAGATTGAGATGAATGATTCAGGGGCTAAAAACTATTGTGAAGGACTGGGAAGATTTCAAGAAACTAGAACTAGCTTTTGTTTAGTGAAACAACAAGACTTCTAAAACAAGACACCCTAGGGTTTGGTAATGTTGCCCCTTTTAGTCATTGATGTCTAAACTGCTCATGGAGACTTGAGTTTTTTGGGTTTTATCTATTGTCTCTATGTGAGTCTACTTGTGAAATTTTAGATGCTAAATGTTGATGGATCTCACTATAAATCCATTTCAATATTTAAACCTTATCTCTACCTACACACATAAAAAAATACATCAAAATAAAAAAGGGGAAAACCTAGATTAGGATAAGTATTATTACATGATCTAAAACCCTTACTATCTTTATCATTACCTACATTAACCCTCAAGCGAGGGTCTCAAATAAAATGTAGTTCTCCCTTAGAGAACTTACATAATCAAGGCACATGGTAGATGAAAGAATCAACACTCACTTAGGCCCTTCCTTGACCAAGCATGAAAACATATGTGTGATGTAGAATGTTGAGTTATACTATTGATTGATTTTTAATTATGTAATGTGCTAAAGTAGTAAGTACTAGATATAAAATACCTTGTGAACTCCTTTATATAGGAGACTCTTTATTTCTAATTTGTGAACTTTATTCACATTCGACCAAAATTATAAAGACAAACAAAACTTAAGGATGAAGCTAAGAAGGGCTTGGGACCCATTAAGTGAGGAAACTTGACCATTTGGACTCAAAATGCTATTGGATAGGAGCAATGTAAATAGACACCCTAGGGTCTAGTGTTATAGTCCAATCCTGGTGCTCTTGTCTTACATGATAGAGACCTAGAGGATAGAATTAGCATGGGAAATAGAAATTAGATGAGATGGAATGACCAGTTTAAAAGATTGAGATGACTAGGAATAAGAAAATAAGTCACTCAAGCATGAAATAAGACCAAGATAGTAAATAAAATGCATGGCTAATGTGAACAAGGCTCATATTCTCTAGTTAGAGTCTCCTATGAAAGGACTATGAAAAGACATGATATGTGTAGTTTCTTGACCAATTTAGTGTGTATACATTTGCTCCCTTTTTATTCTAGTGATGCAATGAAATGACATACTAGAGTAAAAAAAAGAAAAGAAAATGTGTACCTAAACCTAATTACATGGAAATGAATGTGCTACAAAGGGTCCAACTCACTTTCTAGCCAAGGAAGTGGATGGAGATCTAAATATTGCCTAGAGAAAGAAATAATCCATGAAATGGATGCCCCTTGTACAAAATTTAGATGTGGAATCCATGTAACATTGAGAAGGAGGACAATACTTGCCCCCTATGATGAATCTAACTAAACATGAGGAATGATTGAAGGCCCAAAACCAATGTATATCCTATATCCCACATAAATTTAGGTAATCTTTAATGTGTGTATAAAATTTACATGCTATGAAGAGAAAAATATATCATGCCCCTACTCTGAATATCTGAACTAGAACTAAGAAATTCTTAGGGGCACAAAACCAATGTTTGTTCTCTATCCTACATAAACTTATGTAGTCAAGTCTGGGTAATATAATAGACCAAACATTATAGATGGTCATGTGGTCCAACTTGGTGACACCCTATATACCATTGGGTATAATCTAAAAATTTGTTCAATGTGAAAGAATGGAATGGCATGTCCTACCATTCCATATGTATAATACTAGATGATGAAGAACATAAACATTTATGCCATGCCCCAAAATATGGTATTTGAGTGATGCATCTATACAATATGGAAATTTTTATAACCACATGTGATATGACCTATCATGCCATGCTACTTGTGTAAAACTAGAGATCAAAACACTATTTTCTACACTATGCTTAATATCTACTATCTAGTCCTATAACTATGTTGTGTTGTATGAAGATATATGCATGAGATGTGTATTATGTACATTCCCCCAAATTTGGTATCTGATTTTTAATCTATATCAAAGTTACTATGAATCCATATAATCTAAACCATTATAACTAAATAATCTATGCATTTGTAAACTAAATGTGTATCCTTTTGAATATCTTGAGTGAAGATAAGTGACCCATATAATTTGAATCACTATATATTTTGACCTATCTGAGATAAATTTGATAATCTATCTATTGGATGTGTATAAACCATGGTGTATCCACCTATGAGTAGATGGGTATGTTGGGTAAGTGTAGGAATAGGAATAGTAGGAATGATGCCCCCTTTTGGGAAGAGGGATGAAATTTGTGATAGAGGGGTTCAAAATAAAAGTTATGACTAGTGGAATAATAATAGAAAGAAGGTTGGTATATCTTTAATTGATTGAGAAGTTGTTTGATTGATTATACTAAGTTGTTGAAAGTGGAACATGTTTTTATTGGTGAGGACTAGGGTATGTGTTTGGCTGTAAGAGAAATATAGAGATG
Source organism: Torreya grandis (assembly GCA_037957365.1). NCBI lineage: Eukaryota > Viridiplantae > Streptophyta > Pinopsida > Cupressales > Taxaceae > Torreya > Torreya grandis. The sequence goes on along the minus strand of JARHVA010004344.1, from coordinate 349,967 downwards.
TGCATGCCATAGTAGGAAAATAAAGTAGTAATAAATTGAAGCTTATGTGATTTCTAAGATATCATTGTGACAAATCCATGGAAGAAAATGGTTTAAAAAAATGGTGTTATGAGGTTCACGTTATGGGTAAAATGGTATTTTACTTTGACTGAGAAAATTGGGTAATATAGGAAATTTGATTGATTCTCAATTCATTTATGTATTGAATAGTTTGGGATTTAGGTCTCTAGAATGAGATATATGTGAAGGAGATGAGAAAATATCATAACCTAGTAAGAATAGTTGCTAGCCTAGGTTGAGGCTAGTGGTGATGTTACCCTAGTAACTAGCTAAAATGCTTGATTTTTGTTTATTTTGAAGCCTATTTTTAGTGTTTTTGAGTTGTTTAAAGTGTCCTAAGAAAAAAATTGGTGTTAGCACTCCTATCCAAGAGTTAGTACTCCTATCTGAGGTTAAGTGTTGCTATCCAAGTTATATCACTCTTTTCTAGCACTACTATCTTTTTTATAGTGTTGTTGCCCATTGGACATAATTTTATAAGATTCTACTTCATTACCTATTGTTGTGTTGCTTAATTATATACTTGGTATGGTTGATTAATATATATTATATTTTTGGTGTTTTTAAGGTGATGTGTGGATGATAGAGTTCTCTAGGGGCCAGTAGATGGAGACATTGAGGCTATTACCATTATATTTTTATGAGAAAGTTATTATGGATAGGGCTAGGTTAGGTCATGTTTGTGACTTAGGCATGATGTAGTGGGATAGATATCTGATCAATGCCTCATGTGAGAGGTGGAATTCAAATACATGTACCTTTTGGTTTTTTATAGGGGAGATTACTATGACTTTGGAGGATGTGTATCATATTTTATATTTATTGGTTATTGGATGTCATGCGACATTATAAGATGACATGGGTGTTGATGCTATTCATTGTGCATCATTGTATTTTTTTGGTGTGCCTTCAAGTATACATCAAAGGAGTGATAGTGATGTATTACTATCATTTATTATGTATTCTAGCATTCCACACTTGTGAAAGTGGTTGGTTGTTTTATTGGCCTTGTTTCTTGTTATGAATGGGAGTGAAGTGCTGACTGCATATAGGATTCATATGATTGTGTGTAGTGTGGAGGTATATGAAACTATGTTCTTGTGGTGTAGGACTATGCATGACCACCTATATAGGGATCTTGATAGGTTTACTTAGGAGGCATTTAGTGGTGGTGTGAGTGTAGCTACCTTATTGCATTATTGGGATTATGAACACAACAATTATGTAATTGATTGGATTGCCTAGGCTAGAGTGTGAACTTTTGTAGCCATTTGGGGAGTGGTGGACAAGTACATTAGATATCTAGTCTCTTGGTATGGATCATTATAGACTAGTTTTAGATATATTTATGGCTCATGATATCATATAGAGACCATATAGAGGATTTCCTAGGTGGGTCAAGGATAGAGTACAATTGTGGTATATGAGGATCAATTATTAGATATGATCATTGGGTTAGATTTTATGAGTTATTTTAGTATGAGAATGTGACTAGATAGTTTGGGGTACCACAAGATGTGCCCAAAATAGCATGGGTATGGGTGAGGATTACATAGACAATAATGAGGACAAGAGCTCATGCAAGGCCTACTAAGGCTGAGTTAGCACCATTACCTTTAGATGCATGGGATGTGGCTATAGATATTCCTAATTTAGATGATGTTAGATGCACAAATGCATTTACTGCATGGTAGGCAAGGAATTTATGGGCTCCATTGTATCATATTGATGGAGTGGATGCTCTTGCGTATGAGGATCCCAAGACAATATAGATGATGGGAGGTAAATAGTGATTATATTTGAATTATGTAAGAATTTATTCTTTTATTAGAAAGTTTATATCTAACATAGTGTTGTACTTTATGTGCAAGTGGAGTGAGAGGTGCTCAGGATGAATCATATGCTAGGGTAAGAAGTGGAGATGATGAGTATTACGAGACCATCATTGATTTGACACCCTAAGAGATCACATGACATGTACCTAATAATGTGGTGGAGGGTTTGATAAAGTGAGTGATAGTTACAATAAATATTCATGCTCATTTTTTATAGGGATGCTATAACAATAGCTACATGTGTTAGGGTAGTGGGAAAAAGAGATGAGCTAAGGGCTAAGATAGATAGACATATGATGCCCCCACCCCATTCTGGATTGGTGAGAATAAGGATTATGAATGAGTATATGGATCCTTAGAGATGATATGAGGACTTGTGCAAGGAACATGGTTGAATATTGGAGTGAGAAAGTCATTTCAACATGGATGTGATAGCTTGAGGAGGTGTGGGGTCATTGAGTGCTAGGTTTGATTATGGGACTAGTACTAGAGGAGAGAGTGAGACTGAGAGTAAGGGCTTGATGCCCATTTATGATTGATTATATTTGATACCAATTTATATGTATTATATATATCTGTGGATACTAGTTTTTATTTTGACTCATGTATATGGTGTTATAGGATTTGAAATATATTGTTATATTTGATGAAAATGGTTGATTAAAAATAGTTTATTTGGTATTGATTTTTAGGTTGTGTATGTTTGGTAAGATGGCATTTTGGGGTGTGATTTGATTGGTCATGATATATTCAAGTGTGATCTTAGGTTTGATTTATAATCATATGTTAGTAAAACTTTTGTTTGTTTTGTAATTGGTAAATTATTTTGATAAAGTAAATTGGTTTAAGATTGGAAAAATATGATATTAGTATGGTTAGGATTTGGATAATTTGGTTTTGCTAGGAATGGCTATTTTGGAAATAAGAATGTTAGTTTTTTTAGTCATATAAAATGTGAAAATTGGTAACTTGAGTGTGTCTAATGACACCTAACCCTTAGGTCCCTTTTTCATACTCTCACAACCCCCATAGGCATCTTTTCACTAATTCCTAGTCATTTATCGCCTTCCAAACTTGATCCTAGATAAGCCAAACCCCTTTTTTCATGACTAATCCATCCCCCTAAGTCTTTTTATCTTAGGAAAATATCACCACACTTGGACTATAGATTCAGTTCCACTCCTCTCTACTTTCAATGCTCCTATCCAAGTTAAATTTGGGCCCTAATTGTAAATTACTTTTAGTTTCCCATCCTTCAACTTATTAACCTAGTACAAGTACATTTAACCCATGACCAATATATCCCTATAAAATCCCATTCAAAGATAATTTGGAAAGTTTTGGTAATTATCACTAAGAAAGAAAGAATACAAGCAAGACTACTCAAAAAATCTTCTCTATTCTCTGTATATAGCTAGCCAATACATTTACAAGCTTATTCAAATCCTTACACTAGTACCTAGACATCTCAAGCACATCTAGTTTAACAATTTTCATATTCATACACTTAATTTCATAAATCACATCAAGTGAGAGAACTACATATGGCTTAATCCCTATTCAGATTGTTGGTATGTAGATAGCATGCCCATAGAAGGGGTGTCAATACATGTTCATTGAATCTTACACACACTAGCCTCTACTTATTCCTCAAAATTGGTCAAATAATAATGGAGTATAAGGTTTTAATATCAAATATACTATATAAAGGAATATATAAACCTTTAGTTGCTAAAACTTCATGGAAAGGGTCACATCGACCTGGTGAATAAAACCTATAAAGCTCAAATCCTCATGACAACAATAGAAAAAGTGGAATACAATATCAGTGCCACTCTTATCCACTTTTAACACTTCTATCCAATCATAAAATGAAGGTCAAATATCATTTTTTGATAGTGTCTCAGTCTTGCATAGTGAATCTCAGACCCTATCTTAGTTGTATCAGCCAGTTTCTAGCTAAGTCTTATTTCCTCAATCTTATTACTATTTTTAGAAAGATTAAAACTGCAATCTAATTTTAAAAAATCATCACCTTAATAATTTGATATTTATTTACTAGTTTTACTACTCATACCCTTTAACTAAATTAGGAATAATACACTAGTATTCCCAAAATTGTTAACTCATTTGCTGAACCTGACTTACTTTGTTTATGCATAAAACCCCTAAAAACCCTAGGGTAAATTTTCTTCTAATTTCTCCTAGATTTTTTTAATTTTTTACCTACATAATAAAATCATAAATTATCATTAAATTTTAATATTTCATATTAATTTTAAAATAATTTTCTTTCAAACCATAATTACCCATACCAAGTCCTAGTATTTTCCTAGTAATTTTCCAATAATTTTTTAATTTTTTACTAGCATATTAAAATTAAAAATTCACTTCAAATTTCAAAATTCAATAGTAATTTTTCAAAAAAAATTATTTTTTAAAACCCTATTTGCATCTTTTAGGTCTCTTTAAATAACAAATTTTAAAATAAAATTTTGATTTTTTACTTGCATATTTCACTCAGAAATTCACTTTAAATTTCAAAATTTCATAGTAATTTTTTCAAATAATCATCTTTGAAACCCTATTTTCATATAATAAGTCCCAATAATTATTTGAGGTAACACCTTACATTTGTAATCAAATTTGAAAAATGGATCTCACTTATTTCCAAATATTTCTTACGTTTCTTGCAAATAGTTATGAGACCATACTTGGCCCTATCATGTACATGAACAATGAAGTTTACCATATGTTAATTCAAAGTTTCATTCTTTCCATTTCATGATTAATTTTCATAATAAGGGCTGATATGATAAAATTTATTGCTAAACATGCACAAGATTTTAATATTTCTTTTACATACTCTCTCTCTCTCTCTCTCTCTATATATATATATATATATATAGATAGATATATATATATATATACATATATACATATATATATATGTATGTATGTATGTATGTATGTATATATATATATATATGTATATATATATATATATATATATATATATATATATATCTCAGACCAAATATTCATTATAATCATATTGCTATACAACTTATAACACCACTAACATTTATTTCATGAAATATGCATGGTTTCTACCTAGATATACCTAACTCCTTGTCTATATGGTTTTTACATAAGCTAACTACCACCTGTCAAGTTTCAATGTCATATCTTATGCATAAGAAAGAAATCCCTTCTCCTCCTCTCTCCCAAGAGAGTGATAACTACTTTTCCTCTAACCAAGTCCATGTTATCACCCCTCCAAAAGGTGAGGCAACATATACTATTGTTCTTAATGTATACAATCAAATTATAGCTTCTTCAAACCATCTTTAACATATGTACTTACATGTTCAATCGAAAGCAACTAGGATTTGCACTTGTAAGACTCTAAGGGATCAAATAATTAATATGAGCAAGTTAATTTAAAATTTACAAACATAAAATTAGATATTACATAACAAGATCACAGCATTGGAAAGTTAGAGTATAATATAAAAAACTCAAATGCATCCTAGTGTCAATCCTGTCTATGCACCTTCACCTAGTCAATTGGTTGCATGAAAAATTACATATAAAAACAAGAAATAAAAACAAAGTAACTCTAAAACTAGTGATTCAAAAAGCATTCAAAGGTCAAAAAAGAGTTCAAGTGAGGTACTAAGGGAAATGAAGAAATATAAGTTGATCAAACTACCTCCTTTACATCTAATGAGAAGATCCAGATATTATTGTACATATTATAGAATGCATGGGCATCACATAGATTGATGTCTTGTATTAAAACAACATATATGAAAAATAATAGCTAATGAGGACCTTATATAATTTAAATCAGTCAATCAATCCATAGTGACATAGGAACACATTCACAAAGGGTCAAATTCAGAAATAGTACACATGTGTTTACCAAAGCATAACTAAGAATAGCAAAAGGATCAAAAAGTAAACTCAGATAAACAAATAGTACCATAAGAACAGGTAAAGCATGAAAAAAATACAAATCTACATCTCCAAAATGAGTCTCAACTTTCAAAGTAGTATGGTTTTTGTCAAAAATATCTACAATACTTTGATTATCAAGGTCAAGAGTTGGGGAAGCATGCTCAAGGCATCACTACTCCTATTATAGCAGTTGATAATATTTATCACCAAGGTTTTAGATTTGTTGAAAATCCTAAGGTAAATCATTCATAAACATAGTTCATCAAAATAAAAGATTTAGATACAACAAAAGTTACACTAGCATTTCATTCGTTCAATATCATGATGATAATAATGAGTGGAACAATACAAGTTATTATCATTTCCAAGATATCGACAATGAATCAGAATATTCAAAGTCATATTCACAACCATTCCTTCATGCTTCATAATCATTCATAATTACTTTATTTTATACAAAACAAAATGATAGGGAGTCTCCCATGAGACTCATTGATCAATATCATTTCTTCTCAATATTACTTAAACATAGCTTATCTTCAAATTATTATACATAGTCTTCTTGTGATTAATTATACAAAACTCAAATTTCAAAAATATAAAAATGATATAACATATCAAACAACATAAAAACATTCAAATATGTAAAAAAAAAAAAAAATTGATTATATGTGTTATCCATGCTTTACATTTGTATTGTTACGACAGACTTACATTTTCTTTTCTATGTTATTGTTTGTCAATTTATCTACATTACCATGATTCACTTGATCTCTTTTGAGTGTGTGCAGTGACATCTAGCTCTTTGATTGATTCACTCTACCCATTTAAGGGCATCTTACTTATACATCAAGATATACATTGATATGCATACCCATTAGGGGCATATTCTACATGACTACACCATCCAAGTTATGTCATTCATACACCACACACTCTAGTTATCATGTTTATGTACATTACTTACTAGCTTACATATATTACTCTATCGAAACTCACTATTATATAGCACTTGTGTATTTATTATCATATACCTAGTCTTGTACTAACATATCTTGCATACTTTCACTTCTGTTTTGATTAATTAGATGCAATTGTATTTCCAATTATTAAATGATTTAATTTTTTACTTAGCATAGCTAGATTGTTTGTATTTCTCAGTTCTTATTCTATCTCATGTTTTTTCTTTAGGACATTTACAAATGTCTTTTACTTCTATTCATGTGTGTGTCTTAGGACATTTACATATGTCCTTCATCTTTGCTCTTTTATGTGATCATGTCCCTCGTGTCAACCCTTACTTGTCTAAATTATATGTGTATGCAAAATTTGAACATGACTTGTATGCTTGCTCTCTATTTTAAGTAACATGTGCCCATGTCCTTTATTTTCTTGGACCCTTGGCCATATTTGTACGCTTCTTAGTTCTTGCCTTGTATGCTTGACTTTTAGTTTGAGTGACATGTGCCCATGTCCCTTATTTTCTTGGTCTCTTGGCTATTTTTGTACTCTTCTTGCTTCTTGCCTTATGTTTTTGTTACTTTTTTTATTCTCATTGTTTGAAATGCCATGATCTACATCATTCATTATCTTTATATTTTGGATGCCATGATGAACATCATGCTCCATCCCTCCTTGCCAACTAGAAACTAAAAACTAACTAGACTTCCTATTCTTATTCCAATTTATTACATTACATCTACTATTAAATTTATATATATATATATATATATATATATCTAAGAATACCCATGTTAATCTAAAAATCTCTCATTATAAACCATGTTATATCTTGAGATATCTTATTGATTATCATTGCTATATCATGTATCTTTATAGTATAACACACTTATCGAGATATTTATTTTGAGGGAAGTAATTTTAGGGTCTTCATTCCTATCCTCAAAAGATGGGGTAATAAATAGGGGTTTTATCATATATATCAAAGCTCCTAATAGTAAAAAATATAGCATTTAGAACACCCAAAACAATAACCAGACATAAAAAAAAATAGAACAAACTAGGAAAATAGTGAAAATGTCAAAAAAGTTACCAAATTTGGCCTAAGATAATAGCACCAAGATTGGACTATAGCATTGGTGCCATTACTATCCATTTTATATGATCATATCTAAATAGTAGAAAAATTAAACTTTCTAGAAATAGATAGAAAAGTAGGTTTAACTATAGTTTTGAACAATTAGACTAGTTTAGAATCAATAGTTTTTAGTACAGTTTTGCTCATAGAATCTAGAGATAGGGAGAATTATACATGTCATGATGCCTCTCACTTATAGTTTTATATATGAAATTTGGTATAACTTTTAAATCAAAATCCATGTTTTAGACACCATTGATTAGGGACAATGTGCATGACACATTTATTTTCTTTTCTTTTTGAGTTTAGCATTACCCAAACATTCTCAATAGTTGCATGCCTTATTCCATTTTTAGGTGGTTGGCATCATTTTAGAGTGTCTTTCATATAAATCTAACCTTCACATTTTGGATTGGATTTCATACAAGCTTAGTGTACTAGTTTTAGAGTGGCTTTCATACAAGCCTAATCTCCATCTCTTGGAGTGGCTAAGAGTGGCCTAGTTTCCAATATACATTTGGATATCCATGCCAACATTGTCAGATTAAAGATCACTCATGGGCCTTAGGAGACATCTCATTTGACACACATTTCATATTGGTATTAGTTTATATTTTCACTTCACAAGGCAATAATGGAGCCAAAGGACTAGCTAGCCTTTATATTCTTGAGCCACTTACTTAGATGGATTAGACACACAATCCAAACATCGATTAACACATTCATGATCACCTAGTTTTACTTAGTGGGTGATGATGAAGCAAAAGGACCATCCTTTACATTCTTGAGCCACTCTTAAGGAATTAAGCACTCAGCTTCATTTGTGATATTACTCTCGGTATAACATCATCTAGCATTAATTAGCATCATCTAACATCACTTAGCATCATAATAAGTTTTTTCTTAGTTTGTATACCTGGTGAGGTGTATTCATTCCTTTCTCTTCCTCTCTCTCTCTTACCTAGCTTTCTACATTATTATTTTTAGATATAGTGTATCTAGTAAGAACTAATCTACTATTTTTTTTTTGTAGATTCATACTTCACAATGTGTTCTCTCTATGCATACCCAACATCATACAACTTTATGAGCTTCACCCTTACAATTAATTTTAGGTACACTTTCTATTTTTCTTTTATCCTAGTATTTTGATTTGTTTCATTTCTAGAATAAATGAGGGAAAATATAGTCATATAAAATATGAAAATTGGTGACTTGAGGATGGATAATGACACTAAACCCTTAAGTTCATGTTGCTTTCTCTCAAGGCCCTCATAGGCACATTTTCACTAATTTCCAATCATTCGTATCCTTTTAGATTTGTTCCTAGCTGATATAAACCCCTTTTTCCATGACTAATCCATCCCCCTAGGTCTCGTTAGCTCAAGAAAATAGCACCACACATGGACTATAACACCAGTGCCACTCCTATCCACTTTCAACAATCCTATCCAAGTGAAATTTTGGCCCCAATGGAGACTTATTTTTTATTCCACACCCTTCTCCTTATCAGCCTAACTTGATTACATTAAACCCATAACCAATATATCCCTATAAAATTCCATTAAAATATAATTTAGAAAGGGTTAGTAATTATCACTACACAAACAAGAATACAAGAAATACTACTCAATAAATCTTCCCTATTCTTTATATATAGCCAACAAAGACACTTAAAATCTTATTTAAATCCTTACACTAATCCCTATCCATCTCAAGCACATCTAATTTTGTATTTGGAATATTTATACACTTAATTACACAAAGCACATCAAGTGGGAGAACTACATAAGGATTGATCCATCTTCAGAGTATTGGTATGTAGGTAACATGCACACATAAGGGGTGTGGATACACATTCAGTGAATATTCCACACACTAACCCACACTCTTCCTCAAAATTTTTCAAAGAATAATAGAGTGTAGGGTTTAAAAATAAAATATGTTCTATAGGGAGCTCTACAGACTTATAGCTACCAAAACTTCATGGATAGGGTCACACAAACCTAGTGAACAAAATATTGAAAGCTCAAATCCTTAGGACTATAGTGGTAGAGGTGGACTAAATTTTGGTGCTCTTATTAAATCATAAAAAAATGACAAATATTAGTTTTTGACAATGTCTTAGTCTTGTACAGTGAATCTCAAACCCTATCCAAGCTGTATTAGCCAATTTTTAGCTAAGTCTTAATTTTTACATCTTATTACTAATTTTAGAAAGGTGAAAATTGGAATATAATTTAAAAAAATTATTAGCTTAATTATTACATATTTATTTACTAATTTTACTACTCAAACCCTTTAAATAAATTAGGAATAATACACTAATATTCCCAAAATTGTTAAATCAATTGTTAGTAGAAGGGGATGTAAGATAGCACTTTGTGCTTATCACTTCCTTGAGAGTATCTCAAGAATATAAAGGCTAGCCCTTACACTCCATCATCACCCACTAAGTGAATCTATGTAATCATGCATGTGTTAATTAATGTTTGTATTGTGTGTCCAATCTATCTGAGTAGGTGGATTAAGAATACAAAGGTTGGCCCTTTAGCTCCATTGTTGCCCCATGAAGTGAAGCTATGAAGTGACACCTATACAAATTTATTTCATATCACTATCTAAATCTTGATGGCTAACTGAATAAGTTCCCATATTGATCATGTTGTGTATGAACATATGTTATATTTGATATTATCTACTGTGCACTAACTATAGCTATGCATGGAGATTCTACCAAATATAACCTTATTATATATACATCTAAAACTATGTGTTATGAGGAAGGCTCATCTATCTTCAATTGTAGTGGACTTTTATTTGAAATAACACCTTGTGGCCTCTACTATGATGCATATGACTAAGAAAAATATTGATATGGAACTATAACCTATGATGAGGGCTCATTTAATCTCAATTATAGTGGGTTAATACATGAAATTGGTCCCTAAAAACATGGCCATAGTGAATATCTCTCTAAAGTAGTGCTCTAAAATGTGGGTTACTCTAATCTTAATTGTAATGGGTTGCTACATGAGATAGGACCCTAAAAACTCTATTATAGTCAATATCTCTCTATAGTAGTACTCTATTGTGGTGTCTATGATTATGTTGGATATGTATATGGAACTTCACTATGTACTCCTTGGACTTTAGTGCTATATGTAGGCTACTCTTGTTGTTCTAGTCTCCAAACCTTTTGAGTAGGTAAGATAGGAGATCTCCTATGAGGCTCTATCCTAGAAACTACATTACTCTCATGATGGTTAACTAATGATTCCTATGAAGAAATGTCCTGAGATGACTCAGTCATGTGGAAATGAGGTCTATGGTTCCATGATGGAGGATGTCTCAATGCCCCCTATGTGAATGCTATGATGTCATTATCAACACATCTATTAATGTAATCTCTGAGTCTATAACAATCATTATCTTTATGTCCATTGATATAATGATAGTTATAAAAGGGCCAATGTGGCTATTTATATAAGTGATATAGATATTGTTGATGATTAGAAGGAAATGGGATTAACCTCCTATCTAGTAGTGATGATAATATGACATATGGGCTATCTTGTTCTAAATCAAATTTTAGTGGTGCCTTACTATTGTTCTCTATAGTGCATATTATAGGTTTTACTCAAGAGACTTGCTCTCTATTCTTAACTAGTTTCTTTTTTGGTTGTGCCCACCTATCTTATTTAGGACTTGGTGAATGTTGAGTGTTGGGAGTTATAGATGGAGTTACTATTGTGAAATCTATAGTAATTTGATAAACTGAATCTACCTAAATCAATCCTAATTTATTTTCCAAGGATAGAATTGTATATCATAAGTGTCTTAAAGAGGAATTTGTCTAATATAATAAATGCTAAAGGAGAGGTTGGTGAAACCCCTTAATAAAGATATGTTGAATCTCTAAATCTACTAGTTTATAAATCAATCTTAACATGTGAGTCTTAAATCATAAGATATAATCACTAACTAGCTCTAAACTATTCTAATGTAATGTGTCAAATTTCTCACATGTAACATGAGGGCCCATGTTTTCTATGTAATATCTAATAAATTCCTCCTCCAAGTAATCATATGTGTGCAAAGAACCAATAGGGAGTAGATGAAAGAACCAATTTTATGGGTTACCCACTAGTGTTTACTATAACAACTTGAGTAGAATCAAAGGACTCACATGAGATGGAAAATCCTTTTGAAAGGCTTGAAGGTATACTAATTGATCTCGAGTTCCATAAAATTGAGGCAATGATGGTATCTATAAATGCTTAGGTAATGAAGCTTTTACAAATGTCTTTAGAAGAGGGTTACCAAGTAAGTCATTGGCATCCATCTAAGACTTATAATCCTTTTTTTGAAGGTAAGGAGATGCACTTGGTGTTGTAATACACCAACTGCATGCATGAAATAAATAATCTTTTTGGATGGTATATTAGCATCTTGAAGTGGTTCATTTAATCATTGAATTTTATCATTAATTTTAGCCATGGGAATGATACATTTAGAAATTGGATCATAAAGAGGGGGTGTGCTCATTTTAACCTTTGGATGAGTGATAACTTGGACCTTAGTAGAGGGATATGGGATACCATTATCTTTAGGTGAAGAGTGAGAAATAGGTGTTATTGTAATAGGGGTGGCTTGGGAAACTCATTGGTATTTTTATGTTTTAGTGAATCATATTCTAATTGAGTAGTAAATGTGATGTTATTATTAACCTGTGCATTATTTGAAATAGAATCATGCATAGAAATATAAGTAACATTTTGTAATGCATTATGTTTGAGAGGAGTGAGAGAAAAGTTAGAAGCATGAAATACATTTTCTTCTTCACTTTGTACATAATAATCATCAATATTCCATGCCTTACCATAATCAAAATTTTGTTCATAGCCACTCTCATTTTCATATTCATTTGCATGTTCACTATCATACTCATTATCACTTCCATTGTCACTAGGTAGAGGTGTAAGAGAAGAATTTAATTATTTTCTAATATGTAATAAATTATCATGTGAAATTGGAATATTAGTTGCATCTATGTTATCCATGGATGGATTATATGCATTATTTTCATGTGCAATATGAGAAGTAAGAGAAAGAGGCTTATCATTTAGACATTTTTTTTGACAATGTAGAGTGAAGAGAATTTGATGGATCATTTGAACTATGCATTGGAAATTTGATTTTATTGCATTTATATTTTTATAATTTGAACATACAATTATCAAAAAAGAGAGAGATATTAGGTTCAAATGGAAGCAAGTTATCACCAATGAGAGATTCACTTGGAAATGCATTAATAATTTGTTCATTTGGTGCATTGTGAATAGGAGAATGAGGTAAAAAGTACCTATCCTATTTATCAAAATTATTTTCTTTAGAAGAGGGAATAAAAGAGATAGATTTGAGAGAAGAAGATGCACCTAGTTTTTCTTCACTGTAACTTTCACATGTATCACCATATTATTCATTTCAACAATAGTAATTATATTCATTATAAATTAAATCATTTTCCACATTTTTAGCTAATGTAAAAATTTTCAAACTTGTCCATTCATTGTCATAATTATGAGAAAAAATTAGAAATTGATCTATGGGATAAAAGGGAAGAAGTGCCTTAGTGGACATTTTATTTCTTACACCAAATATAATATGTAAAGGTACTATTAAGAAAATAAATACAAGAATAACTACCAAGATATACATTTTGAAAATATTTTTGCCACTCTAAACAATTTGAAAAAAAAAAGTATCTAAAAATTGTAAGGGATGAAGGCTTGGGGTTTGAGGACCTAGTTTGGAAATCTAGGGTTTTGGGTTGGGGTTTTAGAATTTTTGAAATTATGTCAATAATTTAAATTCTAAAATAAATTTGAATAAGATAAATATACAAAAATTTTAAAAAAAAATTGAATTTTGAAATTGAATTTTTGCACAAAATAACTACTAATATAGAGATTTTGAAAATATTTTTGAGACTCCAAATGATTTTTAAAAATTTCAAAATTTTTATCTAAAAATTGTAAAGAAGGGAGGCTTGGGGTTTGAGGACTTATTTTATAAATCTAGGGTTTTGGGTTAGGGTTTTAGAATTTTTGAGAATTATTACAATAATTTAAATTACAAAATAAATTTGAATAAAATAAATGCACAAAAATTTATATAAAAAAAAAAGAATTTTAAAGTTCAATTTTTGCACAAAATACAAAATAAAAACCCTAAGTGTACCTAGGGTTTTTATATATTTTTTGAAGAAATTTGGGTACACCAAATGTTTTATTATTTTGGGAAACTAGGGTCTAGTTCCTAAATAATAAAGGGTGTGAAGTAAAAGGGAATAATGTAATTAAATACAATAAAATATAGATTTATATCAATTTACTCAAATTAATTGCATAGTGAAAGAAGTAAACTTATATAGAAGAATATGTTGAGATGAATGATTCAAGGGTTGAAAAATATTATACAAGATTGAGAAGAGTTAGTAATATAGAACTATATTTCATTCAATGAAAGGATAGGATCACTAAAATAGGGCACCCTAGGGTTCAACGTTGTTATCCTTTTCTATTGCTACTGTTTAAGCTACTCATAAAGACCCGAGTTTTCTGATTTTTGTCCATTGTCTCTATGTGAGCTTGCATATTAAATTTTAGTTGTTGAATGTTGGCGAAAATTATTTTAAAGCCATTTAAATATTCAAACATTATTTCTTCCTACACACATGAAATAACAAATACATCCAAAGCAAAAGGGGAAAAACTAGGTTAGGGGAAGTATGATCCCATTACCTAAAACCCCTACTATCTTTCTCATTTCCTACATTAACCCTCAAGTTAGGGTCTTAGATGAAATTTAGTTATCCCTTATGGAACATGAATAATCAACATTCACAATAGAAGCAAGAATTAACTTTTTCCTAGGCCCTTCCTTGATCAAGCATGAAAATCTATGTGTGATCTAGAATGCTAAACTATACTATTAACTAATTTTTAATTATGTAATGTGCCAAAGTATTAAGTGATAGATATAAAATGCCTTGTGATGTAATTTCTATAATATACTCTTTGTTTTGAATTTTTTAACTTTATTCACATTTGGATGACATTTGAAAGATAAACAAAACATAAGGATACAACTAAGAAGGGCTTGGGACCAAGTAAACAAGGAAACTTGATCATTGGGACTCAAAATGCCATTGGATAGGAGAATTTAAAATATAAATATTAGTGTCCAATGTTATAGTCCAATCCCAACACACCTATCCTATAGGGTCAATATCTAGGGGGATGGAATTATCATGAGAAATAGAGTCTAATTGAGGTAGAATAATCATTTAAAAATCTTGGGTTGATTGGGAATAAATAAAAATGTCACTAAAACATGAAACAAGACCAAGATAAGTAAAATAAAAGACATTAATAATGTGAAAAAGGATCATATTCTCTATTTGGAGTTTCCTATGAAAGAACTATGAAAATACATGATATATGTGGTTGCTTGACCGATTGAGGGTGTATATAGTAACATATAAGATAAGAGCACCTAAAAAGAACTTATTTAAAGTTGGAAACATTTTAAACCTCATTATTCTCCATAAGGTTTTTAATAACCCATTACACCTCTATCCACAAGCTAATCATCTTGATCAATAACAAATGTTATCAAAATACCAATATTTTAATACTATAGTAGGCTTATATTACCCTAGGGATCCTACAAACATTTCAAAAAGGATTTACCCTATAAATTACACATAATAAATGAATTTATGAATGTTATATTGTGTTATAAGATCTCTTCCTTATTATTACATTAGTTTATTTGACATAAAAATTCTCAATAATGTTAAATCAACACCCTCTTATAACACTGTAACTCTTCTCTCATGCAATTTCAACTCTTTATATGCTAAAATATATAAGAGACTTCATTTTTATTATCATTATCATGTTGAATGACCTTAAAACATATTATCAAACCTATTTTATACCTTCTAAAAACATTAATCCATCATTACACACTGCATTACTCCACATATTACACAAACTTCTATTTTAGATTGCAAACCTTTCATTAGTCCCTTTACTAATGAAAATTTTGTCCTTTTATGATTTTTGAAGGTCTTCAATGTCTCACTATTAATGAATTTGATGCATATAAAGTACTTTAAATCTTTATCAAGATCAGAGTGCCTAATTTTGGTTAAGATCCTCCTCTAACTTTGATCATGTATTGCAAGAGAACCATTAGGGATAGACATGAGATGTCATATCCCACACATGCATAAATGAGTCCTATAAAAAATACAAGGAGTATTTTTTATAAATTGAAATGGGTGAGACATGAAAATGAAGTTTTTATCACAACTAAATCTCTCATAGTGGGCCAAATTTTGGCTAGCGAGAGCCGTATATTCTGGCTCATTATCCCAATCAATAAACCTTCTATGAAAACACATCTATATAGTCATTTCAAGAATATAAAAACCATTGCATGGTCTTAGTTATACCTTAGTATTGAAGGTTTTATTTGATCAAACTCATCCCTTAAGAGAATCTCCTTGTCCCTGAGTGTGTAAACTAAGTGAACTTCAGTTGCACATTATAGGAGAATCATGAGGGACAGAGATGAACCTTTAGCTCTCACCCATTCAAGGATTATTCATCTAAAAATTATTATTATCATTTTATCTAACTCAATCTAGGTGAGATGTGTAAACTATGTTTATCTCATAGATAAATCTCTTAGAACTAGCCAAAAATTGGTCAGTAGGGGCTGTATATTATGACTTGTTATCCCCATAAATGAATCTTCTATGTAGACACACTTAAATGGTTATTTTAAAGATAAATACCATTATCTAGTGATGATTAGGTCCCAACAGTGAATGTTTCAATTTATTAGATACATCCCTTAAGAGAATCTCATCATCTTTGAGTGTGTAAACTGAGGGAACTTTGGTCACACATTGAAACATAACTGTGAGGGCTCGAGATGAGTTGTTAACTCCCACATGTGCATAGATGACTCCTTCAATAAATATTAGGAATATTTTATCTAACCTTATATGGGTGAGATGTGATAATGAGATTTATCTTGTAACCAAATCTCTTAAAATGGGTAAAAAGTTAGTTAGTGGGGGGCATATATTATGACTGTTTAGCCCAATCAACAAACTATCTATGTAGACACATCTAGATGGAAATTTTAAGGATATAACAAGAATTTTATGGTCTCAATAATGTAACAAGAGGGAAGGTTAAATTTTATCTAATTCATCCTTTAATATAATATCTTAGTCCTTGAGTTAAAAACTGAGCAAACTTTGGTTGCACATTGTAGGAGAATTATGAGTGTTAGAAATTAGATGTCAAATCTCACACATACATGGATGAGTCCTATAAAAAATATTTTGAGGATTTTCTCTAACTCAATATGGTCTAGATGTGAAAATTATATATATTTTGTTGATAAATCTCTCATAATAGGCTAAAAGTTAGTCAATGGGGGTCGTATGTTTGATTCATTAGCCCAATAAATGAACCATCTATGCAAACATGTCTAGATGGGAATTTTAAGGCTAGGATGGCCATATTATAGTCTTGTTTGGGCCCTAAGAGTGAATGTTGTAGTTGATTAGATTCATCCCTTAAGATAATCTCCTCATCTTTGAGTGTGCAAACTAAGTGAACTTTTATCATGCATTGTATGAAAACTGTGAGGAATAGAGATAAGTTGTCAGCTTCCACATGTGGATGGATGAGTACTATAAGAAATCTTGTTAGGATTTTCTCTAACTTGAGATGGGATATACATATAAACTAGGTTTATCTTTCATCCAAATGTCTCAAAATGGGCCAAAATTTAGCTAATAGGGGCTATATATTATGATTCATTACCTTAATCGATGAATCCTCTAAGAAAACACATGATGATGAGAATTTTAATGCTAGGATGACCATTATATGGTTTAAATTGATCCCTAATATTTTTAGTTTATCATATGCATCCTTTAAGATAATATTCCTATCCTTGAGTGTGCAAACTAAGCAAACTTTCATCACATGTTACAGGAGCATCATGAGGGCTACGAACAAGTTGTTAACTCCCACATGTACATGAATGAATCCTATAATAAATATGTAAGGATTTTATCTAACCTAAGATGGTTGAGATATGAAAATAATGTTTATCTAATATCCAAATATATAAGAATGATCCAAAATTTTGTTAACAAGGGCCTTATACTATGACTCATTAGTCCAATAAAATAACCATAGTATTAATGCTTATAATTGTACCATAGGTGATATTAATGTTGAAGAACACTTATCATTTTATGATTTTGAGAATCCATGACATGAATTGTAGTTTTTGACTATTCAGTGAATGTCTATGGTCGAATAGAAGCAAAGTATGAAAACTATCCACAATATTTATTTGATTTAGTGGTTGGGAACTGCCAACGTCTAAACTATTTGAATACTTAATAATTTTGAGGATTCTATAATTAAACTAAATTATTATTGAAAATGATCTCTAAGCTAGATTTAATCTTGAAAAGAAAAAGGAAAAGGAAGGGTAAGGAAGAAATAAACGTGATTGTAGGTTTTCATCTCAAATATTATGACAAAATTCCATTTTTTTTGGGCACATTTGAACCAATTTATGTTATAAAATAGCATTATCTTAAATTATATCGAAAATCAAGAAAATTTTGAAGGAAAAATATGAACCATAAGGAAGAACCAAATTTACTTTAAAGGTTTTCTATTATGATCTAAATAACTTAAGCACATCCAAATATAGATCAAATAAAACAAAGTATATTTGAGATCTTTACAATCAATTTAGCATTTATCACAAATTAACAACCTTATGATAAATAATATAACTCAAACAATAAGAATCATTAAAATTTAATATAACTCATTTTAATTGAGACATAGCATAGACATTTAATGAAAACTATCCATATAATCTTTTCAGAATTTTGTAGTTGTATTAAATACTCTTGCTATCAATTGCTCAAAAAACATCTCTTTACAAATGGTAACCATTTACCCATTTATAAGAAAAATATGAAATTAATTGGTTAAATTTAAAAAATATCTAGATGTGGATAAGGATATCTATCTTTGATATAAAGTTGCAATGAAAAAAAAGTCATGCCAACTTAACAAGAAAAAGTATATGCTAATAGACTAGGATATACTTTACAAATAGAATATTATTTTAGGAATTTCATTGGTGGGTACTTATAATTATCCATATATAAGGATTTATTTCACCTTTGTGTATTACTCCTTGATCAACTCAAAATCCAGTGTAGGATTCATTAGACAATCCTTTTCTTTATCTGTTAACTTGTCAAATTCACTATCTACCTAAAATACAAGTTCCTTAACACATTGTGCTTCTACAATTTTCTTCCCTATAAAATTAATGGTATCGAGGGTCTTCTAGTTGTCCTTAGTTGAATGACCTTATCTTTATTTGATGCACTAGATGTGGGTATCAACCCTGTACTTGAATTCTTCATCATCAATCAGACTTAAAGTAGTGGTTTGAGAAGGGTTATTTAATAGATTCCCTAGAAATTTCTCAATCTAGTTTTCCAATTCTCTCTCTTCATGAAGTCCTTAACATCACTACTCCAAGTGATTAAATATTCTTATTTATCTACCAAAACTATCATGAGGATGTCCAAATGTCTAATTTTAATAATCTTGAAGTTTAAGGCGTGCTTTGTCTTATGCACCTTGATGAGCTCCTCCATCTAAGCTTCATAATTCTTCCACTGGGTGAATAAGGCTTATCACATCTCAACTTGATGGTCCAAATCATTCAATCTAGACTTAATGATTTTTAAATTCTAGAATTCATCCATCAAGGATTTATTTAGCATTTGGAATATATTTTTAGGAATTTTCTAGAAACCCTGAGCTTCCAAATCTTGATTTTCTATTTCCAACTTGAGAATATTATATTTCAATCCTTGAACTCTAGCAAATGCCATTGTGGATTAGGCTAGTACCACACTAGCTACATCCTCTTGAAAAATAGGATTCTCCCTTATTTCCTACCTTGAAATAGGAGTTAACACTATAAATGGCTCTATGTTTTGAAAGGTGAACTCCTCAATACCAACAATAATTTTATTGGTCACTAATATTTCAAGAGTTTATGTCTCTAGATTAAATTGGACATGAGGATCAATCTCTTTCACCTTTAGTTGTTCAATAATACTATATTTGAACTCATAGAGGATCATAGGGTACCAACCCATTATCTTTCCTTTTTGTGAAGAATTTAGATGCTTCTCTTTGCTTGTTTCTTCAACATATCCTGAATCCATGGCTTGACATTATCCTAAAAAATTATGTCCACTCGAGTTAGGAATAGTTGTTCTATAAATAGGTTTCTCATCACTGAAGAAGTTTATTTCACTAGTAGGGTGAGTGAAATTTAACCTAGGCCTCTTTCTTAGAGTCAAAAAAACTAAGGCTAATTTTACATCTCTCTTTCCACTTCCCAATGGAACCAATTCCTTTCCTTCTTCCTTAGAAGGGAATTCTTCCTTATCCAAACCATAAGTAGTCATGATTTTAGAAAGGGTACTCTCCACTATTTCTCTAATTTCCAAAAAAATTATGCTGATAACTTCTATTGGGGAAGAAGGCCTTGGTGGGGATGCCTAAATTTGGAGGCTTTTAATAAGTCTTGGCTCGATCTTGGACTCTTCACTTATATTTTTTCATTTTCCTTTTACGTCCTTAATTTGCCTAATCTGAGATGACTATGCCAATTCTCCCTACTGAGGCTTACAATATTGTCCCTCAATAGGTGGTTCTTGATGTGGAGTCCTAGATGGTCCTGGTAATAAGTGATATTTTAAAGGATGTAACTACCATATTTCTCTTGAAGGCTTATTATCCATGGCCATCCTATGTTATAAATTTATGTTTTACTATTTCACCCTAGATAAGACTTCTTCAAAGTTATTTTATTTTGTGTAAATACCATCTCCCATACCTTGTTGATGCTTGTACTCAGTCTCTGGGACCTTCCTATCCTAAATATGGTTAGCCACTATATTATTGGGGTCCGACATCTTAAGATCATCTAATTGGAAATCAAAAGAGTTATTTTATACCACCATGATCTCTTTTTTTTTCCAATCCTTTATTTTAATTCTACCAATGTCTAGTGGGAAAGGATGAACTTTAGCCTTTTTATTCTTCTTATAGTGTCAATCTATGCCCTAGATGATTTGATAAGCAATTTATTGCTCTAGAAGTTTACTAAGAACATATATGAGTAGTTTTTATGGTTGGACCATGATTCCTTCTATCCTCATCATAGTGCAATCTGGATAGAACCACACAGTCCCCATGGTATCCACTTTTTTTATTAGAAGATGAAGTCTAGGCTTAGGAATACCAGTGATTGTCTCAAAAATGACTAGGAAGACACCATCAGATATGAATAACATATGATTCCTATAATTAAAAATATGTAACTTTGAGTAATGATGGTAAATGGTAATCCTACCATCAGGGGACCAATTTTATATTCCAGAGAAATTAATAGAGGCCAAGAGTGAGTGTAAGAGGTAAGACAACATAAATAAATGTTTTGAATTATTTCTCTTGATGGCTATAAATTTTTTGGACAAGAAGAAACTTATTAAGTCTCCAATGGGAGGGTCTAGGCTCCACTCCAACATGAAATAGACATAAGACACCCAGACCTTACTCACATAAGTTGTAGAAGAAGCACCAAAGGATCTATTCAATAAGGTCATAGCTACTATAACACCCTCTCTAAACTAGGTAATAGGAATCTCACCATTAGGGGTCCTACAAACATGGGAACATTGGATTAACCAAGGTGAAAGAACTAAATCTAGGTTTTGGGAATTTGTCCATTTTCTCAAAGATGGAAGATCAACATGAGGTAAAGGGAGATTATAATAAGTCTCAAAGGCCATGGGAGATATGCATACAAATTTATCAACATTTCTTTTATGAATAATCCATTTTCCATCTACTCTATAGTCAACAAAAATAGGAACAAGAAGGTCAATGCAATGCATCACCTCTAGTTTAGCAACTAGATGATGAAGGCCTACCATTTGAATTGATACTAAACCCTTGTATCTTTGGTACACTAAAGCATTCCTCTTTTATTCTAGAGAAATTGGTTATAACTCTTAGATAAAGAAGAATAATTTAGACCAATTCTTGATTCCATGTACATTCAGTGTTATTGAATCCAACTCTATGTCTCTAAAGACCCTTCCTTCACAATTTGAAGTTAGATAAAGTTCTAATTTAATATTCATCTATTCCATACACACTACCATTGATAACACTATATTTTAATTACAAAGACATCAAAGTTATTACTAAGGTAGCTAATCTGAATTTAGTTCACAATTGTCTCAAGTGTCACATAATCTTGAACTAACTCTGTCCTTTTTTATAGAGGGTTTAGGGTTTTTTGCTTTAATGACCAAAACATCTAACTTTAATCTCTTACATGCCTTAGATATGATGGAACCTTACTTATCATATCTCTTGTGTTTTCAATCACGATATATCTTTTGTTTAGATCCTCCATACTTATGTGGAGCTTATGTGGTAGGGTTCGATGCCTTTCATGGCAATTTTTAATAAATGTCATTTGAAGAGTGATCATTAGTTTTCAAAAGTCCCTTTTATTTTGTCTTGAAAATCCAAGTCTAGGTATTTGCATTTAATTAGTTCTTGATCTTTGAGCTATTGATTATGCCATGTGTCAATTTTTTGAGACCTTTGAAAAGTCTTCAATTTTATTGCACCATTAGATTAAATCTAGAAAACAAGCGATCACCATTGAATCCTGCAAGATGCTTGCCCTTTTAATCAGTAAAAATGAATTAGGCCAAGATTTTTTGTCTCATTATTTAATTCATAAGAAAACTAAGAATTTATTAAAAGGATTTAGAAATGCATCATTTGATTAGGCTTAAACAATTGTCTAAGTCAAATTCTATGGGTTCAGTCCCATCAAATACATCCTCACAGATGTCAAATGATGGGGGAAAACCTATCAAATTTAAGACATTAAAATCCTTTTATTTTAATTTAAATTTGATGGGTTGGGTCCCATCAAATCCATCTTCATAGACATAAAATGATGGGGGATAAACCTATCAAATTTTAAAAATGAAATTTATTTATCCAATAATTGAATACCACATGTAAAACCATCAAGATATCTTAAAGCTTTGGGGATTGTTTAAGTTAAGTTTGATGGTTTTAGTCCCATCAAATATTTCCTTACTGATGCTGAATGATGCAAATAAACCTATAAAATTTAAGATGATTAAATCCTTGTATTTAAATGAATGAGTGACATTCATAAAAACCTTTGGGAGATCTTGAGGCTTCTAGGTTGATGCACCCCATTGGATGAAGAACCTCCAAGGCAATGTGAAACATTAGATCAAGTCCTGAGTGATTAATAGTTGTTAACATCCTTTCAAGTTTCAATTAATTCACACCATTAGATAGAAACCTTTGAGAAAATGATGATCATTAGATCTACAAAAGGGCATTTACGTTTTAAATTAATACCCAATCATGTTTTAAGTTTAGTCTAAGGTTTTATATTAATATTCAATCATGTTTTAAAGAAGAAAAATATTTGAATCTTAAAATAAATTTAGACTTATGATCATTTAAACCAAAATGAAATAAAATTTCTTGCTAGTATTTTCCCATAAATATTTAAATTTAAACCCTTTTAGGGTTTGTTCCTTAATAAACTTAGCTTCTTCCATGGAACCTACAACTAATCACCTTAACGATAATTATTATCAATTTTGAACCATGAAACGTAAACATGATCAAATATATCAAAGCACATGTTCCTCTTTTAGAATTGATTTTCCTTTAAAAATCCAAGATAAGATAACTCTTTACATTCAAAATAGGGGGTGTTGATCTCAACAAATAGTGACTCAAAGGGGCAACATAAAAATATGTTAGAACACAAGACTTTGGTTTAAAATTTTACATGAACTCTATATCCCATTTCATCATATGTTCTTTCCTAAATCAACCTTAAATTGAAAGAAGTTCCTTATGTATAAAATATGGACTTAGGTATTAGAACACAAACATGCAGTGTGTACTTTGATTCTACTTACTATTTGTCATAAACTTCAAGAAACAACATCTAGGTTCATGTCCTTTTGGTCCATAGAATTTTATTTTGAGTATTTTTAGATATTATTTGAGAATAAAAACTCTTATTTCAAGGAAGGCTTGGGTATTGTTATGTTTCTAGCTAGGCATTTATAGCCTTGACATAGATACCTTTGGTTCCACTCAAGTTCTTGCTCCATTACTAGCTAGGTGTCCATAGCCCTAGTGGAGATTACCTAAATCATCTTTGCTTTAAAAGCTTTTGATTTTATAATAATCCCTTTTTTTAACTTCCAATGAAGGTTAGGAACCAGATTATCTAGGTTTAGGGATTTGATCAAATTTTCTAGCCTTAGGATAATTTTCTTTAATTAAAACTTGAGTTCATGACAAGGATATGTTTTAAGTGTAAGACTGAGTATGAGTTAACATTCTAAATTCACATCATATACATATGATTCTTATTAAAACCAAGTTTTAATTTAGAATAATATTTAAATATTTGTAAGATAATAAATTTCTATACCAATTTATACCAATACCCCTGGTTGCTTCATACTACTTTATTTCTAGCCATGGTAACCTTTTTTAAAATTCAACCACACTCTCTTAAGCAATTACCAACCAAAAAATAATACCATGAGACCTTAATACAACCAAGGAACACCACCAAGAAATAAGAAAATACAAAATGTATATATGTATGTATATATATATATATATATATATATATATAAACAAGCCCAGCAAAGAAGAAGAAAATAAGGAAAGAAAGGGAACTAACTATCCTACCTATTATAATTTTAACAATCTTACACATTTATTCCATGAAGACCTTTGGAGACATTTTCTATTAGTAGGCAGTTTTAACTTTGCTCCTTGGAGATCTTTCAACCTAAAACTATTGTCACCCAAGATTTTTGTAATTTTGTAAGGACCAGTCCATAAAAGAGTGAATTAACCATATTTACCTTTGGGTTTTGATGCCTTGTCCCAAAGAAGGACCAAATCTCCCTATCTAAATACCTTCACTTTATATCTCTTATCAAACCATCTTTTCATGACTGATTGGTGTCTATTGAATTCTATAAATTCATTTTCTCTAGCATCTTCCATTTTAATAATGTCTAACATCCAAGAATCAACAAGTTCTTGACTGCTTTCTATGTATTCTTGCATGAATGTGAATGTAGGTAACTTTAAAGTGATGGAAAATATGGGATCCTAACCATATAACAATAAAAATAGTGAAGCCTTTAGAGCTTGTTTGACCCTGATTTGATTTGCCCATAATGCAAACTTATGAAGTTTATGCCATGTTCTAGGTCTATCTTTAGCATATTTATTGATAGCTTTAATCAAATTTTTGTTTATGGATTTAGAAAAACCATTTCCTTAAAGATATTTATTAGAATAAAACTTGAGTATAATGTCTTGGTCATAATCCCATTCCATAATTTTAATAGAAATGAATGCAGATCCATTGTCACAAACCAAAGAAACTAGGTTTCCAAATCTAGTACAAATATTTTCTTCTAGGAAATTGATCACTTCTTCTATTTTGAATTGCTTAGTGGCTACTACCTCAATCCACCTATTAAAATAATCTATAGTAGTTAGGACATACTTATGACCTTTAGAAAAATTAGGGTTTATTACTCCAACAAATTCTAATATCCATTATGCAAAAGGTTTATCTACCATGATAGGTTGTAAAGGCATGGTTGCCTTTGGTTCCTTTATGCTAAATATCTGGCATGGATGACACTCCCTCACATGATTATAATCATCTTTGAAGAGTGTGGGCCAATAATATTTAGCCTTGAGAATTTTTTGAGCTATGGTTCTTCCTGAAGGGTGTCCACTTCCTAGTTTCTCATGAAAGGTAGTCATAATCCAAGTTGTTTCTTCCTTCGACACACATCTCAAATAATTTCCATCAAAGTTCCTCCTATACAATACTCCATTATTGATGAGGTAATGAGCTAATTTGAGCCTCAAGTCTCTCTTTTTTTCTCTTATAAATCTTGGGGGACAAACACCATTGACAAGTAAATGGATAATAGAGTCATACTACTCATTAGGTTAAATTTTTTGTTGATCTACTTGCATGATATGAAATTTTGGCTCATTACTAGTGATCATCTAAACTATACCCTAACATTTCAATAATTTTGTTATTTTCATATTTATATCATATTCTTATAGAATTTCCATCCATTTGCCTCTTCTTTCTCCAAGCTCATTCTGACTCAACATAAGTTTTGTAGCTAGATCAGGTAATATATCATGTACCTTATTTCTAAGGAGGTAAAGTCTAAATTTTTTATTGCCTTAACCAATATATAAACTTGCTTATCAATCACAAAATAATTTACTTCTACATTATTAAATTTTTTGCTCGTGAAATCTATAGGATGATCATTCCCATCAACGTTTTGAGTTAACACTGTAGCCATAGTATGCTCAGAGGCAAATGAATATAGATAGAAATCCTTTAAAAAATTAGGACTTATGGGGACTAGAGATTCATTAATTTATTCTTAATTTTAGTGAAGGCCTTCTTGGATTCTTCATTCCAAGAAATTATGTCATCTTTCTTAATCATGTCATTCAAATGTTTAACAATCTTAGTGAAGCCTAAAATAAACTTCTTCACAAAATTAATCTTGCCAAATAATGACTTAAGTAATTTTTGGCTGTTGGGAAACCCAATTTTATAAATGGCCTCTAATCTATTAAGATCTATAAATATTCAATCATTGATAATTACATGTCCCAATAGTTTTCCTTCAGTGACACATTATATAATTTTCTTAGGGTTAAGAGATACACCATACTTCCTGCATCTATCAAATACTTGTCTCAAATGTATGTAGTGTTCTTAACTATTTTTAGAAAATACTATAATATCGTCCATGTATATGATGATACACTTTCCCACTAAATCTTGGAAAGCATGGTCCATTTCCCTTTAAAAAATTTCCCCTGCATTAATTAATCCAAAAGGCATTTTGTTGTAAGCATATGTTCCCCATTTAATAGTAAAGGTTGTTTTTATCTTATCTTCTAGAGAAACAAACACCGGGTTATATCCAAAAAATACATCTAAAAAAGACATCACAAAAGATCCTAAAATAGTTTGGATAACTTTTTCTAGAGAAGATAAAGGATAATTATCCTTTTCAGATGCTTTATTTAGATTTCTAAAATCTATGCACAATCTTATTTCTCCATTCTTTTCTTTGACTAGGACTAGGTTTGCCACCCAAGTGGAATGTCTAATAGGAAAAATTATCCTTGCATCCAATAGTTTCTTGACTTATTTAAAATTCATGGGTTCTAAAATAGGATTGACTGGCCTTTGCTTTTGTCTAAAAGGTTTGCAATCTTCTTGAAGAGGTATGGTATGAGTAATGACCACTGGGTCAAATATTTTCAAATCTTCATAAGATCAAGCAATTACATTCTTTTATTTTGTAATCAACTCTCTATATTTTCTATTTTCCATTTCATTGCAAGCCTTCCCTAAATTTCACCATATGGGGTTGATCATGTGAGCCAAGATTCATTGCATGATAATCCTTACCATTTACCTTGGGTTGCTTAGGTTCTTCAATTTTTTTGTCAAAATAAAATAGTCTTTCAAATGAATCATCTCTTTAGGCATCTTATTATCACTTAATTGGATTATTTTACCAATAAATTACTCCTCATGAGAAGTTTTATCAATCTAATCAATAATATGAGCTTTAAAAGACCCATAATTAGTTAAGAAATCTATGATTTGTTGATCATCATTCAAAACTTAGAAATTATTTATATTGTAAGGAACTAAAGGATAAGGTATTAACTCAATATTTATGCTTTGAGAATTATGATTAGGCATGAGGTTAGCTATATTAGAGGCAAGATCATCAGCAATTTTGTTTTCTTCTCTTGGAAAAACTAAGATTTTGAAGACATTGAAAGATTTAATCAAATACTACACCCTAAACTTATCTATTTAAGTAAGATAATTTGCACTAGTACTTACTTCTCACTTGGTTAACCATAAGTTCAGAGTCTCCATAAATAAGTTCTTTAACTTTGTGTTTAATGGAAAACTATAATCTAAGTATGAAAGCCTCATACTCAACTAAATAATTGGTGCAAAGAAATTGTAACTTATAAGATGCATGGTATTTATTTTCTGAAGGATTCATCAATACAATGCTAGCTCTTGATCCTAATTTACACTTAGGACCATCAATGTATAACTTTCACAAACCACACATTTGAGAACTCTTAAAAACTAGCTCTTTTTTAGTTTCCAAAGTGAAAACTCTCAAATTAGAATCTAAGAAATTTACCCTTTTTTTAACAACATTACATTCTATTATCATGTGTTTCATTTGAGGATCTCTTTCTACTCTTATTTTATTTGACACACCTTTACAAGGAAGCCATAAGTGTGAACAATCAGTAGACATATAGCCATAAATCCTTATTCCATTCTCTACTTAAAAGAAAGCCATAAGCACTAGGCATTTCTACCACTTGGATATTAATGAATTGTTGAACCCTTGGTTCACTAGCCAGTTGTATATAAACATTCAATAATTCTACTACAAACTTAACTCTAGATTAATTCAATTGAGTGACTACCCTAATAGATTTGATTGAAGTTAACTCAAGTTGTTCACATATCCTAACAGGCATAATGTTGGTTGAGGCTCTCGAATCTAAAAGACAATTATGAACATTTTCTCCAAATATCTTGACTCTAAGTAAAAAAATTGGAGACTCTACTTTGATCACTTGTGTAATTATATTTGAACTATCATTCTTAGGTGGTTTCCCAATTTTCTTTGATAAATATTCTAAGAGTAAGTATCTTTGTTCTATGATTTGAGTTAGCTAATATAGAGTGATATTAGCTTTAATCTTTTTCATATCTTCCATAATGTTATAGCCAAATTTTCTTGAAGGATCAATAGTTAACATTAACTTGGAATAACTTCCTCTAGGAGGTTTCGGATTATTCTTTGATATAGTGTCTGGAGGGGCCCCATAATTGTTAGGAGGCATAGAGGTAGTCAATCATTGTTTTTGTTCCCTATTTCTAAGAGGATATGTCTTCAAAAAAAATTGGAAAGTTTTAATTTCCTTAGGAATATTCCCAAGTTCATTATCCTCTTGAAAATGGAAATTAAATTTTTTCACCATATGCACTTTGTTAGATGGTTTAGATTCAAAAGAATTTTTAGCAACCTCTTTGTTTGGAACCACTTTAAATGTGTCAAGTTCTTCTTGAAAAGATTCAAAGGCTTTAAAAAACTCAATACAATCAATCTCACCATCATTATAAGTATCATTCACCCTATAATAATATGTTAAGGTAATATTAGTGAGGTTTATATCTATATTCTTTTTACTAGGGAAATAATCAGTAGCTTTATTATTTTATAAAATGTCATTCTGAAACCTATTCCTAGGTCTGTTGAACTTTTGGAAAGTAAAGTTCCTTCTAGAATTGTCATTAGCATTACCAACTTGTTTTTTTAATTGCAAAAAATTAGTGCTAAGCTTCTGTACCATTTTCAATATAGAATCATTCTCATTTTTTAGAACCTTAGAATTTTAACTTTGGTTACTATTAATTCTATTAACAAGTACTAAAGAATTATGATCATTGTCATGAAATCCATTGGTAACTTGATGGCTCAAGAAGCCTAGAATTTGATTAGGTGTAGCATGACTAGTAGGCAATATATTCAAAGTATGAAATTGGTTTAATGTTGGAGTATTTTGGTTATTACTTGGGAAAAGGTTTAATGTAGGCATCAGAGGATTAACATTTGGGATAGAATAAGACATCTATCCTTGGGGTTACATTTATTCACTAATAAATATTGCTTCAGAATAAGCTTGAGATGATGTGATTATAATTGGAACATCTCTCTTCAAAAACATAGAAGTCATGAGGTCAACATCTTTATAAACCTCCAAATCTAAAGCTTCATTAGGTTTATATGGATCCATGGTCTGACTAAACATCTTTTGGAACCTAGCACTAAATGACCTAATAGGTTCACTTGTATCTCTCTTAATAGTTGTGAATTGATTATAAACGACACAAGGACTTATGACCTTTCCAAATTTATTAATGAGAATAGTGTCAAAATTATTCCATCAGACAATATAATTGTCAGGTAAATTGAGGAACCATTCATATGCAACATCTTTAAATGTGTATGATAACAACCTACATGATACATATTCATGAATAAAATTTAACAATCTTGATGTATCTTTGAAATATTTAACATGTTTCTTAGTAGTCATAATACCAATTGGACTAAATATTGGCAAATATTTTTCTAGATTATGTGGTAAATAATGAACTGCACTTGGTATATTGATAGGGGAAATTCTAAGACATGCCATTTTTGGATGGAGATCAAGCATATGAATCCTTTAAAAATGTGATGATGGTAAAGATTTAGAATACCTATGCTTACCTCTGTCTTTCCTAGTCCTTCTATGAGTTTCTAGTTCGAGCAAGGGTTCTCTAGTCTCTGAATGTCATCTAGTCCTAATCCTTGGTAATTCCAACTTGAAGACTAAGTATCCTATTTTAAAACATGGTGTAACACATTAATTATCAAACAATGACAAATAATATGCACACAAACTTAATTTGTATAAAATTGTTCATAAGAGGACAAAGGACATCAATCATTAACTAAATAAGCTCAAAGATGTACTGAATTATGTAAAGATGACCAATCTTTACAACTTATGACTCAAATAAACTTCTTATTGTAAAAGAATTGTCAATTTTGAGAAAAATAAATCATCCTAACTCTAAATACTAATAATTTTTTAACAACAAAAGTTGTATTTCCATAAAGGTCAACAATATTTACACAATTTATGTTAAAAGAAACATAATCATGTAAAATGTAGATAATTCCAACCAAATACACTAAAAACATATTAAACATCTTTAAAGAGGCCCTCCTTCTATTGGAAATGGAGATTCTCCTATTGATGCTTCTAATTGTACCAAAAGTGATCTTAGTGTTGAAGAACACTTCTCATTTTAGGATTTTGAGAATCCATGAGATGAGTTGTAGTTTATGACTATTTAGTGATTATCTATGGTGGAATAGAAGTAAAGTATGAAAATTTTCCACAATATTTATTTGATTTAGTGGTTGGGAGACACTAGGGTCTATACTATTTGAATACTTAATAATTAAGAGGATTTAGTAATTAAACTAAATGATTATTAATAGTGACCTCTAAGTTAGAGTGAATCTTGATAAAAATAAGAAAAAGGATGGGTAAGGAAGAAATAAACATGATTTTAGGTTTTCATCTCAAATATTATGAAAAAATTCCAATTACTTTGAGCACATTTGAATGAATTTATGTTATAAAATAGCATAAGCTCAAATTATATCATAGATCAAGCAAAATTCAAATGAAAAATATGAATCATAAGTAAGAACCAAATTTACTTTAAAGGTTTTCTATTATGATCTAAATAACCTAAGTACATCCAAATACAGAGCAAATAAAATGAAGTATATTTGAGATCTTTACAATAAATTTAGAATTTAGCACAAATTAATAGCCTTATGACAAATAATATAACTCAAAAAATAAGAATCATTCAAATTCAAGATAACTCCCCATAATTGAGATATATCATAGGCATTTAATGAAAACTATCTAGACAATCTTTTTAGAATTCTTTAGTTATATTAAATGCTCCTGGTATCAATTTATCAAAAAATCTCTCGTTATAAATTGTAACCATCTACCTATTTATAGGAAACATAGGTGGTTAACTGGATAACATTCAAAAATACCCAGATGTGACTAAGGACATCCATCTTTGATGCAAAATTGTAATGCAAAAAAAACATACCAACTTGACAAGAAATAGTATATGCTAACAGACTAGCATATACTTTATAAAAAGAATATTCTTTTATTAATTTCATTGGTGGGTCCATCTAATTATCCCTACCTAAGGAAGTCTTTCACCTTGGTGTATTACTCTTTGTTGAGCTCAAAATCCACTTTATGATTCATTACACAATCCTCTTCTTTATCTGTTAATGTGTCAAATTCACTATCTACCCAAGATACAAGTTCCTTAACACATTGTGCTTCTATAATTTTCTTCCCTACAATGGTAATGGTATCAAGGGTATTTTGATTGTCCTTAGATGAATGATCTTAGCTATCTTTGATCCATTAGATGTGGGTATCAACCCTTTGCTTGAATTCTTCATCATCAATCAGGCCTAAAATAGAGGTTTGAGAAGGGTTATTTAATAAATCCCCTAGAAGTTTCTCAATCCAATTTACCAATTCTATGTCTCTCTTGATGAAGTCCTTAACATCACTATTCTAGGTGATCAAATCTTCTTGTTTGTCTACCAAAACTACCATGAGGATGTCTATATGTCTAAGTTTGATAATCTTGAAGTTCAAGGCCTACTTTATCTTATGCACCTTGATGAGATCCTCCATCTAAGCTTGATAATTCTACCACTAGGTGATTAAGGCTTGTGTCATATCAACTTGATGGTCTAAAACATTCAATCTAGACTTAATGTTTTTCAAATTCTTGAATGCATCCATTAAGGATATATTTAGCATTTGCAATATATTTTTAGGAATTATCAAGAAGACCTGAGCTTCTAGATCTTTTTTCTCTATTTCCAAATTCATAATCTTTTGTTTCAATCCTTGAACTCTATCTAAGGCCATTGTTGATTAGGCTAGTACCACACTAGCTATATCTTCTTGAAAAATAGGATGTTCCCTTACTACATACCATGGAATAGAAGTTAATCCTATAAATGGCTCCACCTTCTAAAAGGTGAAATCCTTAATACCAATAGTAATTTTCTTGGTCACTAATTTTTTAGGAGTTGATGTATCTAGATTAAATTTGACCTAAGGATATAACTCTTTTGCCTATGGTTGTTCAAGAATCTCTACATTTGAACTCCTAGAGGCTCTTGGAGTACCAACCCATTGGCTTTCCTTATTGTGATTAATCTAAATGTTTCTTTCTGCTTGTTTGTTCAATATATCCTAAATCCATGGTCTGACATTATCTTAAACACCTATGTCCACTCGATTCAGAGCCTATGAAGGAGAAAGAAATGGGATTTTTTTGCAAATTCCCATAAACAAACCAATCAAGAATGGTTGGTCCATAAATAAGATTCTCATCACTGAATAGGTTTATTTCATTAGTAGGGTGAGTGAAATTTAACCTAGGCCTCTTTCTTGGAGCCAAAGGAACAAAGGTTAATTTTTCCTATTTCTTTCCACTACCCAATAGAACCAATTAATTACTTGCTTACTTAGATGGGTCTTATTCCTTATTCAAACCATAATTAGCCATGATGTTAGCAAGGGCACTCTCCACTATTTATCTAATTTCCAAAGCAATTATGTTGATAACTACTATTAGGTAAGAAGGCCTTGGTGGGGCTCCCTAAATTTGGAGGCTTTCAATAGGTCTTTTCTCAATCTTGGACTCCTTACTTATAGCTTTACCTTTTCCTTTTTCATCCTCAATTTGTTCAAACTAAGATGACTTTGTCAATTCTCCCTGCTAAAGCTTTAAATATTTTCCCTCAATAGGTGGTTGTTGATGTGTAGTCCCAAATGGTCTTGGCAATAATTGATATTGTAAAGGATGTAACTACCAAATTTTTAATAAAGGTTTATTATCCCTGAGCACCCTACATTCTAAATCTATGTTGTATTTTTTTACCCTAGATAGGGCTTATTAAAATTTCTTTTCCTTTGTATAAATACCATCTCCCACACCAAATTGATGCTTGTACTCAATATTTGGGACCTTCTTATCCTAAATATGGTTATTCACTCTATTATTGGGTTCCCACATCTTAAGATCATCAAATTGTAAATCAAAAGAGTCCTTGTGTACCACCATGATCTCTAACTATTTCCAATCCTTGATTACAATTATACCAATTTCTAGTGGGAAGGGATGAACTTGATCCTTTTTATTCTTCTTGTAGTGCTAATCTATACCCTAGATAATTTAATAATCACTTTCTTACTCTGCAAGCTTACTAGGAACATTTATGGGTAGTTTGTATGGTTGGACCATGATTATTTATATCCTCATTATAGTGAAATATAGATAGAATCACACATCCACCATGGTCTCCACTTATTTTTTTATTAGAGGATGAAGTATAGGCATATGAATACTAGTGATTATCTAAAAAATGACTAGGAAGACACCATCACATATGAATTGCATATGATTCCTATATTTGAAAATATGTAGCTTGGAGTAATGATGGGAATTGGTAGTCTTACTATTAGGGGACCAATTTTTGATGCTATGGAAATTAATAGAGGCTAAGAGTGAGTCTAAGAGGTAAGACATCATAAATAATTATCTGGAGGTCTTTCTATTAATGGTTGTAAATTGTTTGGCCAAGAAGAAACTTATTAAGTCTCCAATGGGAGGGGTTAGGTTCCACACCAACATACAATGGACATAATATACCTAGACCTTACTCACATAAGTTTTAGAAGAGGTACCAAAGGATCTATTAAATAATGTCATAGCTACCCTAACACCCTTTCTAAATTGGTTAATAGGAATATCACCATTAGGGGTCCTGAAAACATGGGAACCTTAGATTAACCCAGGTAAAGGAACTCAATCTAGGTTTTGGGAATATGTCCATTATCTCAAAGATGGAAGATCAACATGAGGTAAAGGGAGCTTATAATAAGTCTCAAAGGCCATGGGAGCTATACATATAACTTTATTGACATTTCCTTCATGAATAATCCATTCTCCATTTACTCTGTAGTCAACAAAATAGGAACAAAGAGGTCAGTGCAATGCATTACCTCTGGTTTAATAGCTACATGATGAAGGCCTAGAATATGAATTGATACTAAATCTGTTTATCTTTCATACACTGAAGTATTCCTATTTTCTTCCTAAGAAATTAGTTAAAACTCTTTGACAAAGAAGAATAATTCATACCAATTCTTGATTCCATCAACATTAAATGTTGTTGAATATAGCTCTGTGTCTCTAAAGACCCTTTCTTCACCATCTAAATCTAGAAAAATCTTTTCTTCAATCTTCATCTATTGCCTACCCACTATAATTGATAACACTATATTGTAATTTCAAAGCTATCCAAGTTATTACTAAGGTAGCTACTCTAAATTTAATTCACAATTATCTCAAGTGTCACATAATCAATTTGAACTAACTCTAGCATTATTTATAGAGGGTTTATGGTTTTTTGCTTTAATGACTAAAACATCAAACTTTGATCTCATACATGCCTTAGATATATTGAAACCTTACTTATCATATCTCTTGTATTTTCAATCATGAGATATCTTTCATTTAGATCCTCCATACTTACATGGAGCTTATGTGGTAGGGTTCCATGCCTTTCATGGAAATTTTTCATAAATACCATTTGAAAAGTGACCCTTAGTTTTCAAAAGTCCTTTTTATTTTTCTTTGAAAATCCAAATCTAGGTCCTTACATTTCATTGGTTCTTGATCTTTGAGCTTATTGATTTTTTCATGTGTCATTTGAAAAGTCTTCAATTTTTTCACATTGTTGGATCAAATCCAATGAGTAAGTGATAACCATTAGATCCTTTAAAATGCTTACCCTTTTAATCAGTAAAAACGACATAGGATAATATTTTTTTTCTCAATCTTGCCTTCATAGTAAAAACTAAGAATTTATTAAAAGGCTTTATAAATGCCCCCTTTGATTAGGATTAAAAAAACATCTAAATTAAATTTTATGGGTTTTATCCCATCAAATATGTCCTTCAAATGATTAGGGTGAACCTACCAAATTTAAGACAATAAAATCCTTCCATTTAAATTTAAATTTGATGAGTTTGGTCCCATTAAATATGTCCTCACAGACATCAAATGATGGGAGTAAACCTATCAAATTTAAAATAATGAAATTTATTGATCCATTAAATTAATTCCATGTGTAAAACCATTGAGAGATCTCAAAGCTTCAGGCATTGTCTATGTTAAATTTGATGGGTTCAGTCCCATTAAATACGTCCTCACAGATGTCAAATGATGGGAGCAAACTTGTCAAATTTAAGATGATAAAATCCTTTTGTTTCAATGAATTATTTCAATGAATAAAAACCTTCAAGAGATATTAAGGCTTCTGATTTGATGCACACCATTGGATTGAGAACCTCTAAGGCAATGTGAACCATTAGATCAAGTCCTGAGTGATTAACAACTATTAACATCATTTCGACCATTGGATTGAAACCTCTGAGCAAATGATCATTGTTAGATATATAAAAGGGCATTTAAGTTTTAAATTAATACCTGATCATGTTCTATGTTTAGTTTAAGGTTTTATATTAATATTCGGTCATGCTTTAAAGAAAAACCATATTTGAAGATTAATATAAAGTTAGACTTATTATTATTTAATCTAAAAAGAAATAAAATTTATCTCTAGTATTTTCTTGAAAATGTTAACTTTAAACCTTTTTGGGGTTTGTTCCTTTTAAACCTCAGCTTCTTCCATGGGACCTACAACTAATCACCTTGAAAATAAATATTAGAAATTTTCAACCATGAAACATAAACATGATCAAATATATCAAAGCACATATTCCTCTTTCAAAATTTATTAGCCTTTAAAAATCTAAGATAAGATAAATTTTCACATTAATTCTAGAATACAGACTTTCTAAAAACAAATAGAGGGGTCCTCCTTTCAAAAAAAAGCTATGGGGTTGTTGGTCTTAACACAATTAAGTTAGGTGGGTTGTTTTGGGTCTTTGTGTGTGTTTTTCCTTAAATGAATTTTGCATAGGGTGTGTTTATTTCTTGTTATATGGTGTGATGTGATTTTTTAGTATTTATAAGGAATACCAGTTTTAGATTATATCATAAGAGTGACTCCATTTCCCCATGGAAGGATAAGGCTATTAGATCATTAGCATTGCAGGCATGATACCCGTATGAATCACTAAAAATGTTGACCAAATTTTTACCTCGAGTTAAAATTGGTCAACCTTCTAGGTTGAAACATCATAGGGTTTTAAAAATATTTACATGGGCTTTTTATGGTCTTAAATTAGTTTTATATGGTCATATTTGTCTTTGTATAACATTTTCCAAAGTTTGGCCTTATGTTCACATGTCTAGTCTTATTGGTCAATCACAAGGTATTGATGTTGTCAAGCATGGTAAGAGTTTGGGTATGGTTTAATTTCATTTTCAAATTTTATTTAGATTTCATTAATATCATAATATCATATTATAACCTTTTATTCAACTCTCACATGCAAAAGACACATTTTGGCCACCTTTTGGGCCATGTGGAGGAATTATACTAACCATATTAAAATAAAAATGTTTAAATAATATTATAAACATCCTTGATGTCATAAATTGGTTATAAAATTTTTATGGATAGTTAGAGACTAATGGAATCTATAGTTTAATTCCTAAATGACACTTTACAAGTACTTCTAGGCACTTGTAGGCCTTACAAGATCATATTTTAGTTAGAAATTATTTTTAAGTGTCCCTTGGGATACATAAAATCACTTTACATACTTGAAACAATATTCAAGCTGAATTGAAACTTTATGTGCTTTTTCTTCTCCATCATTGCTTTCATAAGCTTAGAAAGGTAAATTTGAACTAAATGGTATGACCGAGAGAGAGAGAGAGAGAGAGAGAGAGAGAGAGAGAGAGAGAGAGAGAGAGAGAGAGAGAGAGAGAGAGAGAGAGAGAGAGAGAGAGAGAGAGAGAGAGAGAGAGAGAGAGAGAGAGAGAGAGAGAGAGAGAGAGAGAGAGAGAGAGAGAGAGAGTTAGGATCTAAAACTTTGGTCATTGCTAGGGGTCATAGTGAGATTAAAATAAGTGGTATTATTTTTCATATTTATTACCTCTTATTTATGAATAAGCAATAAGAGTGATAACAAGTTACAATTTCCTATCCATCTGAGAGGGGTCTATTCATTCACTTATTTCTCCACTTCATAATTCAATGGAGAAAAATGGTTTCTAAGGGTGATTTTATCTATTAATTATGAATTGCCTTCACTTCAAGGAAAAGTTTCTTGATGTATAATGTCTTTCAATCAATCCTATTATAGGTTTTTATTTTTTCTTCATGGTGGTCACTCTCATAGGTTATAAATGATTCATTACTCATACAATATCCCTCAAATTCATGGAGTTCATGTTATTTTATTTGAGATGTGTTTTTTGTCCATATTCTTTAAGTTTGATGCTCTATAATAATATTATCTATATTACATAGTCCACTAAAGTTTGATTATAAAAATGGGCTCAAATATTAGTGACATCATAGTGTAATATTTTGAGACCATATTTTACTATTGGGAGTATATAAATATGAAGATAACAATATAAGCACAACTTCCAATGAGAGTCACTAGTGTCTCTTCCATATACAAGACTATATGGATTGTAAAATTAGATGAGAGATGATCAAATTTATATGGAAGACTTGATACATATATTCATGCATTCATATGGCTTTGACTTCCCCATTTCCATCATCAAGTTTTTTTAAATTGACTAGATGCTCTAAGATAACATATAAAACATATTTATGGACTTACTATACTTATAGGTCTGTATAGACTATAAGGTCAACTGAAGATGATATGAAGTATGGTAAAAGTAATTAGAATATATGGAGAAGTGTTAGATAGGAATGCAAGATTTTTAGAGTGCTATATGGTCTAGGGACTCATTTGGATATCTATGTAAAATATTCCTAGAGGCCCCAGGCTTGTAAGTCCTCTTTGTGAACTAAAAAGTTAATTAATTTTCAATAAGGTATTCTAAAATAGGAGACTTAACATCAAGGAATATTAAGATAACATATAAATCAAAATAAGATATTAGGCAACTTCCAAGTTAGAGATAATCAAGGTTGAGTTTGCACTCACCTAAGCACCTACAGGGATGTGTATGGAATTAAGAAAGTAAAATAGTTGAAAGTGCCATGAAATAGAAAATAGAACTTGTATACATCGATAATGAATAATCCTTAGGTTTAAATACCTTAAATATCATGATAGGGTTTGGAATCATTAAGTTTAAGATTTTATGCTCTAATCTACTCATAATGGGAACTTACGTCTATACCTTGTAAGGTGTGAGATAAAAGTGCATACCTAAGGAAAGAGGTATAGTATGTTTGAGATATGCTTAGATCCCAATGGGTATTTAAAAAATTATCAAATATACACTAATGGAATAATTTTTGTGAGGGTTAGGTATAAGTATAAATAAAATAGTCAACCATCCTAAATAGGCACCTATAGGCTAAAAGTGAAAACATGATGGTATTAAGCTTGAGTAAGAGACAAAATGGTGAAAAGAAATTGAGATCTACCTCAGATAGATTAATAAGCCATAGGGTCTTTTTAATACAAAAGAGTAACTATAGAAGTTTTATTAATCTAAGTTCTAAACCCTACACATGGTCAAGAAGTCACCTGCAACCAAGCTCTAATGCATAGGAATTGAAGATGATTAAAGGTTTAAAGTTTGAAAATTGTGAGAAAAATTAGTTGAATTCTAAATACAAGAGTCCTAATATAACATGGTAATGAATATGGTGTAATTATACCTACCCTAGATGAAAAATTTCATGAGTGTGACATTCATAAAGAAGATGATTTATGTTAGCAGTTCCATGCCATAGTTCAAGATTTTGAACAAGTAAGGCAACTCTCCTTATTAAATAACATTAGCTTTATATTAAGGTCATTGGTGGACCTAATGAGCATGAAGATAAGTGTCAAACCAATATCAAATAGGCTATAGTCTTATAGGAATGCCATAAAAACAAGGTAGAAGTTTATTTGATTGAGGAGCAACCTAGGCCTCAGTCTGATATTGAGCCACTTGTAGACAAGACTGGCCAACAAGAAGATAAGTATGATGGTCTTAGACATCAAACATACCATAGTCTATATAAAGGTGAACTTGATAAATATCTCTTGACTCATAAAAAGTATATTGACAAGAATAAAATGAGCATGAAAGAGATCAAGTAGGATGTACTATTAAGAAGACCTAAATTAGAGCTATAAGGACTATTCAATGGTGTTTATAGTGATCCACTTGCAGCTAGTAGAGGTCCTATGACTAGTAAGTCCTTTGATCACCTTTAAAATGAAATTTTATTTGATAAACAACCATCATATGGTGAATTATTCTCATGGATTAGTTATCACTCAAGAAACATTCATTTTGATATTGGTTGAAGTAAGAAGACTTGTTTCATCACCTCCAACATGTTGTGAGGTATGTAAATTGTAGGTTAGGTGTGTTGTTTTGAATTTTTATGTGTGTTTTTTCCATAAATTCCTTTCACATAGGGTGTGTTTATTTATTTTTGTGTGATGTGGTGTGAGTTTTAATTATTTATAAGGAATATCAATTTTAGATGGTATTATGAGAGTGACTCCATTTCCCAAGGACAATGCTATTGGTTCATTAACATTGCAGGTATGCTACCCCTATGAATCACCAAGAATATTGACAAAATTTTGAACTCAAGTAAAGTTTGGTCACCCCTATAGGTTTAACCTTCATATGGTTTTCCAATTCTTTTCATGGGCTTGTCACGGTCTTATATGGTCTTAAATAGTTATGTATGGTCATATTTGTCCTTATCTAACATTATCAGAAGTTTGGTCTTATGATCAATTCATAGTCCTACTGGTCAATTACAAGGTCTTGATGTTTTCAAACATGGTGAAATGTTTGGTATTGTTTAAGGTCATTTTAAAAGGTTATCAAGATGTCACTAATATCATAATATCATGTTATAACCTTTTATTTGACTCTCATATGCAAAATTTGCATTTTGTCCACCTTTTGACCCATATGGAGGAGTTATACATACCATATTAAAATAAAAACATTTAATTAAGATTATAAACATCCTTTATTTTATAAATGGGTCAAATAATGTTCAAGGATAGTTATATACTAATAGAACCTTCATTTTAATGCCTAAAGGACACTTTACAAGCATTTTAAGGCACTTGCATGGCCTTGAAAGAACACATTTAAGTTAGAAATTGGTTTTAAGTGTATATTTGGATCCCTAAAATCATTTTAAATATTTGGAACAAGTTTCAAGTTGAAATAACACTTTAGGTTCTCTTTTGCCTCCATCACTACCTTCACAAGCTCAAAAAGGAAAATTTGAATTGAATGATACGACTAGGAGAGGGAGGGAGAGTTAGGAGTTAATACTTTGGAAAATATTAGTGGAAATATAATTATTTAAATAAGTGGATTTTTTTTTTCATATTTATGGCCTATTATTTATTAATAATCATTAAGAGTGTCTTATTCATCCAAGATGGGTCTATTCTTGCATCTATTTCTCCACTTAAAATTTATATGGAGAATTATTGTTTTTTAAGGGTGGTTTTAGAGGTAAATTATCTCCTTTTAATGTTAGTTTCATATGGTACCTCACCTTTATGAAGTGCATTCACTTGGAGGAAAAGTTTCTTGATGTACAAGGTCTTTCAATCAATCTTGCTATAAGTTTATGTTTTATCTTCATAGTAGTCACTCTCATAGGTTCTAAATGATTCATCACTCATTTAATATCCCTTAAATTCATGTATTTCATGTTATTTTTTGTGAGATATGTATTCTATCCATATTATTCAAGTGTCATGCTCTCTAAGAACATGGTCTATGTTATGCAGTCTACTACAGGTTTAATTGTCAAAATGGGCTCAAATATTAGTGATTTATCATAGTGTAATATTTTGAGACCATATTATACTATTGTAATTATATAAAGATGAAGATAAAAATCTAATCACACCTTCAAATGAAATTCACAAGTGACTCTTCCATATATAGGTTGATACAGACTTTAGAAGTAGATGGGAGATGCTTATAGTCATGGGGAAGACTTAATACATATCTTCATGCATTCATGTGGATTTAACTACCCACTACAATCATCAAGTTATTCAAATAGACTATATTCTCTAAGACAACACACATAACATATATATGGATTGATTTTACATATAGGTATGTATGGACTATAAGTTCAAGTGAATATGATATGAATTATGGTGAAAGGACTTATAAGATATGGAGAAGTGTCAAATAAAAACATAGGAGTTGTAGAGTACTATAAGGTCTACAGAATCGGTTGGCTCTGTAAGTAACTAATCCAAGTAAAAGAGACCTATAAACCCTAGGTCTTTAGGTCCCTTTGTCAAACCAAAAGTTAATTTCTATCCATTAAGGTAGTTTAAAACAAGAGAATTAACCTCAAGGTAGATGAAGATAACATACAAATTAAATGAAGATACTAGGCCACTTGTAATTTAGAGATGATCAAGGTTGAGTTCATAGTCACCTAGGCCACTATAGGACTATGTAAAAAATGAAGAAGGTAATAAGGTTGATAATGAATAACCCTTAGTTTTAGACACCTTCAATATAATAACAAGGCTATGAAGCATCAAGTTCAAGACTTTATGCTCAAATCTAGTCTAAATGGGCACCTATGACCATGCCTTGTAAGGTGTGAACTAAAATTTCATACCTAAGGAAAGAGAAAAAGTATGTTTGAGTTATGTTTATATCCAAATAGGTATTTTAAATAATTTAAAATATACACTGAAGGATCCATTGGTGTGAGGGTTAGATCTAAGCATAAATAAGATAGTCAACCATCCTAAATAGGCACATATAGGTTGCAAGTGAAAATAGATTAGTCTTAAGCATAATTAAAATAAAGAATGGTTAAAATACATTGAGGTCTACCTCATATACACTAATAAGACATAGGGTCATTTTGAGACCAAATAATAACTATATAAGGTTGATCAATCTGAGTTTTAGACCCTACACACAATCAAGAAGTCACCTAAAGCCAATATCAATTGATAGGGATTGAAGGAGAATGAAGTTTCATAGTTTGAAACACATGATAAATCTAAGTATAATTATAAATACAAGATTATTAATTTGAAACATGGTCAAACCTACATCTTCTTATTGAAGTTGCAAGATAATTTAAGTATGATCACTATATGCATAGGGAGCATCACCTATAGGCCTGTTCAGTCCAAGTAAGGTATCATCCTTAGAAACATAAGGAGTAAAGGGTTTGATAGGTATGCATTAAATTTATAAAATGGGAGAAGTTAATTTTACTTATATAAATAGTGATCTTGAATTCTATAGTGACATCTCATGATAAAAACCTAGAAAGCCTAAATGGGCTTAAAACTCTTCTTTTACATTGGTTAACCTAAAAA
The DNA here is from genome assembly GCA_037957365.1 of Torreya grandis. NCBI lineage: Eukaryota > Viridiplantae > Streptophyta > Pinopsida > Cupressales > Taxaceae > Torreya > Torreya grandis. The sequence goes on along the minus strand of JARHVA010004344.1, from coordinate 306,405 downwards.
AAAAACATATCAACACTTGGAGGAGACTAATAGATTGAAGGTTGAATTGGTGTCTGACACTTTCAAAGATAGTGCTGATATCACAAAATCATTACATTGTCAAATATCCTAAGGAATTTCTTAAACCCTATAGTCATATGTAGGTCCAATCAATCATGAGAGAGATTGATGTTTTGAGGGATTCATAGGCATGATAAAAAAAATTTAATGGATAAAAAATATGGTTATGAGTGTAACAATGAATCCATGGTCATATTAAATCCATACAAGTTGCTGACATACTAACTATTTTATCTCAGACCTTGCTCACTCCATTGGCAAGGGGCAGACTTGAGATCATAGGGTCTATTTGAACCCAATACATAAGATAGTCATGTTAAACCCAATAGAGGTACCTTGAGGAAATAAATATACATATAAAATGTCTCAATACACTATAAGGTTTCAAAAACTTTAGTTTTCAATCCAAATGCCCTTGAGGGCTAGCAAAGAGGTGATAGACTTATAAACCTAAGTCCCCTATCTAGTGCACTAAATGCATAGAGTTGGGTAATGATCATTGGAAAGTCATGTTTAATCATAATGCATATTTTTATGGAGGTATATAAACCTTTACAAGTAGTTATAATGAGTTTTGAGTCCCAAAACCCAATTTAGAAATCTCTCAAGTTTAAGAGAGTTAAGTTTGCCACCCAAGGAGAGACTTTATACACTCGCATCATAGATCAAAATTTTCATGGGAATTTGATAAATTTGTAATGGGTTTGGGGGGGTGTCAGTAAATAAGGTTCTCTAAGTGTAATGAGGCCAAAAGAGGATTTGTTCTTTATGAATAATCATTAAGACCCCAAACATGTCTTAACCCCTCCTAAAACCCTGATAGTGACCAAGTAGAAAAAATGGACCTCTATAGCACATATAATTCAATATTTTTCTCTTGAAAAATCTTGTATTTTTTTTAGGACTCAAAGGATGTTCCCCACATGTACTTATTCTATACTTGAAGTTGTACAAACTGCCATAAATGATCTATTTTTCATTTTTTTTGGTGTTTTGAAAGTGTTGTAAGAAAGGGAGAACTTACAAATAATTATATGATGAAATTTGGGATGTGTTATAACTATTAAATCCAAAAAATATACATAGGATATTTTTGAAGTGGTTAAACAAGGATCATTTTCCAAGGTAATCTCAAACTGGATTAAAATGAGACTAAGTGGTAAGGTCATTTCATGGTTTGCATACTTCCACAAGGTCTTATGATCCCATAATTGACATGGAGATTTATGATATCATAATTAAATTTAATAACATTATTTTTTTATTTCACATGCTTTTTAGATGTTTGGAGAAATAAAACATGGTTTTAAGTAAGGAGGCCTTATTAAGGCCTAATTGAAGAGAGAGGAAGGCATAAAAATGGACTTCCACTCAGATTCATGGTACTAAATTTTACAAGGATATTTAAGGCCATACTGGGTCCTATAATTTACCATAAATTTTTAATACCCTATATACATTCTCCTACACAAGGAGGTTTATATGTTCTTAGGGCTATAACAAAAATAGGCCTAGTGAGGGCTTAAGAAGAAAAATGGATTCTTGGGAGTTATTCTAGGAACAAAATGGTTTTTTTTCATGTTTTAAAACATAGTTTAATATCATACATGGATAAGGAGTTAATTTAATAAGATTAAGTTGAGTTTTGGACCATTTAGACCAAGCTACGCATAGGAAATAAAGAGTTACAAGACACCTGTGTACATAAATGATGGAATGTCAGATCAAAGGAGTTTATTAAGGCATGAAAGGCATCTAATTAATTTTATTATATTATATCATGGATAAATAATGATTTATAAGACAATTTGTTTCTCTCCTTATGCAAATAAGGGTAGTTTTCAATAATCTAGTCAAGATGTCAAACTAACTTGTAACTCCTATGCCACATGGAGGTTTAGATCATTTTTAGGAGTGAGACACATGGTTTTGGAAGTCTATATATGACTGTTACACAACTCATTTATTTTTTTAACTCACATACACACTTTTCAATCCTCTAATATTACTCCCCTCTCTCTCTTCACACTTCTCTATATAAGTAACCACTTTTGGATTTGTAAACAATCCACATCTAGGATGGAAAATCCCTGCTAGTTTGAGTACTATTTTGACTTTGAATAAAAAATTTAAAATTGGTTTTGATTTCTCAAGTTATTTTATAAGTGTGTGAAGTAGTACATAGGTTAATTTTAAGTGATAATCATCTATCATTGTGTTCACTTTAATATTTCATGCCTTATGTAAGTAGGTTGCCCTCTAACAAGTCACATGAAGTGTAGTTAGTGTTCTTGTATGTATCTAAGTGTAAGGAAGAGTGATAGTGTCTAAAATCATAATTATTATGCATCCAATTTTATAAGTGAATTTTATCTCACATTTATGTTGAAATACTTATGTTAGAGAAACCTTTGATGTTGAGATTACTTTTGTGAATCACCTTTCATTGTGCAAGTACATGGTAGTCTTGTGGAGATTAACTTGGTTCATCACATCATTAGGTTAAGTTTATTTTAATGTTTTTTATATCCCTTTTCATATCAATAAGTTATTATCATATATTAATATCCTCAATAGACATATCAAGGGAGATAGCCCTTCAATCTAGAGGTTTACTCATGCTATAGACAACCCACAAGTATAACAACAAGCCCATTGTTTCACTCAATTATAGTAGGATTAAACTACCTATACAAGGGTGAAAAATTTATTAAAATATAAGACATGTCCACACAGGAATATTAATATTATAATTGCCATTATCTAGTTTTATTCTTATGCTAGGAGTGAAAGTTGTACTTGATCGAACTCATACCTTACGAGAAACTCCATATCCCTAAGTATACAAATTGAGTGAACTCTAGTTAAATGTTTTTGGATAAACATGAGGGATAGATATTAACCTTCATATCTCATATGTACAAAAATTATTACTCTAACAAATCCTAGGATAATTTTGTCTAAGTTGATATGGGTGAGAGATGGTAATGAGGTTTATCTCACAACCATATCTCTTGGAATGGGGTAAAAGTTGGTCAACATGGGCTATATACTATGACTCATTATCACAATCAACAAACCATATATGAATACATGTTTAGATGGGAATTTTAAGGCTAGGATGACCATTTTACTATCTCAAATAGACCTTAGGAATGAAGGCTAAGGTTGATTAGATGCATCCCTTAAGATAATATCCTCATCTCTGATTGTATAAATTGAGTGAACTTCAGTCACATGTTGAAGTAGAACTATGAGGGATAGAGATGAGCCATTCACTCCCATGCATTCATAGACAAATAATTTAATAAATCTTAGGAGTATTTTATCTATATAGATATGGGAGAGATGTAATATTAAGGTTTCTCTCACAGCCAAATATCTCATAGTGGGCCAAAAGTTAGTTAGTGGGGTGCATATATTATTACTCATTCACCCAATCATCAAATTATCTATGAAAACTTATCTAGATGGACATTTAAGGCTATATAGATGATTTTATGGTCTCAGTCATGCACTAAGAGGGAATTTTTTAGTTGATCAAAGGTATTTTAGAGGTACAATCACTAAGAGGGGGTTTGAATAAGTGAGCCCAGATATTTCAATTTCAATTATAGTCCTTTAAACTACTAACTAATCAACATATATCAAATTGATCAAGCAACATTAATAAGAGAGATCATTCATTCAATGAATACATAAGACCAAACACATAACACATACTTCATGTGGGAAACTCTCATGGGGAAAAAACCCCACTCTCAAGCCTACAACACAAATGGAGCATTGTACTATAAGTTATTACAAACTAGAGACTGATCAAATCCTCATGATCAAGATTTAGTGAAATACCTATTCCATAAAGATCACATGACCCTAAGATGATTAACTCCTTTAGACTAGCTATCTTTAGTGAAACACATGTTTCACAAGGAAAAACTACCCCTAAGGAAGACCAAGTCCTTTAGACCCTCCTTCCAACACCTCCACATTTGAACTCATGTATTCAACACCTAATGATATAGCTCTAAGTATCACTTATCAACTTTATTCAATACTCTCTATTGGAAAAATCACATTACATACTTGAACCAATGATACAAAGATCAATTAGGACACATTACATATCCCAACTAACCCCACTCTTCAATTATGCATACTTAATGCATCCAAATCCACCTTTTGGATCAAACTCTACTCCTCAACAATAACTCTATCACCATAGTAGTAACATGACCATGGGGTCATCCATACAGGCCATACTCTGATCTACCTCTCATATCAACCACCAAGATGACACAAGAATCATCTATCCTTCACTCACACTTCAAAGCATCAAACTTTTAAGATCACTTGTTATGACAAAAATATGACTTATAGGTCATACACACAATCATGAACTAAGTCTTCTCATCAACCCATTTATTAGGTACACTTCTTCTCTTTACTCCTTAACTCTTCACTTTACTCCAATCACATAAGCCTATTCAATCCTCTTCAATCTATAAGAGCACTATTTTTACATCAAAATTATGACCTACAAGTCCTACACATAATCCTAAATCTGATTTACTCATCAACCCAACCATTGGGAACACTTGATCTCATCTTTTATTCATTTTAATGAATACTTTACTCACACCATCCTCTACAAGAATTCCTCTTTAAAGTCTAGAAATAATCATCTTTGATTTCACTATATATAGAGCTACCATGATTAATAATATCTTAGTTAGACATTACACATACCATCACCCTTAAGGCATCTCACATGGGTCATACTTAAGCACAATCCATTTTCAAATAGGCCTAAGTCACTTTTAGGTCCTATGGAGACCCATTTATCTCTTTGACATTTATTTGAGAAAACTAAGAACATATGAACACTTTTACAACTCATGAACCCATGCCACATGATCTATAGGTCCTCCTTAAGTATCCATATCCATCATAGTACCCTTTTGTTTAAGTGCAATTCACTTAAAAAATATTCATGCATAGTTACCATGAATGAATACATAGTTGACCTGTAAACCTTTGTTCATACTATATATGATTAATCAAACCTTCATAATTCACATATATCATCCTCATGGAGTATAAAACACTACCCACTATCTAATTCATCAAGATATATCAACACAATTTCAAAACAAGCTCAAACAATCTTCTCAGGTCAGTTACAGTTCATGCATGAACACAGTCAACTTTAGAGCCCATATATATTTGTATATACATACATTCAAACCTTCAAATATATATTTCCATATGTTTTTTAGATTAATATATATATATATATATATATATTCTCTTTTTACACCATGAGTAAATTCATTCTGGATTGAAAGATATGACTCAAAAAATAGACACTAGTTTTTCCCTTGTTAAATTCAAATATTTAAATGCCAACAGTCGTAGTTAAACTTCAAATACTATGCTCATATCTCGTATCCTCTTAACTTTAGATCAATCTCACACCACCAATATTTTCAAAAATTTAATGTATAGGCACCAATGCACAAACATTAAACCTCTGTCACTTTGACCTTATCTCATGCAATCTAACAATGTTTACTTATCACACACCATCAATCTCTTATATGTAACTTGGTCTTTAACAATGATAAACAAATATCACTTTGACCTCTTGACTTTAATAGGTACCTTTGATCTCTATTTGTATGATCTCTTGCTCACCATTAATCCTTAAAATAAGCTTTGATCATTTCTATGTTTAGCATTAAACATCATGTACTTATCCTCATCTCATTTCTTCTTGACATATTGGAGTAAAAAACTCCTTCTATCTTGATCAAACTTTAACTTGTGTAGAAATGACTAAGTATGGAAACCTTGTTTATCTACTTGGAAGGCCAACTTTGTACCACAATAAAGTTTTCCTTTCTCATTTGCATGATCTTAAATTTGGACCATATTATCTTCTCACATAGGATAATCTAACCATTTAATAATAATTTCATATAACTTGTACATGTGTGAGATATATCACCATTAAAATTCCTTCTCAAAATCTTCTATCACAGAGCCAACTATGCTTAGAACTTTCCTAGAAGGCCAACTTTGACCATGAATATCTTTTGACGTGCTTTAGTGCATGAACTAAAATTTTTAAAAAAATAATTTAGGTGTAAAAATAAAATAAACATATGATTAAATTCTCCTAAAACATCCATGGGTGTGATATATGAAATCATCAAAATGATTACTTAGCTCTTCTTGCCACATTGCAAATTTGGCCAAGTATGGGAAAATAATATCAAAACACCTAGGAGCCAAACATTTAGAGAATAGAAACTAGGTACTAAAGTGATAATAATCATATAAACAAATCCCCCTGACTCATCCACATGTGGTAATGTTTATGTCATCAAACAACCTTCTTAGATTTTCTACCACTAAACCCAAATTGTCTAGATGAAAACTATGGACTACTAGATGAATTCCACTTATTCAAACAATATAAACAATAATATAAAACATCTTAGATACCTCTTACACATTATAAAATCACTATACTCATCCCTAATCATCTCTAATGATGCCAAAACTAAAGATCAACCAAGTTAACTTCAAGCACACTAGGACAAACACATTACACACTTTGTCATTATTACTTAGGATATCATAGAACTTAATATACTCACCAAGACACCTCCATGAAACCTCCATGACATCAATATAAACTCTCCAATAATCTCCCCCTTTGTCATTGATCTTAACAAACATCATTCAACTCACATTCTCTCTCTTCAAGAACTTTCACAATAAGAACTTTCTCCCCCTTTGACACAATGAAAAAGTGGGCATAAAATTATCTTAAAAGCATGAAAAATATCAAAAATATGATAATACCATAATATAAATATGATAAAAACTTTCCTTTACCTTGAGCCTACTTATTCCTACCTTGATAACATCCTTCTTGCACCATGCCAATACTCTCTTCTTTAACCAAGAACTATAAACAATGAAGATATAACACACAAAAGAACTTAAATCTTATGTAACTCACCAATAAACATATTAGAGGGACTCCCCCTAATATTTCTAAGCCATTTCACCACTTTAGCATCTTCAAATCTCCATACCCCATGAGAAACCACCATATAGGCTTACTAGCCTTCTCTCTCAAACCACGTCAGGGATCACCAAGAAAAATTTATGACACACACCAAACAATAAACATGATATAAAAAACTTGAGAACTCACCTTGAAATAGACATAACATGCTCTTTATGAGAAACTAATAAAAAAACACTCTTCTTCACACTAGACCTGTCTAGTCTCCTTGTAGCCCTACTTGGAACTTACAAAGCCCATAACTTTTAGTAGACATATCATCTGGACATATAAATTCATATATGGATTACTCTAATTTTCCCCCTTAGTCACACCAATTTTAAAAAACTATCTCAACCTTTGTAGCATACTTCCTTCACAAACCAACTTGCTAATTAGGCCTCCAACTCAACAAAAAATTGAATAAATTAACAACCAAAAACCTTAAAATATCTATGAATATTGATTTTATAATAAATTTGGCTCATTAAACATATTAATAAACCTTAGACCTCAAATCATAAGGTAAACCACTTTTCTAGCAGAGCCAAAAACCCTAGAATCTCAAAACAAATTAGGTCAACAAAACACCTTCTAGTCAACGTCCACCTCTAAAATTTCTTGTACACATAGAGATAACCATTACATACTTCTAAAACAAGATTTGATATTTCACACCTTTGAGAACCCATACATCCTATAACCCATTTTTAGGCCTACATACTCTTAAACATAAACTAAGAAACCTTAGAGCAAACAAAAATCTCCAATTTGACTTCAACATACCTTCAGACCACAAAACCACCTACAAAATGATATAATAATGTCAACATAACTTTATATACAAAAATATCATCTTTACATTGCATCAATATCATTATGCCACCTAGAACCACCCATTTTCACCCTACAAACACTACATACATTCTTTCATGACATAAAACACTAAACTAGGCTCAACCATGCACTACAATCATGTTATCAACTGATACAAACATTACATATTCTCCATATGAAGTTAACATATCTTTGTATAACAAAAATGAGTCATTAACATCATGAACAACACCTTAGGATTTTTAGACATCAAACCCTCAAGTCACTTACTTTCAACCTTTCGGCTAGTTATTCCAAAAACTGAGAGCAAACATGAAACACAATTCTACTAATCAACAAAGTCCTTCACAATGAGACAACACATATTATCATGAATTTCTTTTTCTTGAAAAATTAATCAAGACCCAACCAACATCCACCATGATTCCTTTTATCTGTAAGGTGTCTCCTGTATAGCTTAGAGAGAGACACCCTTTTTACATAGAGATACTAAAAGTCCCAATAATATTAGGATTCCCATATCTCTATAATTTCATTTGACTTATAATTGTGATTTACTTTGAACAGATACTTTAATTCATTATTTACTTCATACTTGTTAGCAAAAGTAGACAACACAAACTCTTGTCTTCCCTTCATGTCAATCATGGTAGACAAACCATCTTTGGTCTCAGTCTGATCTCTCCTAATAGACTTAGGTTTCCATACCCATTTTTTATCACTTCCTTGCACACTAGGAGACTGATACACCTTATTTTTCCTTGGGAACACATTCCAGCTATTATTGTAATACCTAGAAATGTGACCAACTCTATGAAAACTAACTCAAACAAGATCATTCATACCTTTTACTTGATGATGATTGTGATCTTCTTTTTCTATCTGGATAGAAGACAAATTCTTTTGGTAGTCTTGTATATTTTTCATATCTAATTCCTTCTTATTTTACTCCTTTAATTCATCAAGTGCATTCATTATCTCAACTTATAGATCAACTTCTTCTTCTTTGATATCATATTCTATTTTTTTATGGCAATCTTATTTATCAAACATGATGTCCTTTTCTTTTAAACACAAACTTGTCTTAGCATCTACTAGTTAAACCTTGATATCATTGATATTATTCTTATCCTTTTTGGAATATTTATTCAAAGTACATATCTATTCTTCAATTTCCTTGATCATAGCCTTTCACTATTGATTTTCTTTATTTAATTACTTAGCCATCTTTGTGCCTACTTAGGGCACCTTAAATATATTAGGCTTCCTCCAAAGGATCTAATCTAATACCAATTGTTAGAGGTATACTCATTGATATGGGGGGTGAATTAGTGAGCCCAGATATTTCAATTTTAATTTGAATCTTTCAAACTATTAACTAATTAGCATATATCAACTTGATCAATCAACATTGAAAAGAGAGCTCATTCATTCAATGCATACACAAGATCAAACATATAACACATAATTCCTATGGGAAACCCTTATGGGGAATAAAAAACACTCTCAATCTTGAAACACAAATGGACTACTATCCTATAAGGTATTACAAACTAGGGACTAATCAAATCCTCTTGATCAGGATTTAGTGAAATGCTTATTCCATAAGGATCACCTGCCCCTAAGATGATCAACTCCTTTATACCACCTAATTTTAGTGAAATACCTATTTCATAAGGAGAAACTACCCCTAAGGAATACCAAATCCTTTAAACCCTCATTTGAACACCTTTACCTTTGAACTCATGTCTTCAATTCCTGATGATGGAACTTTGATTATCACTCATCATCTTCATTCAACACTATCTATTGGCCAAATCACATTACATACTTGAAAAATTAACATAAATATCAATTAGGACACATTACATATCCCATATAATCCCACTCTTCAACTCTACACACTTAATATATCCAAATCCACCTTTTAGATCACTCTTCACTCCTTAGAAATAACTCTATCACTACAATAATAATTTGACCATGGGGTCATCCACATAGACCATACTCTAATCTACCTCTCAGATCAACCACCAAGCTCACACAAACAAAATTTGTCATTTACACACACTTGAAATTGTCAAACCTATAATATCACATTTTATGACATAGAAATATGACCTACAAGTCATACACATAATCATGAACCAACTCTGCTCATCAACCCATCCACTAGGCAGACTCACTCTCTTTTCTCCTCAACTCTAAACACTTTAATCCACTCGCACAAGACTCTTCTCTCATATTAAATATATAATATAAATATTTTACCATTATAATTACTACCTATGTCAATACACATACTCCTCAATTTTTTGTGCTCATCAACCCAACCATTGGGCACACTCAATCTCCTCTTTTTTCACTTCAACGAATACTATACTCACACCAAACTCTACAGGTCTTTCTTTTCAAAGTCTATAAATCATATTCTTTGATTTAAATATATATAGAGCTATCATGATTAACAACATCTTGGTTAACCACAATGCATGCCATCACCCTTAAGCCATCTCACATGTGTTACACTCAAGCAAAATCCATTTTCAAATAGGCCTAAGTCACTTTTATGTCCTATAGAGACCCATTCAACTCTTTAACATTTCTACAGGAAAACTAATAACATAGGAACACTTTTCTAGCTTATTAACCCATGCCACATGATCTATAGGTCCTCATTAAGTGTCCATATCCATTTCAATACCCTTTTTCTTAAGCAAAAATCACTTAAACAATACTTTGTACATATAGTTACCATGAATGAATACATATTCAGATTTTAAACCTTTGTTCATACTAAATATGATTAATAAAACCTTCATAATGCACATAGATCATCCTCATAGAGTCTAAAACACTTTTCAATATCTAATTCATCAATATATATCAAAACAATATAAAAATAAGATTGAATAATCTTCTCAGGTCACTTACAGTCCATGCATGAGTACACTATCAAATTTGGATCTCAATATCTTTGACTATACATATATTCAAACCTTTAAATTTAAATTTATAGATGTTCATTGTATTCCTCTACATATTTTATTTTAACACCATGAGTAAATTCATTTTGGATCTAAAGATATGACTCAAAAAATAGACATTGATTTTTACCTTGTTAAATTCAAATATTTAAATGTTAAGGCACCCAGTTAAACTTTGAACACTATGCTCGCATCTCATGTCCTCTTAAATTTAGATCAATCTCACACCAATAATCTTTTCATAATTTTAATGCATAAGCACCAATGCACAAAAATTAAATTTTAGTCACTTTTACCTCATCTCATGTAATCCTATAATGTTGAATCATCGTGCACTATCGATCTCCTATACATAGCTTGGTATTTAACAATGCTAAAAAACTCACATTGACTTATTGAATTTCATATGCACCATTTATATCTATCTATATGATCTCATTCTCATCGTTGATCCTTTAAATAAGCTCAATATTTATCTTTTATTAGAATTAAACATCATGCACTTGTCCTCATCTTGTTGATTCCTGACATCTTGGAGAAAAACACTCCATCGATATTATTTAAAATTTAACTTGTGGATATAGTACTAAGCATGGTAACCTGATTATCTTCCCAGAAGGCCAACTTTTTACCATAATAAGTTTTTCCTCGCTCACTCACATGATCTCAATTTTGGACCATATGATCTCCTCACATACGAGAATCCAACCATATAAAAATATGCTCCTAAAACCATCACACATGAAAGATATATCACCATTAAAATTACTTCTCAAAATATTATATCATAGAACCAACTATGCTTATAACTTTCTTGGAAAGTTAACTTTGAACATGCACATCTTTTGATGTGCTTTAGTACATGATCTAAAGTTTAGCACAAATAAACTAGGCTCAAAACTAAAGAAACCCATATGATCTCCTTTTCCTAAAATATCCACATGTGTAAGATATGTTGTCATCAAAATTATTACTTGAATCTTCTTGCCACATGAAAGATATATCACCATTAAAATTACTTCTCAATATCTTATATCACAGAGCCAACTATGTTTATAACTTACATGGAAAGTTAACTTTAAACATGCATATCTTTTGATGTGCTTTAGTGCATGATTTAAAGTTTAGCACAAATAAACTAGGCTTAAAACTAAATAAACCCATACAATCACCTTTTCCTAAAATAACCACATGTACGAGATATATTGTCATCAAAATTCTTACTCAACTCTTCTTACAACATTACAAATTTGACTAAGTATGGGAAAACACTATTAAAATTCTTGGGAGCCTAACTTTGCACTCATATATCTTTGATTTCACTTAGGTGCATAACCTAATATTTAGTGCATATAAACTATGGACTAAAGTGATCAAAACCATATGAATAACTCCCCCTAACTCATCCAAACATGGTAATGGTGATTTCATCAAATTGCCTACTTAGATTTTCTACTAATAGACCCAAAGTGTCTAGATGAAAACTATGGGCTAATAGATGAATTCTACTTGTGAACATAATATCTCCAATCATATAAAAAGTCTTAGGGACCTCTTACACATGATAAAATCACCATACTCATCCATAAACATATCTAATCATGATAAAAATAAAGATTAACCAATCCAACTTCAAGCACACTAGGAATAAAACATTGCACACTTTGTCATTATTACTTAGGATATAAAATAACTTCATCCACTCACCAAGACACCTCCATGAAATCAGCTTGACATCATTTTAAAATATCTAATAATGTATCACTTAAGAGAATATTCTATTCCTTGAGTATACAAACTGATCAAAATTTAGTTACATAATATAGGAGAAGTACAAGGGATAGAAACGAGTTGTCAACTCTCACACATGCAAGGATAAGTCCTATACAAAATAATGAGAGGATTTTCTCTAACTTGAGATAGGAAAGATGTGGTAATGAAGTTTCTCTCATATCCAAATCTGTCAGAATGGGCCAAATATTAGTCAATGAGGGATGCTTATTTGATTCATTAGCCTGAATTAAACCACCTATGTAAACACATCCAGATGGGAATTTTAAAGCTATGACAACCATTATTTGGTCTCTATCAGGCCTTAGGATTGAAGGTTACAATTGATTAGATTTACCCCTTAAGAGAATATCCTCTTCCTTGAGTATAAAAACTAAGAAAACTTATGTCGTGCATTACAAAAGAACCATGAGGGATAGAGATGTGCCATCATCTCCCATATGTACATGGATTAGTACTCTAATAAATCCTAGGAGTAATTTCTCTAACTTTAGATGGCCAAGATGAAAAAATGAGGCTTATCTCATGGCCAAATTTCTCATAACATTCTAAAATTTAGTTAGTGAGGGCCATATATTATGACTCATTATCTTAATAGACAAACCATCTCTACATAAAAACATCTAGATGAGTGTTTCAAGGTTAGGATGGTTGTTTTATTTTCATGGTCAAGTCCTGGGAGTGAAGGTTGTAGTTGAATAGATGCATCCATTAAGAGAATATCCTCATCCCTAAGTGTACAAAATAGAACTATTGTCACACATTTTAGGAGAATTATTAGATCTATAGACAAGAATTCAACTCCTACACATGCATAGATGAGTCCTATAAAAAATCCTATAGGATTTTATCTAGCTTTAGATGGTTGTGATATGACAATGAGGTTTCTCTCATAGCTAAATTTTTAAGAATGGGTAAAATGATCATCAATGGGGGTAGTATATTGTGACTCGTTAGCCCAATTGATGAACCATGTATGTAAACACATCTGTATGGGAATTTTAAGGCTAGTATGGAAAATTTATAGTCTTGGTGGCACCCTAGAAGTGAAGGTTTTAATTGATCAGATGTATCCCTTAGGATAATCTCCACATCCCTAAATTTATTCTGAGAAAATTTTCATCATGCATTGTAATATAACTATGAGGGATAAAGACAAACCTTTAGCTCACACACATGTATAGATGAGTCATATAAGAAAGACCTAGAGTATCATCTCTAACTCAATATGGGTGAGACATAACAATGAGTTTTCTCTTGAAATCAAATCTCTTAGAATGAGCTAAAAGTTGGTCAATAGGGGCTATATATTTTAACTCATTAGCCAAATATACATTATTTAGTCTCGGTTGCAACTTGAGAGTGAATGTTATAGTTGATCAGAGGCATCCCTTAAGAGAATCTCCTCATCTTCGAGTATGTAAACTGAGAAAACTTACATCATGCATTAAAATAGAACTATGATGGATAGAAACAAATTGTCAACTCCTACACATGAAAAAAAAGTCCTCTAATAAATCATATAAGTATTCTCTCTAACTCGAGTTGGCCAAAATACAACAATGAGGTTTCTCTTGTAACCAAATCTCTTAGAATGGTAAAAAATCTAGTCAGTGAGACCGTATATTATAAATCATTATCCTATTTGATGAAACATCTAAATGGGCACATCTATATAGGAATTTTACGGATAGAAAAACTATTTTTTAAACGTGATCACACCCCAAGATCAGAGATTGTATTTGATTAGATGCATCCCTTAAAAGAATTTCCTCATCCTTGAGTGTGCACACTGAGAAAACATCCATAATGTGTTGTAAGAGAGTCATGAAGGCTAAATAAAAACCATTATCTCATACACATACATCTATGAATCCTATAATAAATCATAGGATGATTCTATTTGAATCTATCTAGGTGATATGAGGCAATGAGGTTTCTCTCACAGCTAAATCTCTCAAAATAGGCCAAAAATTGGTTAGTAGGGTCTATATATTTTGACTCACTAGTCAAATCAATGAACTATTTATGAAGACACATATAGATAGGCATTTAAAGGATAGAAAATCTATTTTTTGGTCTTGTTAATTCCCTAAGAGTGAACATTGTAGTTGATCAGATGCATCCCTTAAGAGAATCTCCTCATCCCTAAGTGTGAAAACTAAGTGAAATTTTATTGCTCATTGTAGGATAACCTTGAGGGATAAAGATGATTTATCAACTCCTAAACATGAACAAATGATTCTTATAAGAAATCTTGGAAGGATTATCTCTAACTCTAGCCCATAATTAAGCTATGGATAAGACTATTTTCTTATTTTATTGAAAGGAAAAATAGAGAGAAGGTGAAAACCTATCTACTTAATGTAGATAAAATTAGTATGAATTATTTTTTGGTTTCTCTTTTGTTTCAAAAAGATAATATTATCTACTCATCGCACCAATCATGTGAAGGTGGAATCTCATTTGGTGCCACTAACCTACATTAAAATTAAAAGTAGAAAATGTAAATAGAAATAAACACAATGATAAAATAATTAATTATTAAGTTACATTAAATCAAATAAGTTAACTATATTAATTTGAAACACGAGATGAAATTAATAATTAAATATAATGTACCTTCAGGATCAAATATATTTTCAAGTGTTTTAATAATCACTTTCTGGTCAAATTCATGCACTTTCCTCAAAATTGTATTGTGAGGCTTTCCATGATATTTGATCATTTGTTGTAATAACCAGATTTGAATAATGAAGCACCACCCTATGTATTTTAGAGTCCTTAAATAATTTTTTTTTTATTTTTTTTATAAAATTACCTATGAAGATAGGTTATTGTAACCACTATGGATCCAGTGGGACAAATTATCTCTTCTCCATTCATAACATTTTTGTTTAATTTTTTTTGGCCTCTACATAATGACACAAGTAGTAGTTTGTTCCCTCATCATTGTCCTTAGGTGAAATGACTGTAAAAACATGCCCTACATCTAACTTATAATAAATTTCTAAAAACATCTAAGAAAAAAATAAAGATATCACTAATATCTAACTAAAGTTGATTTCTAATTAAATAATAAATTGTACTTGGTTACACAAGATCTGAAATATGATCAAAGTTAATTGATAATGACATTTCATGATCCATAAATTTTTGGAGTGAATGGATACTCTCTACAGGTGATATGGATCTAAAATACCATTCATCAAACCACTATTTTGACTCACATTCATTCTAATTAAAATTCATACATGCAGAACAAAAATATGTCATATCCCTATTATAAATAGTTTATGAACTTGAATTTGAGCTATGAATGGAATGAAAAAAAATTGATCTAGGTATTTTACTATAATATTCATAATTTTCCTTGTATTTTCATTACATTAACAAAAATAATATTTATACACGAGAATGTTTATCTAATCCATGACAAATATTTTCATCACACTAAGTCACAATACTTGAAACATCAATCAAATTAACACCATCCTTGTGCTTTCCCTTGTCTCTTTTAAAGGATATTTTTAAAAACACACTTGCACCATTGTGTTCCCCTTTTCCATGCCTAGCCTCAAAGAATATCCAAAAATGTTGAACACCATTATTCTTATGTATTGTTGTTAACCAGTATAACTCTAAAAAATTCATAGACTGCCTTATATAATTGTTTGACCAAATGTAGTGTGTATCAAACATAATTTATTTTGCATTCAAATTTATATAAAATGTCTATAAACAACCTTGGACAAGCTCTAGATAACATGATCCATCATCACTCATATAAAAGTGGTACACAGTCAAAATATTTTTACTATCATCTATGATATTAGGTGTATGTATAAATGTAATATAAACAAAAATTCCAACTTAAATTGAATTATAGTATTAGGATTGAACCTCATTTTTTGGTTGTCATGTGTAGTTATGAACAAATTCCATAACAAAAACAATGGTGCCAACTAGGAATTTGTCCTTTTATACTTTAAATTTATTATCTAACCATTTTTTTGTGTGTGTGTGTCTTGAATATTAGTATATAATATTATTATTGAATTCAAACATGAAATCAAATACAAAAATTTTGGTCATAACCAACTCACATCTTGATGATTTTTTCCATCTTTTAACACATAATTTATAGATTTGTACTTCTTATAATCATCTAGTTGCTTTCCAAATTCATGTGAAATTTATTCACGTATATAAATTGTCAAATTTGACAAACCACCATAGTTATTTCATGTTCCATCTGAACATTATTTGGCAAAAAGAAAAAAATTGTCCCTCATGTCTTTGACAAAAAATACTTTTGATTAATTCTCTCGATGTCTTAGGTGGGAAACACACCATACATTCTTATAAAATCTTGCCAAAATGTAAATATAATGTATATGATGAAAAATATCAAAATTCATAGCGAATTCAACATATACCCTACAACATGTGGTGTGTGCTTGGTTGATTTTAACATAGAAAGGCTTGCACATCTCAAATGATATTTAGATACTTATGAATTGGCCATTAATTTTTTCAATAATTTTTTTATAAAATTTTATTTGGGTCATGTCTAAAGCATGTTTTTCATGTGGCTCATGATTTTTTGAGCCTTTTCTCATTTTCACAACATATTTTACTTTACGTGAGACCCTTGTGTTGTCATGCTAAAAAATTTCAATCAAGTGTCTTGTTCCTTAAACTAATACCTATATTTTCACGGGAGTCTACTACTAAATGCTCAATAATCTATGATTGAAGTGTCATCAAGCTTTGTTTTTATTTTTATGGAATTTATTAGAATTTTTCTAATTAATTTCATATTTCATTAAGAATTTTAGCTTTACATGTTGACTGAGTCACTATAGATTCCATTATTACTTATATTGCCACATTAACATCTCTTTTTTTTTTTTACTTTTATTTCCTATTGAATTTAATGCATTAAATATATTCTTTGCTATTGTATTATTTATTCCCTCCATGTTGAATTTTTTTAACCATAAATTATGCATCAAAGGGTGCATTTTTTACATTTTCATTAATTAAATAAATATTTGACATCATTTTGTATGCATTTTATTCTCAAATGCATAGTCCCAAACATGTTGTGCATTACATTAAATTTATCTTTTTGACATTTTACCTTATATAGGTTCTATTATTTTTGCATCTATTTCAACAAAAACATTAGAATTCTTCTTATTATCCTTGGAGGTGTGGGTGTAGGATCTATATATTGTATTAAATTGGTTGTTTTTACCACTTAAACCATAGTATGGATAGTAGAGGGTTGACTTTCTACATTACACCCTACAGGTGAATTGAATTCTTCTTCATTAAGAGAAACATGATTTGGGTCATTACTTGATGTTGATTATCATCATACTCAAAAAATTCATTATGAATGGATTTTTAACTATATTATGTTTGTCCATATGTTTCATCACTCATTAAAAATTCATTACTTACATGCTTTATATTTTGAATTTCATCATGCAAAAAAGATTTATTGAGTTCTCTTATTTCATTTGAAGACATATCTAAACTAAATTTTATAGAATTAGGCATGCTATTTTAATTTTAAATATTACTCAGTGTGGAGGAAGTACCTTAACCTTGCCTAGAATCCCTTATGGATGTTCTTCTATCTTCTTATATTTTTATTTATTTTCTTCTTCTCTTAAATTTCCTCATTTGTTATCTATTTGATTGGAATTTTGTGATGAGTTCCTAACCCCATTATTTATCTTTACCAAAAAAATCCAATTATATATTTAAACTTGAATAATTTTTAATGATTCAAACAAAGTGAATGGAGCATTTACCAAATTTTCATAGTTATAGCAAAAAAAACTAGTTTACAATTTTCAAGGTACAAAATAAATGAGCAAATTTTGTGGGAAATCTAAGAGAAGTTCATGAATCAAAAAGTGTGTGCATTTATTTGAAATCATGAACACCCTATTTTATCCATGGAAAAATGGGAAAAATAATTAATACAATAAAAAGTTGGTTTGGAAAGGGTATACACCCTTTATAATTTTACAAACTTTTGTTTTCCACTTTCCTTCTAAATTTTCCTTAGTTTTAGGTTCGAGGGGTCCCAAACTTGGTCCAAACCCTATAATGAACCAACCAATTTGATTTCTAATAAATTTAGATATTTTTTTATCTTTGTTGACACATCTGATCAAGTAGATTTTATTATTTAAAAAATAATATGGCTTTATAGAGGGGAAAGTATATTTTAAGAATATATATATTTTTAATGTTAGAATATTATTTATAATTATTAATTAATTTATACATAACATACCTCATTATGGAATATATGTATATCATTAAAAATTCACTTATAACTTTTGAATATTAATCAAACATTTATAAAACTTATAACTCAATAATCTACACATTGTCAAATATGCTTTAAAAAATTATTTTCATGAAGTTAAGGTCAAAAAGTTATGTTCGTACACTTTCAATTTTAATTTTTTGGTTGTCTTAACTTTTAAAATTATTTAATATATATATATATATATATATATATATATATATATATATATATATATATATATATATATATATATATATTAAAATAATTAACAAAAATTATTTTTCAATAATCTTTGACATTTCACTGATCCATATATGAAGTTTCATACAAAAATTCATTCATTTACTCAAAAAAAAGTGTGTTCATACAAATGGAATCTCCTTATCATTTCATAAAAAATTACCAACCTATTATCATAAATGCATATATTTCACACAATAAAAATGATATAATGGGGACATTGGGTCTAAGTTATTAGGCTAGGCAAGGGGTGTTTCTCATCTTCCTTTATTTTGGATTCATAAATCTTTGATTGGATATATATGTTTAATCTTAATTTAAGTTTGAATTTGATCTTCATATGGTTTTTGTCAAACTTTTAGCTTTAGATTGGCATGTATCCTCATCTTGAGTAACTTAAGAGTAGAGTTGTTTAGTGTTATATAAATCTCCCTTGATGAGTATTAAAGTGATAAACCTATGATAATTAATTATTATTCAAACTCATTTCATTCCCCTTGGGTATTGATTGGCCTATGTGTGAATAAATTTATGATCCTTTAAATCAAGAAATTATAATTGAGCCTTTATTAATAATGTGAATTATTTCACTTCCTTAATCAATGTATTACTTATTGATTTGATATTTAACCTCTCAAACTTGTATTCTAATAATAGATAGGCCTTGTGGTGTCAAACAAAGATATCAAATAAATTTTATAATAATTTTGTGTTACACTACAATTATACCTTGATCAAATAAAAAAACTTAAACATTAAGTAACCATAGTGATTAAATAAACAACACTAAAACAAAAAAAATTACATGGGTTTTAGGATAAAAATTTTGGCATTACATTTTGGTATCAGAGCCTAATTTAAACACTAGGAGCTATGGGATGTATAAGTGCAATTTTTTTATCTTCTAATTTATTTTATTTTGTCTATTTTAGCATGGATCTTATGGGTAGCATGGGTATCTCATGAAATTGGGATCATCAATAACCATTACTTGAGTAGATCTTTTAGATATAATCCTCTAAAGCTTTTAGCACTTGAATAATATTTTGGAAGAGAGACTAACTAAGCTTAGGGTATGCCTAAAATAACCCATCCATGTCAACCACAAGCAAGGTGCCCCATATAGTAGCATCAACTGAGGATTCACAAACATGGTGATCTATGTTTTGCATTAGATGTAAACCATAGGTGAAGGAGAGGCACTCTCACTTTCCATATGGGAAGACTTCACCTTATTTTAGAAAGTATGTTAGCCTTAGGTAGAAAGTGAACCTAATACAAGTATGCTAGTATACAAAGGCCAAACTAGTAGATACTTTTTGGCATAGGACCAAGTATAACTTATTTATAGGCTTTTAATTATGTGGGGGTGTGAGGCCATTTCATTTGATATTTCCCACTAAAGGAAAGGTTTACCTCTATACCAGCCGAGGATGGACATGGTGGATATATCATAAATGACTCAACATTCAAGGAGGATCATGTTGAGTACATTAGGGCACTAGGTGTAGGACTACCAAAACCTTTATGTTAGGCTGATTTTGGGATCAAATTTCATTTTTATTAGAATATGCTACTATAGTTAGTGATATAATATTTTGTTTATGGGGGAATGGGTGCTAATTTTGTACTTTTGAATATTTTATGTATATTTGACTACAATATGGTAAAATCTATTTTATGAATGAAAATTGTCTATTTTAATTTATGTATGTAATCATAGATAATCACTTACCATGGTATTTTGACGTACTCTTTCCTTCAAAAAAACATTTAAATCTTGTGATAAATAGAACTTAAAGTATGATGTTTGTTTAATAAATGAAAAAAAAAACATAGATTTTTGAAAAGAAGAGATATTTTTAACCAAGAACAAAGTATCAAATTCCAAATGAAAATAAAAAGATTTTCAGTGTGTCATAAAACCTTTGAGATGTTTTTAGTGATGTTTATGTAGGGAATTGGGGATTGTCATTCTGAGTTCCATAACAATTATGATTAGTGATGGGTGATAAATATGTATGAACATGATGGTATTTATTTTGACATTGATGGTGTTATATTCTATGAATAATATGATATGGAGGATGTTAGGATTATTTATGTGGATGATGAGATGCCCTTACCCCCTATGTGATACTAGTAAAATGTAAAATAATGTTATGATTGTGAATCGATGTAAACAATTATCTCAAGCCAAGCATGTGAGCCCTTAATTTTTATTTAAATTTATAATTTTAACCTAAACCCAAATAACTTTTTATATGTAACAAAACCCAAGAACAATATATCCTCTATATATAAACAACATTGTTATGCAATCATAGAGTGAGTATGTCATAGTACTAATATGATATTGTATATGAATACCAATTATTATATTATGAATGTTGATATATTGTGAAGTACCTTGTGTGAAACTACTATTATGAAAATGTGGTGTAATGTAAATTTTTTCATGTAAACATATGATGCATATGTGAAAATTGTGTTATATAGTTATGCATTATGTTGTGTAACCCTACATAGTTGATGTAGTATTTGGGTACTAATGAAATTATGGGGTTAGAGAGTGGAGTATAACTATGTTTTTAATGGTTTATACTAGGTCATGGTCTAGGAAGTGTAGCTTATCATAAGATGAAAACTCACTTTACCCCTTTTCATGATGTAGCTACTTGATTATTTCAAGTGTGTGTACCATGAGTGCCTTAGGTATCATGGGCTCTTCTTGTATAATGGTCACTTTATAAATGATATGTTTCTTCACCCAAAACATAGTGGTTATAAAAATAACAACCTTTCTAAATCATATTTGATGTTACCTTGTGAACCTTTAGGAGATATATGGAGAGACTGATGTTTACTCTCACCTCTAAGAGGTAATTGAGGTTGATATTATTCTTTCTTCCCTCGACTGGATTTTTTAGCCACAAAGTGCCATAATGTGTAATTTTTATGACATTATTATGACCTATATCATTTTTATTTTATTATTATTATTATTATTATTATTATTATTATTATTATTATTATTATTATTTTATGAAACCAACACTTTTTTTCTCCTGAATCTAAATTTTCTCTTACACATATATTTTGTTAGTTTTGAATTACTTTGATTGGAATTTCAATTTTTATGACCATTTGGATATCATTTTATTACATAATTGATATGGTTTTTTATATTTATTATTAGTTTTTAAATATATATTTAAGTCCATTTTTATTATCTTGGTGAGGTTTCTATGCTTTTATGTTCAAATACTAGTCTCATGAATGTCATGATGTGATCATTGTACGTCTATTGGATGTTTGGGGAAGAAAAAGTAGATTAGAATATATATAGAGGGTGTGATTATATAGATTTAGAGTTCAAGTCTTGATCCATCCTACTTCTTAGTATATGTGGTGGTTTCATATAGGATTTAGTTAATGCACTTGATATCCTCATTTTGGGAGGTCTAAGTAGAATACTTCTTGGGAGGTCTAAGGAGGTTTTATGATCTTATACATGATTTGGATATAGATTATTTTAATTATTTATTGGGAGGTGTAAGGAGGTTATTTTTAGGAAATATTTATTTTTTAGTTTTTTTAACCTTGATATTGATCAATTTATATGACATTTGATTTATTTTTTAGCATTGCTTAGTATTGATTTATGTAGTTTTTCCAAGATTTGTTACTTGTTATGCATCTTATTTGTTCACTATGGGATGAAAAAAATTATGTTGTATATTATATTATAAGATATGCATATTATAAATAAACTCATTTATATGTTTTAACAATAGTATCCTTTGACATCAGTTGATTCATGATAGATAGTGGTTATTAATATTGGATAGTATTGTTTGATGTGCTCATTGTTGTTTAGTATGGCTTAGTCATGGAATGGTTATAATATCAAAGAGTGAACTATTTCCATGGGATTAAGAATAGTTTAATTAATTTATTATCATATTATAATAAAATTATTATTTTATACGTTGCTTACGAGAATTATACATTGGTAAAATATCTTGTGTTTTAGTTGGTTGAAAAAGATTTGGATGATTGTATGATAGTTTGAAACTATGTGATAGGCCTTAAAAAACTTAAAATTTTATATTAAATGAAAAAAATTATTAATTTTAAGAGATCTAATTTCAAAAAAATATTAAAAGATGTTGATAAGTCTAAAATATGTGGTTGTATTATGGTTGGTTTGAGTTACTCTATTTGCAACCTAGTATGTGCTCTAGTAATGTTTGGTTCTTAAAACCCTTGTGTTGGTTTAGCACATCAGGGAAAATTCTTGTATAAGGGTAAGTATGTAGTACCCCATGTGAGGGACATTTATCCCTTACCAATTTAAACATTAGCAAATTCAATTGTGTGGTTATAAAGAATATGAATTGTAGTTTCCTCTTTATTGATAATGGATTAATGTTCCTTAATGAATAATGAAAGATTATTTAAATTTTAATTGCACGCACACACACACAATAAATTGATAATATTTAAAATTAAAATTTAATAGGTCTTAGGCTTCATAGAGAGCCTATGAACCCTATCGCATAGGTCTTC
>JARHVA010004344.1:212500-280000 GCA_037957365.1 Torreya grandis | reverse complement strand
TGAGTTTTTATCTTTCTCTCTCTATGAGTGTGTGTGTTCTAAAAGAATATATATATATATATATATATATATATATATATATATATATATATATATATATAGACATGCATGTTTAGAATGAGATTAAAATTTAGAGTTCTTCCCTTGTAGCTCCATCTTCATCGTACAAGACAAAAAAAATAGAATAGAGAAATGAAATCAAAATGAAAGAAGTAGACTTTTTATCCTTCCAAAGAGAAGTTTAGGGAAACATTGAGGGAACCCTAGATGGTGATCTACCCAATATATGGGTGGATATTTAATCCTCACCTCGAATGGGAATTTTTTTGTTTATTTTTATATTATATTTACCTCTAATCCACTATTTAACTTTGAGTTATGTGTATACTTTAATTTTATTTTCTTTTTAATAAATTTACAATGCATTCTACCTTGTTACATTTTTAAAAATAATAATTAATTATTTATGAATAAATTTTAGATGGTAAATAAGGAGGATCTATAAATAATCCAAATGGAACCTCGTTATAAGGATCAAATATTTGTAATCTGATAATTAGTTAATTTCAATTTCATTTTAGACCCTATTAAATAGATTTAAAACCCTTTTGAAATTTGAATGTGTAAAATACTTAAACTATGAATTTATAATAACTAAATTTTGTGTATGATTACTATAGGTGGTGGAATTCACCACTAACCTTTAAATATTTTTTAACCCCTTTAGTAGTGGTTCTTTGGGACCACTTCCAGAGGCTCTTTGTAGAAATAAAATCAAATTTGATTTCTATTCCCAAAGTCAATTTAGAATCAACATGTCTAAAATACCAAAGAATGATATTTTTAAAATATGGAAGTTGTAAGTAAATTATTATAGCTTTAAATTACCATTAAAAGAGTAAAATAAATTTTATTATTAAATTTACTATTGTTCTTATGGCAATTTTGTAACTTCTTTATTTAGAAGTTTTAGAGGCAAGTTTTCTAGATAATTAAAGTCACCTTGAAATAGTTTATTGAATCATGAAATTTCCTCATTATAAAAATATTATGTTGCCTAAAACACAATATTTATATCTTAGATAATTCACTTATGTGAACATAAAAAATTATCCTCTTATCCCAGATTTAAACTAGAGGCACTTTTGTACTTGACTACTAGTGTGAAAATTAGTGTATTTTGTTCATTTGGAAAGGTCTTATTATTATGATGATTAACATTGTACTTTTCAGCATTTATAGTTTGATTTTTGGCCCCTCCACACTATTTTGTATTTTTTTTATACTTGTTAGTGGACCTAGGAATGGGCCCACTTTAAGTCCTTTTAGTTTATAATCTTAGAACAAGTCTAGATTTCTACATTCAAGCTTAGTTTTGTGTACATACATACTTCCCATATGTTGGTAGGTAATTTTAATTATTATTAGTTCCTAATTTCACATGAGTCAACTAGTGGCCATAGGGTTACTTGTAAGGGTTGATGATATTACACCTAGTCATGTAGATTATTGGTGAAGGTTGATTGTCTTCAAATATAAAATAACACTCATTTAGGAATGGGTGAACTACAGTCAACCATGATTCTATAAGTGATTGAATCATCATAAATATGTGGGTATTTTGGGGAGTGGGCATGGGTTTAAATACTAACCCTTAGAACACCCCTTTGTTTGGGTGTTACCTACTAACTTGAGAATGTTCTTTGAGAACATGCTTAGGATACTAACCCTTAAGATGCACTCCTAGTTTGGTAAATTGACAACTAACTTTAGTGGGTTATTGAAATAAATGTTTAAAGTATCTAACTATTAATATTCTTGATTATTCATGAATGGTATGATATTCTTCCTTGAACATGTGTTTATTGTCAGTTTTAATAGCATATTTTTCTTATTTGATCATTATTATAGATAGTGACCCAAATTGTTTATTGAAATTTGAGATTATTATCTTCTATATTAAGTTTGGACACCTTTCAAGATCATTTAAGAGATGGAGTTTCTTAAAACAACATAACTTACAAATTGTAGAGTCATTGATTACATTGAAATAAGAGAATATGATTTCCTAGTCACCTTTAATTCTTGTTATGATGTTGCATGAAAGTTCTTTGGAAAGCATTCATACTTTATGATGTCGTAGATGGAAAATGATTACCTTAATGTGTGTTATTCATTATAGTAGATGACTAGAGATTTAGAAGGTCACCTAAGGTATATACTAGTTCCCTTATTGGATTAGATTTACAAGTCTTATTTGGTGATGAGGTCTCATGAAGGAGGCCATCACAAGTGCAAGGAGAACTACATCAAAACCTGATTCCATGAAGTGGATATGTATGTTTCCCAAGTTATGGTAGGGGAATCAAGTCTAAGTTCTTAGGCTAGGTCAGGGGTATTTTTCATCATCCTTAATGTTGGGTTCATACATAATTTATTAGATATATATGTTTAATATTAAATTAAGCTTGATTTTGATCCTTGTATGGTTGTTGTAAACCATTTCACTTTAAATTGGTTGGTATCCTTATCTTGAGTACCTTAAGAGTAGATTTGTTTAGTGTTACATGACTCTCCCTTGGTGAGTCTTAAAGTGATAACCTTGTGCTATTATTTATTTTTCAAACTCATTTCATTCCCCTTGAGTGTCGATCATACTATGTGTTAATAATTTTTTTTATCCTTTAAATCAATAAATTATAATTCATCCTTTTTTAATAATGTGACTTATCTCACTTCCTTAACTAGGATAGTACTTATGAATTAGATTTTTGACCTCTCACACTTGTATTCTAATCTTAGATAGGCATCATGGTGGAAAATAAAGGTATTAAATAAATTTTATAATAATCAATTGTGTTACACTCCATTTGTGCCTTGACCAAATCAAAATATTTAAACATTAAGTAACTATCATGAATAAATAAAGAAAAGTGAAACAAATGAAAAAAATTACATGGGATTTGGGACAAAAATTTGGGCATTAAAATGTGTGTGTGGAAATGACTCAGATCCATGAATGATCTAAAATCTATTATGTAAAAATCTGGCCAAAGTGATTTATATCTAATATGTTTTCATTCCATTGTACTTTTTAATTTACATGCATATGTGTGATGTCATATTAGATAGAGGATTGTTTTCCATAGTATATGTGACTATTGTATTTATTAGTGATTATACAACACACAAGTTCTGGTTGAACTCTTAATATTTGTACTAGTTAAATCTGCTCCTTTATGAAGGCCACTTCTAATGGGGAGGTATGTAGGAGACTAATAGTTTATAGTTGGAGGAAAATAACCTTAATGATGCTTTCCCTATCTTTAGTTGATAACCATTATAGAAACATAATAAATTATATTGTATAGACCATTTAGCTATCTTATGAAGCTCAAGTTTACTTTTGTACTTCCAATCATGTGTTACTATGATATTTATTGATAAAAATGTAATATTTATACATTCAATATTATTACTATTAAATATAATAGTGGCTGTAAACTTGTACATGATTTTAAATGTTAAAAATAGTAGAGGTTGTATATATATATATATATATATATATATGGTTAGTTATAAAAATGTAAAATTTTATCATATTATTGTACCATTCACTCTACATATGCATTATGAAATGAATATTATCTTATGCACTATTAAATGTTGTGTGAAACCTAAATAGATCAAACTTAACTAGTGGGTTAGTTGTATTTTTGTACATATTGTTCTAAATGTATTTAGTTTTCAAATAATAAATCACTATGTTAATTAATGAAAATGATAAAATGTATAGAATGTTTTTTTAAATAAAACATTTATGTGTATTTTAGTCTAACACAGTGGAGTCATAATAGTTTAAAAAGTGATCCATGTTTGAGATTAGTGATGCTTCATGTCTTGGTTTCACTTTAGCAAACTACTTTGTTGGTTCCCACAACTTTAAAATCATTACAACATACTCTATGTGGGTTAGAGCATATAATATTTCTAACTCAATCATCTTAATTGCTTATTAAAATTTAGTCTTTATCAGTCTTAAATAACCACATGTTCAGCACCCCTCTACATGCCCTAAAAATAGGGCATGCTCATCTCTATGACAAAGACAAAGTGTGTATACACACTTATGTATGGCATTTGCTTTACTCTAGTAATTTTATTTTCACTAAAATAATTGTGGGATGGGGTGTAAACACTAAAATTTAATCAATAAAAGCTTGAATTTTTTTTCCTTGACATATTTACATTACTTGGTTAATTTTCCACTTTGATAATCCAAGATATTTAAGAAAGACTTTATAGTCTCACAATTATTATGCATATATCATAACATTTCTTATTTTATCTTTATTCATCCCTATTAAACATATACTTCACGATCAATTTGGTTTCAAAATCCTTTGTTCCTATTATATAATATCATACTAGTTATATAAGGATGGATTATAATTTTTTCTAGTAGTATGGGCTTGTCCACATTACTCTAACAATCCTCTTTTCATAGTTCAACAAGTCAGCCATGTTTGAGCTTAGTGATACTCTATGTCTTGGTTTCACTTTGTTATTCTTAATTCACCACATGTTCAACACCTCTCCACATGCCTTAACAAGGGGGCATGAACATCTCCATGACAAAGACAAAGTGTGTATACACACTTAGGTATCACATTTCCTTTACTATAATAATTTTATGCATCACTATAATAATTATTAGTGAGGTTTAGACACTAAAATTTAATTAATAAATTCTTGATAATGCTTATCATTAACCTATTTACCTTACTTGGTCAATTTGACATTCTGATAAGCCATGATCTTTAAGAAAGACTTCAAAGTATCACAATTATTATGCATATATCATAGGCTTTCTTATTTTATATCTATTCATCCCTAATAAACTTATACTTCATTATCAATTTGGTTTTAAAATATTTTTATTCCTATTAGATAAGAGCACACTAGTTATACAAGGATGCATTATGGGATTTTATTGTAGTATGGACTTTTCCACATTTTTATAACAATCCTCTTTTCAAAATTCCATGATTTATAATAAATCTCTCACACAATCCAATATGTTGGTTATCATTAGTATTCTAAATATTCTTTTATAAAATCACGTCAAGTGTCACACTTAAACTTAACTAGATATCATTGATAAAAGCATTTATTTTATGATTTCAAAAGCATCTATCTAGTGAGTAAATACTATTATTGAAATTTTACTACAATACCATGGTTCTTAGCCAAGTCTAAGATTGATTTATTTCAAGTTAAGGGTGACATTTATCATGCATTATAATTAAATATTTCTATGTGAATTCAGATGATTTTTATTAAAAGGATAACTACATTGGCCTAAAGCCTTCAGACTATGTAAGAAGTGTTTACTCAACAATGAGTTTTTAAGGATAGCGCAACCCTTCCCATAACCCCTATTTACCTCCTTTTGGATATGATTTCTTTTATTTGATTATGTAAGACTAGGGAATCGATTATACAAGTATTTTATGCATTAAATGAAGCTATGAATAGAAATAGGTCACCTATAGATAGAGTTAAACAATGCCAAATTTTTAGATTTAGCCCACAATCTACTTGAATAAAGTTGTGGTATCAGATAGTAGTGCATTGTGACCTTGTTTGCCTTTGTGACATTATCATAATATATAGTGGATCTTTATTTTCTACTGCATATATGTTTGTATTTTATTTAAATTAGTTAGAATTCATATAAAGTTGTCACATTTTGAATTAATCTATTTTCAAGGATAATTCTTGAACCCTATCCCTAATTTATATTTTTAGTAATTTATAACTTATGTAAATTCTATAGATCTTTATATTTAATATTTTACATACTATTTAACTTCCTAGACAATATTATGAAATTTTATATTTCTAATTAGAGTTACTTTTAATTCATAATTAATCCTATTGTAAACACAAAGACCATTAGTAAGCTTGGTTTAGATGATGTTAGTTGGAAAATACTTGATAGGGCAGGCCTTGCACATGTAACCCACTTGGGATGGATACCTTCTTATATACACCTAATGACCACCCTAGTGGAGAGGTGGCAATTTAACTTTTTAGGGGGTTATGTATTATAAAACCCTATGTTAGTAAATTTATGGAATAATAAATTTGGGAGTAAATATAACAATATTAATAGCCACTAGTTTATAAAACAATTGATTTATCTTATTATTCTATAAATAAAAATGAATTATAAAAGCTGTAATTAGCTAGAAAACTCATTAAGACATATAAATGGTAGGGTATAACCTAGTGTAGGAATAGTATAAGGTGTCATCAATAATAAACATGTGTTAAAATCCCTCCTAGATAGTAGTGTGATCCTTTGGTCAATAGTACACCATGATAGTGTCCTCTATGATGCACTAATGCCATTATGCATCAAAGATGGTGGGTTTCTATGTAGACCTTCACCTAGTTCTGATAATCATGTGCCTATAGGATTGAATGTTGGATAATCAACTATTACCTATTTTAAATGATTCCAATGTGAAACCCTAAGATTCCATGTTTGTTATGGTATTTGAGGAGCAAAAGTAAAAGAGAGTGGCATTAGTAGGGTAGGATAGATGTTATATTAACACCCTATGTGTTGAGAATTTCCTACATACCAATACCTTGAAATGGGGACCAAGACCAATGTATTTCTCCCAATCTAAGTGTTGGTGTAAGTGTAAGTGAATGCTATTATGAGTACCAATTTGATTTCTTTGAATGTGACTTGAGACTAGAAATTTGAGTCATTTGAGATCTAGGGTATTGTAGATGAGTGTATGTAGAATTAGCATAGAATATGGATCAATGGACTTGATTTGTATAATTATTTCAAATTTTGTTTGAGTATTTGCATTTGATTTCCATCTAGGGGATAAATGAATGAAAGTGGTATATATGTAGTTTTTTTGGTGATTATGGAGACATGAAATGGATTTATGTATTACCTAAGGTGATTTAAAAAATGGAAAGATATCCATTTCGGGTGAAAATAATTAAGGGATATTGTCAATGCTCCTTTGTTAATAGTGTAGGAATCTATAGACCAAAGGGTCACGCTAATGTCCAGGTGGAAGGAATGGGTGAAAAAGGGAGTTGGGTGACTAATTCAATTCTCACTCTTTCTTTTGGTATATATGGGAATGGGTTAGACTCACATAAAAGCTATAAAGTGATCAAGAGAGGCCCTAATATAGGTCTATAACTAAGCTAAGGATAGTGTGGTCTCAAGTGACATGCATTGCACTAAAATATTTAGATGACTACATTCCCCCATATTCTATAAATGTAGCAAAGAAAAATGACTAGTTTAAAAGAAAAAGGAACATACCTAGAACTAATTATGATGCAAAGCCCATGAATGTAGGTCTAAGTCTAAGAAGTATGCTCCATTATCTTCCCTATAAATTAAACATGAATGAATCAATACTTATTAAATGATCCGTAAACCAGACAAATAGTTTCTAAAATGGATATTGATATATCTCAATTCCTTAGTTAAATAGAATTGGTGCAAAAGTATGTGATTGAGTGAAATTAATCAGATAATTTTATAAACTCATTTCTTAGATATAAATTTTGATTTTTTGTCATATTAAACTTTCTCATAATTTAATCTTAGTACCTAGATAATTCTTTTTTTGACTAAATTAAAAATGAAACATAGAATAATTAAAAGGAAAAGTGACATAAGAAGTGGTAACAGAGTTCAGCCATCATTTGGGCTATGTCTCTAGGATTGTTGAACTATAATCTGATCTATTATAAAAATGATTCCATTATACACTTTTCAACATATATAATAAATGTAAAACGAACCTAAAATAATGATGAAACTAACTTTAAGACTCAAATTCATTTAGCAGATGTCATTCCTCTGTCTATATTATATGTTGATCTATCTCCATATATTTGGGCAATTCTCCATTTGAGTGTATCTAGAACTCTTAAATGGGCATAATGATCAAAAAATGTGACTCTATATATATTGTAGACCTTTAACTCCTTCAATAAACCTATATATATAGCATAGAGACATTAATAAATAGTTAGAATTTCTTTGTGTAATCAAACTCACATACATATTTTCCTTGGTTATCACCATAGCCAAAAATGCAATAAATTTCTATCTCAGGGTCTAGGGTCTTCATCTTCCAACATACAATTATGTGTATATATCTTAATTGTAAAATAGAAGAAATAAAACATAAGTGTGTGTGTGTGTGTGTGTGTGTGTGTGTGTGTGTGTGTGTGTGTGTGTGTGTGTGTGTGTGTGTGTGTGTGTGTGTGTGTGTGTTTGTGTCTATATATATATATATATATATATATATATATATATATATTCCATGGATATACTTCATTTAAAAATAGAAGAACTAAAACATTCAGTATAGAATATAGTACCTTTCTATTGAAAATACATCCTCATTGATTGTTTTTCATTTTACCATGGTTTGACGAAAGAATGTGTCCATGGCTTGGTCTACAAGTCAATAGTTTATCTAAACATCCATTTTATAGGCTTGATTAATAGTAATAATCTACTTATCCATATACCATATCGAATCAAGATCTATCAATTATACAAACACTTAGACCCACATCTCTCTTCCATAGATCAATTCTATATAAAGGGGCTTAATGAAAATGAATAAAATAAACAACCATGTATCCACATTTAAAACTATGGATATTCTACAAATATATCCTTTGCCACCCAAGATCTAATGATATTTAAATTATTATACTTCCATTGACATAAATAGAAGAAAGTAACAACTCATAATGTGTATTCATTTTCTGAACTACCTTCCAAAATTCACCTTCACTCATGTTTCAGTATTATCTCTAGCCTCTAGCTCATGTTTCCATGAAACAACTTGGACTCATTACAAAGATGAGCTTTCTCTATTCTATATTGACTTAACCCAACCATGAGCTTCCATTATATATGCTACATGTTTGCCTTCAAATCACAACCAAGGTATACACATCTGAACATAGGCTTAGTTTTAGATCGACTCAAATAGAGGATATATATATATATATATATAGATCCTTCTCATCTCATATTTTCCAAATTGATACTTTAGATCTAACATCAATGGTCCTTTGCTCAGTGTTAATGGTATTATCCATAATAGGAAAAGATGAACTATATGACATAGATAGTAAATCTCTTTATATAAGTATTTGATAACCACCTAAATTGAATTTTTTCAACTCTTATCATCCATCATTCCATCATGTCCTACATGGTTATGAAGCCATTATAATGTCCTCCAACCAAGGATTTAATAGGATTTACAAATAGAGGAAGATCAAAAAATTTAAGGCTATATAGAGCCTCCTAAATATGACTTCCATGGAAACCATGGCTCATCCCTCATTTGGTTCCCACAACTTAGCCTTTTAAAAATAGGCCTCCTTATATTCTACCTGGTCATCATAGCCTCATGGGCTCATTAAAAATTTGATCTTCTCCTTGAGATATTTATTTATTGAAAATTTATGGACCCATGATTATACAGACATGTCCAAGATGGATGAAAAACATCCCATTTCCCTCCTTTGGTTTCATGCATCCACCATGCTCAAAACTAATTGTGAGCTTTCAATCAGCTTATCCCTTTTGAAGAAACATTCATGGCTCATCCATTTGCTATTCCAATTCCATAATTTAAGATATCACCCCAACCTTCTAATATTGGCATATTATTTTAGGTAATCTAATCCCATATACTTAGGATAACAATGTAATAATGCCTTAAAATAGGCAAAGCATTAATATGTTTCTTATGGCTTAGGCCACATATTAACCACCTTTTCTTTTCCACACAAATAGCTCTTCATGGATGGAAACTCCATGTCTATGAGATTTACTTAGAATATTATAATTAATGGCTTAGAAGTTGGTGAGCTAGCATATCACTCAGGTTGAGTTGGCATCCAAGTTGGGTTGAATGATGAGTTGGGTTTCCAATCGAGTTGGGGTGCCAAATGAGTTGGATTGTATTGTGAGTTGGGGTGCTAGGAGAGTTGGGGTGCCAAAAAAGTTGGGTTACACTTTGGTTTGGATAAATAGTAAGGAATTGGTGGTAGACCATATGGTGGCTTGAGGACTTACCATGTGGGTTATCCATTTGATCCCCATCCTACCATGTGTCATAACTAGAAGCACAAAAATAATTGTATGGTAAAAATAGTGTAATTATAGAAATAATAAAATGCCATTACCATACATGAATAGTCCTTTAGATCAAACCTCCCCATAAAGAGGCTTTTTTCCTCAAAATTACCAGGAATCCAACTAAACATGTTACATATATTTTTCCATCACACCACCAATTAGAACTCTATAAAAAGTCACAGTCTAACTAAAATTATAACCTATATATATAGAGTATAATAAACTTTGTATTGATTCTGCCACATGAATTGTTACCCAAAATAGTCATATTATCTGGTAGCTTCTCTCAACCCTCATACTATATGATAGTTAAGGTATTCTCCTTGTTATCACACAAGGAAAATCATTGTGGTACATAAACCTATGGATTTATAAATAATTTGCACATGCACGCGTGCGCACACACACACACACACACACACACTTACATTTTTAAAAAAAATTCCCATTTATGGGTCTTTAAAAGTACACTTACATGACATGATATTAAAACATACATGTGTGTACAAAGAGTTTGTAATACAAACATTGTCCATATTACTATGGGACTTAGATGTATGTAATGTCACATATGAAAATGTGTAATGTATTTGTATATCCTAAGGTTAATAATGCACCATACATATCACACTTCAGGATAATCAAGGGAACTGTAATCACCAAAATTAACCATTGTGTCCCTCAAATCTTTCCCTGTCTATCAAACTCCAATGCTATATTGGAGAGTTTCCATAAAAAGATATTATTTAAAAACTCACAAATATACAAGTAAATGTAAGCAAATATCATTTAAAATTTAGAAGAAACCAATTATGTTAAACCTATCTCTAGGTTCCCTTCACCATTTGACTACTCCTTGATTCATACCTCCACAGCTCATCCAAATGAGTTAGTTTCCAAAATTGAATTAAAATGGAAAAATAAAATATGAGATATCATATATATCCTTACAATCACAACTTCTATAAAAAATTTCTTCCCTTGATCCAATAGTTATGAGTCTTCTAAAATGAATGTGTTGAAGAGAATTAAAACATACTAATTCAATTTTATAGCTATGCTTAACAAAACTATTGAAATGAACCATAAAATTTGTAATATATGTTCCCTTTTTATGGTTTTCACAAATGAATAGTAAGTGATTTCATATTTATAAAACTATATCTTAAAGAGTTAGATGATCCATGTTATGGTTTCAAAAGGATTTTAAAAGCAATTCTATATAGTGGTATACTTTACTTCTAAAGTAACCCACACAAATGTTATCTAGATTTAAACCAAAATTATGCAAACATAATTACACTAAAAATAACTCATACCTCTTTACTAATTGTGAATTGCACCTGTTGAGTACTGGATAACAAATTTTGACATCTTAAATAGCTTCTTATTTGCATCCTACAACCCTTAACAAATCCATGATAGTTACCAATCTATGAACTAGTTAAAACTCACAACTCAAAGTGAAAAAACTTATCCATACTGAACATCACCTTTTTGCTATTTCCATATCTTACCATGTAACTAGTATTTTCACTTGTTCCTATATTTAAGGACATAACCATCCATAATATGAATAATAATCCAAAATAATAAGGCTACAGAAATAGCTAGCTAGACTAAAATATTATGTCAGTCCCAATATGAAATTAGATCATAACCATATCTTAATATGCCCTTTATGTAAGATTGGTAATCAAACTGTAACTATTTCCTCTTAGATGTGCATCACTAAAAATGCCTTACACTTTATTTGAATGCTTCCCAAGGAAGAAATGTTGTTCCTTTCATAATACCATCTCACACCTCAAATGGCAATGTACTATCCTTCAAGTGTTTATCTTACAGGGCTAGTGGTTCCAAAATCTTGGTTATCAAAATCTTATCTTCTTACAACAAATCGGAACACCTTCTAATTTCCCTTTGCACTAGCCTTCTTACATGGTCAACTCAAATAAAAGAAACAAAACAAAAATTTGATATTATAAACTCTAAATAGAAGTATATCACAACTGAAGTAAGGTCTTGTAATCACTTGCTCTGATACCAAATTTGATCCATAAACTAGACAAATAGTTTATAAAAAAGATACTAAAGTATCTCAATTCCTTAGTTAAATAGAATTGGTGTGGAAATCTAGGATTGACTAAAATTAATTAGATAATTTTATAAACTCATTA
Organism: Torreya grandis; assembly: GCA_037957365.1. Classification (NCBI taxonomy): domain Eukaryota; kingdom Viridiplantae; phylum Streptophyta; class Pinopsida; order Cupressales; family Taxaceae; genus Torreya; species Torreya grandis. The sequence continues at coordinate 267,595 of JARHVA010004344.1, read as the reverse complement.
CCCACATATAAATTTTGACTTGTCATATTAAACTTTCCCATACTTTAATCTTAATGCCTTGTTAATTTTTTTTTGATTGAATTAAAAATGAAACATAGAATAATTGAAAGTAAAAGTGACATAAGGAGTGGTAAGAGAGCTCACCCATCATTTGGGATACATATCAAGGATTGTTGAACTACAATATGATCCATTATAAGAATGATGTAATTATACACTTTTCAACTTACATCATAAATGGATTATAGACCTAAAATAATGTTGAAACTAAATTTAAGACTCTGACTCATTGAATAGACATTTTTCCTCTAGCTATAACATATTTTCATATGTATCCATATATTTGGGAAATTCTCTATTTAAGTGTATATATAAAATTTTAAATGGGAATAATGATCAAAATAGGTGCCATTATCTATATTATAGACCTAAAACTCCATCAAGAAACATTACAACTATATATATATATATATACACACGTGTGTGTGTGTGTGTGTGAGTTTGATTACACAAAGAAAGTGTGACTATATATTAATTTCTCTATGATATATATATATATATATATATATATATATATATATATATATATCATAGAGAAATTAATATATAGTCACACTTTCTCTGTGTAATCAAACTCACATTAATATTTTCCTTGGCTATCACCATAGACAAGAAAAGCAATAACATGTTATCTTTGGGTCTAGGTTCCTCATCTTCCAACATACAATATGAGTTTATATCTTCCTTGGCTATACTACTTTATAAAATATAATAATACAACATAAGTATGTATATATATCTTCCTTGGCTATATTACTTTTTAAAATAGAATAAATAAAATGTTCACTATAAAATAGAGTACCTTTCTCTTGTAAATACATCCTCATGTATTATTTTTCATTTGCTCATGGTCTGACCAAAGAATGTGTCCATGGCTTGGTCTATGAGTCCATTGTTTAGCTAAGCATCCATTTTATGGGCATGGGTAATAGTAATAATATACCTATCTATATAACATAATAACTCGATATTTATCAATTAGACAAAAACTTACTTAGACCCACATCTCTCTTTTATGGCTTGGTTCTATATAAAGAGGCTTAACAAAAATGAATACAATAAATAACCACATATCCATATTTGGAACTATGGATATCCTGTAAATATATCCTTTACCACTTGAGATTCAATGGTCCTTGAATAAGTCTGCTTACATTAACATGAATATAATAAAGGAAAAACTTTCACTATGTATTCATTTTTTGGAATTCCTTCCAACAATCACCTTCTATCATGTTTTGGTATTATCTCTAGCCTCTAGCTTGAGCTGCCATGAAATGAATTGGACTTATTATAAAGATGATATTTACCCATTCTATCTTCACTTAACCCAACCACAAAATTCCATTCCACATGTTGTAGGTTTTCCTTTAAAACATAACTGAGGTATACACATCTAAACATAGGCTTGGTTTTAGATTGACTCAAATAAAGGAACATTATATATATGGACCATTCTCATCTTGGATTTTCCAAACTAATACTTTAGATTTGACATAAATATTCCTTTTCTTAATGCAAATGGTCTTATCTATAATCATTAAAGATGACCTATATGATTTAGATAGTTGATCTCTTTATATACGTATCTATTATACACCTAAATCAAATTTTTATAGCTCCTATTAGCCATCATTCCACCATGGCCTAAATGGCTATGAAGCCATTATAATCTATCCTCTACCCAAGGATTTAACAACCTTTAAAAATAAAGTAAGATCACACTTTTTAGGGCTATATAGATCCTCCTTCATATGGCTCCAATGGCTCGACCCTTGCCTAGCTCCATGACTCAACATTTTTAAAATAGGCCTCCTTCCATTTTGCTTGGTCACCATAGCCTCATGGGCTCATTAAAACATTGATATTCTCCTTAATCTCTTTCTTGGATAAGATTTTATGAAACTAGTATTATACAAACATGTTTGACATGGATGAAAAATGTCCCATTTCCCTCTTTTGGTTTCGTGCATCTATCATGCTCAAAACTAACTATGAGCTTTCAATCGGCCCATCCCTTTTTAAGAACCATTCATGCCCCATCCATCTACTATTTCAATCTCATGATTTTGGATATCACCCAAATATTCTAATATTAACATATTATTTTAGGTAATTTAATCCTATATACTCAATATAATAATACAACAACACCTTAAAATAGTCAAATCATTAATATGTATTTCATGTCTTAGGCCACGTATTAACTACCTTTGCTTTTCCATGTGAATGACTCTTTGTGGATTTAAAATCAATGTAGATGATCTTGAAATAGAATATTTTAATTAATAACAAATAGGTTGGTGAGGTATCATATAACTTGACTTGATTTGGCATATGAGTTAGGTTGAATGATGAGTTGGGTTGTTAGGCAAGTTGGGGTGCCAGGCAAGTTGGGTTACATTCTGAGTTAGGGTACTAGGTGATTTGGGGTGCCAAGTGAGTTGGTTTACATTATGGATTGGATAAATATTAAGGAACTTGTGGTAGGCAATGTGGTGGCCTGAGGACCCACCATGTGGGTTCTCCATTTACTCTCTATCCTACCATGTGTCACAACTAGAAGCACAAAAATAATTGTATGATAAAAATAGTGTAATTATAAAATTAATAAAACACCACTACCATACATAAATATTCCTCAAAATCAATAAATATCAAAATTAAATATAAAATTTAGTAAAGAGCTAAGATAAATGAGAAAGGAATGATTACACCTTGTTGGGTACACAAACTAATGCAAAACCCTAATGATATCTTATGTGTGTGTAGATGGTGATAAAATGGTGAAAAATTGAAATTAACTAATAAATTTCATAATCCCCATGTATGGTTGGATAAATAACTTAATATGGCCTTGAATCCATCATTTTCCACCCTAGTTAGTGGATCATAATCTATTAATATCTTGGATTATATTGATGGCTTATCTAACCCTCTTATGTAGGTGGCTCAAGTAGTCAAGCTAGTCTTGAATCCATCATTGCTTACCCCTATTTGGTAGAATAATTTGAAACTAAAATTGGTGTCATGAAGTTGTGAAATATGGTTCTAGGCCACTCAATAACTATGAACATAAAATAACTCATAGGCCACTCAAAAACATTTAATATTAAATTACTTTGGGTCACTTAGGAACACCAACCACTATATATGGAATGAAGCATCAATATGGTGTAAAATTGGTGAAAAACTAGTTAAAATGGAATTTAGAGTAAATAATGTGGAGAATGACATGGACCTACTATTCCATCTAAGGAAACTAGTGTAAAATCTAAGAATATGGAAACAATGTGCCATACACATGCCCCCATTTTTGATATTTGTGCATATAGTTTCTAGTCATAGTTATACTAATTTATGTCTATGCATATCTAAAACTAAAATTGAAATGATCATGCCATACATGATTCCCCCAATCTGATCAAATCTATGTGGTTTTGTGTAAAATTTAAGTATATACTAATCACATTTGATTATCTGACTAAAACTATGCAATTATAAACTATACATATTATACCTTTTTTATACTGATAGAATTTTTAGTTATTAGGGATAATAAATATTAATGTGGTCCCTTGGTCAATATAACACCATGCTAGTGTCATATTTTCCATGCTATTGACAAAATGTGTTTTTTGTATTCAAAACTAAGACTAATTTAGGTTTAACTATTTGTCACTATATTTTATTGAGTCTAGGCTCTGTAATATATGTATATGTTTTAAAAAGTATGTTCTAAGTGAATTGGGATGGAATTATATCTATTGAAAACCCCTATGAATGACCCTCTTTTTATGGGAGTTATTTAACCTCTATAATAACTATCCTCAAAATTAAATCTATGCATCATATGCGTTAGACTAAGAATATATGATATATATGTGATAAAATAATATAATGTGTATACATCATATACAAATGTAAATAGATAGAGCATAATTTAGAAATTTATAATGTGTATGAAATAAAAAATGCATCATTTCTATAAATCAATCCTAGCTTCGATAAGATAGATCATACCTACACTTCCAATTGGGAATACATTTGTAAAGTGGGAGCATAACCAATATGGGTATCTTATAGACCTAATTAAGGGAGCATTTATCAAAATACACTATGCTAAGGAGGGTTCCAAATCTTCTAGTCTATAAAAATCAAGTAATAACCCTAAGGGGGTCCTAGGTTTTGATATTTCACCTATTCTAATAACAAGAAAAGTAAATCTAATGGAGTACTCACCAAAGCTTGTGACATAACATGAGGGGTTAGTAAATAATTAAAACATGTATAAGAGAATATCATTTAAGCTAAGTATGATTAATAACCTAATACATGGAATATGAAGAGTAATATTATTTTAAACCAATACTTATTCTACTTCTATATACTAAAGAGAGAAGCAAAGTTAGAGAATGGTTACCTAAATGTGAACCCATCGAGACTCAATCTCTCCCTTGCCTAATGGGTCTTTGTAAGAGGTTGTGGTTTGTAAGGATCTCAAATAAGGCTAAAACATTCAATGCTTATGCATAAGACTAGATTATCAAAGTAGAAACACTAAGCTAAGACTCCTCAAGTAGAATCATGGAAGATCATATTGTAAAGAAAAATGAGTGAATAATAACTCTTGATTACATATTAAAATAATGATTAAATTATCTTGTATTTATAGGTATATCTGACCCTAAACCCTTCTAAATATATTATCTAATAGGGTCAACCTAGTTGATCGTATATAATTCCAATTAATTATTCATTAGCTCCTGAGATAGGTTGGCCAAAGGCTAAACTAATGCCTAAATGAAAACTACCCAAAATAGTACATGGTCAACAAAGTTGACCTAGTATAGCTGACTTTAAAAAGGGGATTAAAGTGAGTAAAAGAGGGATGAAAAGAGGAAAAAGATAGGATAAGTGTGTAAGTGAGGATTAATAGCTTAGATAATGATTTTAGGGATTGGTTGGATTGGTAATAATGTGGCAATAAGGGACAATAGTCTTGTGAAGCACCAAATGTCTACCCACCCCTTTCTTAGTGCACCCCTTAGGGCATGCACTTAGATAGATTGAGTCTTGATGGGTTATTGTAATATGTAAAGCATTAATATTTGATAAAAGTTTAAAATACTAAGTGTATACATATGCCACACTCAAAGGTCATCACATGTTACTAAGGTGTAATAAGGGATGGTGATTTGAGAAAGAACATAAGAACACATAACGTTGATGCTAAAAAAAATTGTAGTATTTTTAAAGAATAAAATAATTTAAAGTAAATGTGATGTGTACCTTGACTTACCTTTATCATTGGATGGTTTTTTATTGTGTTTTTTGTTTTGATTATGTAGGGAACAAATACTAAATTTGACAAACCCAAGAATACAAAACTAAAGCGTATAAACAAAAAAATGTAGGAAAGACATAATTGGTGTTATGAGGATGGGATGTACATGAGAATTTGGAAAGTCATGGTGATAAATTATGTGTTAAACCAAATTACCAAATCAAAAATAAAAGTAAATCAGGTAACCAAAAAACCAAGGCTACTAAAGACAAGAAAACCTTAAGTAAGAAAGTCAAATTGACCAAGTCAAACCAAGGATACATGTAAAAAAGGATGGTAATCAAAATATATCATGGGTAAAATAAGAAACAAAAATGGTAAAACAATATAGATGATTGAGTAGTAATAATCCTTATCTCACTCAACAATGGGAAAAGGTGCATAAAAAGGGAAAATGGCATTGATGAGTGAGAAGTAACAAGCCAACCTCACTCAATAATGGAAAAGGGAGTACAAAATTAGATTTCCATAATAGTTGGATAATAAAACAATTAAAAATGGTAAAAATAAAGTAAATTAAGTCTATCAATGTAATTTGATGGTATAGAGAAAGTAATCCATAGTTACTCAAACATGTTTTTTTCTCTAAGGATAGATAAAACTAAAAAAAAGTAGTGCTAGCATGTTCTTAATAGGTGAAGAATAAGTTAATTAGATAAGAGGGAAAATAGATTTGGAATCATAATTTTCCTACAAAGGGGAAAATTAAATGGGTGGAAGGGAGAATGAAGGAGAAACCAAGGGAAGGGAACTCTTTATCAAAGTCAAGACACTCAAATTAGGTTTGTCAAAATACGAGAATTTTTTACGTTAAGGACTCTAAACAACTTCTCTTAGCCACATAAGTCTTAGGTCAACAAATTAAGTATTTAGATCATCCCATTAAATATATATGCATGAAAAGTAAAATTGATCTACCTTCCCACAATGTGTTCCCCATTCCTCATGACCCCTTATAGAGCCATTAGTTTATTATGAAGATTGGGTACTTGCATGAGAAAGTAGGTAGCAACATAGAGTTTTTGTTGAATTCTCCTATTTTAATCTATTGGCCTACCACACCTTAATATACCTTGGATTTCTAGTGAGGCCAATTGTGGAGTTTGAGCTTCAATTATAGATAGTATATGTGATTGGAATCATGTCTTTTGGTGTGATTTTGACTTTTAATATTTGTATGTTTTCTTTTGGATATCATTGCATTTAGTTACAAATGATTTGGATTTTTAATTTTATTGATGGATTTTTCTATTCCCCTTCCTTATGGATTTGGAAAACTAAACATGGGTCATAAAGATGAATTTAATTTGAATACTTAGGACTTGGTTGTTAAGAGAGAGAAATTAAAAGAGCATGGGGTCTAAGAGTCTAATAAATCTAGGTGAAATAAAAGTGCTATCTTGACTTCAACATTGTTTTATTTAATGTGGAGTAAAAAGAAAGGAAAATAAGAGGAGTGGCACATGGAATAATTTGAATTGCTTCAAATAAAAAATGTGACAAAGGGTAAAAAGGGATACAATGATAGTAAAGTATGATTCCTTATCATATGAATGAAAGAAGTAGAGAATAACATGATAACATAGATTATTATGAAAATTCCATCTATCAAAAGTGTTGATGTGGGTCTTATGAACACCACAACATAATAAGTTAGCCTCAAACATTTTAGGATCTTAATGGAGGTAAACACCACTCTAGGGCGTGAATTTTAGGTATGCAATTGGAAAAACCTATAGATAGAATAGTCAGTAGGATATGCAGGTTGTTGATAAGGTTTTTTGATGGAGGTATGGTTTCTAAAGGGTACTAAATATCTACATGATTTAGATGGGTGGTTGAATTCTAATATAAAGTGGGAAAATCTCAAAAAAAAATAAAAAAAAGGAAGGGTAAAGAAAAAAAGAAGGCTTTATGGTTTTTAGGAACTACTTCCCTAGTTGGTTTCTAAAAGGATAAGTGCTCTCATATCCTATGTATGTTTGTAGTAGTAATTGCACATACACACTCAAATATGGTGAATAAGTCTAAAGAGATAATGATGTAAGAGATGCATAGGCCTCAAACAAAGGTTTCTCCTTTTAGAGTATCTATTTCACACCCTTACTTAGGTGATTATGGCTCAGGCTAGTGAATTATTTAAGTTAACTTTTGCACACACACAAAAAAATACATCAAAGAAATCACTCATGCTCACTCAAAACTATGAATCAATCAACATGACTATATTAACCAATGTTTTCTACCAATATTTTAATAGTTCTTACATATCTATAGATTAATATATCAATAAAAATAATCAATAATACATTCATAGATATTATACACTCAGGATTATTGAAACATACAACCAAATAAAATAACAACTAATTACACATAAATTGGAAAGAAAATACACAAGCACATTTATTGATGATAAAAATTGATGATAATCTTGTATTAAAAATTTTCTAAAAAAAATCCAAGTTGGATTATAATTATTTATATAGAATTGTGGAAGGGGTTGCCTCATCCTCCAAGCCCATGCAAGGTCATTACATGTGATAGTAAGAACTTGAGTTCTAACTATGGTCTAAAACCATATAACAGTTTACTTAAAGTTATCACCTTAAAATAAAATTTGAAAAATCATGCATGTGTATAAATACAAAGGCATTTTTTACTATTATAGGTTGAAATACATGTAAATTAAAAATATATGTACCATTTTATAGATTTATTTATGCACAAAGTCTTTACCTTTTATGGCTACATGATCTGAATGGCCAAGTTGATGGAAACTAGAACTACAAGTTGTTTTTCAAAGATAAGTATCATTGTATCAATGATTTACAACTAGTGAAAATGTGAATGACCAAAAATAGCTATGTATTGCATGTATCTTGTTCCTCTCATTGAGTTTGGATCTTTGAAAAGTCTACGTAGGACTTGCACTGTCAAATCTCTATGCATATAGAATTCAAACATGTCATTTGGCATACCCATGGGTTTCCCTATGCTCTTATCACTATATCTCAAATGCCTTTCTACCATGTGGTATCTTTTTTCTTATCCTGAGACCTTTGAAAAATCTCTATTGATCTCACATCATTGATATTCATATACTAGGCTCCCTTGCACTATTGGATCTCTATGTACCGGTCTTCCATAATATTGCCACTTGGCTTGCTAAGATTTTGAAAAGCCTTTATTACTATGCTTGATTACACACCTTTAAATCTTAAATATGTGAGTTAATGCACATCATAGATCCTGGTAATTGACTCTTTGACTCCCATAAGCTTGACACTTATCATTTCTAGATTCACTCCTATAAATATAAATGCAAAAGTGACTTAGCATGTATATATAATAAATAATTTAAATGCAAGGGTGAGACTTGGAAATTCCATGAGGCTTTGGTCTCTTGACTTATTAACTCTACTTCCTCTCATGGGCCATTGATTTATCATTCAATATTTTGGGATGTTGCCACTTGTCACTCTTATGAAGTTCTAGTATTAGGGCATTCAGGGAAATTATTTTGGCATTTTTATGTGGGGGAATTATTGTAAGACTTTTGTGTAGAGAAATTGTTAAAATATTTTTATATGGGAGAATTATTTTGGGGACCCTAATTTCATCAAAAAAAAATGTCTGAGACATAAAGTTTGAAGGAATCAATCTAGGGTAAAAGGTTTGAAATAATTAGTCTAAGTTAAAAGTCCCAAAGGATAGGCTTTTAGGGAAAAATACCTGAGACAATAGTCCTAAAGGGTAAGTGAATTAGGTCTAAAGGGTCATTTAGTCAATAAAAATGGTTTTAAAAATAATGGCAAAGGGAAACTACAAGAAATATGAAAGATCTAATTCATAGGGCTAAGTGCTCATGACAAAATTTTTAAGGGTTTACTTTGTAGAGAAAATGTTTAAGACAAAAACTCCTAAAGGGTAGGTTGTAAAAAGACTAAAGGGTAGGCTAAAAAATGTTGAAAGATAGGTCAATTTTCTTTAAAAAAAATCACATGGAAAAAATTTCATAAACCCAATTCTATCAACGGAATTATTTTGGATAAAATGTCCACAATAATGTACCCATAAAAGATAAGTCCATGATAAAAGCCCAAAAGAGTTAGTCTACAGAAAAATTGTTTTGACTAAATTACTATGTGAAAAATGTATCAACAAGATCAAATTCCACCAAACAAAATGTCTGATAGAAAAAGTATGACAAAGATAAATCTAATGAAGATAATTTCAAGAGGGCTCAATTGGTTTGGAGAAATTGGCACAGGGGGAATTGTCATAGGTAAATTATCACAAATAAAATGTTTGACAAAATAAAATTGAAGACCAATTCTTGAAAAATAAAAGTTATGAAGACCAAATCCTAAAAAATATAAGTTTCAAAAAGAAAAGTCTAGAAACATAAAATCTAACAAAGACTCTCCTAAAAATTATTAACAAGGTTAGTTTATGAAATCATGATGCCAATGCCATTTTTCCAAAATATGAAAAGGTAAATAATCAATCTTCTCCTAGATAAACATATAGAAGAGGGTATCAAATTCAATACCATATTCTAAAAAAAGTGGGTCCCTATTCTTATGGAAAAAGGCGTGCATTGGGTATAATAAATGGTGACTCGTAGGGGGAATACTCCTGTGTATTAAACAACCTAGAACTCTAGTTGAAAATATTATATCAATCAGGAAGTGTGTCATAGAAGAATATTAACTTAAAAACATGAAAGGGGCTCTTAATTTCATTCACACAACATTTTTTTTTCTAATTTTTTGGATCTATGTGTGTAAAAAATGTGCAATTCATTTAACCCCTATTATGATGAGTTTTTAAAGGCTTGATGAAGTTGTATCTTTCATTCCAATATCTATTAAATCTAAACTAGGGGAAGCTTATGCATTACTCTGATGCTATCTAGGCATCCATAGTCATGACAGAGATACCTTGGGCTCTTTATATTCTCATTACATTATTTTATTTTAATCATGATGCACAATACATTGACCTTATTGTATCATACGAGCCTTTTGATTTTATTTTATTCTTATGAACTCATTGGTTGTTTCTTCTTCTTTTTTTCTTTTTTTTATTATGTGAATGGAAAAAAAAATTTGAAACCCCAGTGAGCTGATATAATTATAAAATAAATCATAATTAGAATGCCCCTGCCAGCTACACCTATACCTATAATTGTCATTTCCAACAAGATGTGATAAGTGCATTGATCCAATAAAACAAGAAAAATATATAAATTTGTATGAACTACTCTGAGAGTAACTTCCACATGTGTGGTAAAATTATTCAATTATGACACCATATAGATTACTCCATGATTACCTACCTTCATCCTAAAGAATGAAAAATACATAAATACACCTAATTTTATGAACTAGTCTGAAATTGACAAGATTTTAATTTTTACCATTTCTACAAGTCATAAGCTCAGTTGGTTTGGATTTATAGTTTAGTTCTAGTCAGAGAAAACACAATATTGATTGTCAGATAAATCAAAGAACAACTAATCTAAAAAATCAAGGAACTTAACTAAGAAAGCACTAAAATCTCATCTAGATAGCAAGAAACTAGCATATGAAAGAAAAATACTAAAAGAAGGAAAGATTAATCTAGAAAGCAAAATATTGAAATTGTTAAAGATTAATCCAAAAAGTAGGAAAGTAATATATGAAATAAAGAAAATTAATCTAATGAAAATAAATGATATAAAATAAGAAGCCTAGCCTATTCCTACTCTAAATAAAACCCAAACAATATGGGGGTTGGATTTGGAAACTTTGTTTGGTATGCTTCTCACTCTTTAGTAATAACAAGGTTTTCCCCATTAAAGTTCTAAGATAGGTAGGGACATCCTTGTATTCATTCAATAGAATTTTAAGCCTTTCCCTCATATTATAAAACAAAAATTTAGAGTTACTCATTGGGACATCTCAGGCACAATAAACAAATAAATCATCCAAAGTATCTCCTAAAATAGATATTAGATATAACCTAGAGTCTTGAAATTCATCATCCTATGTGAACTTAGTATGGGAAAGGTCCAAAAATATATAATCATAATCATAAGTATAATAATGAATAACATCTTCATGAAAAACATCATATAAACTCTCATTTTGAGTGTGACCTTCACTATTGGAATGAATTAGCTCTTGACTTTCCAAATTATGAATAAAAATTATGATTACCTAGGGCTCACTATTTTTTATTTTAGGATTGAGAAATTCATTAATTATTAATTTTAGAGGGATCATCTCAACCACTACATGTTTTTTATCCTTTTACTTCTATTATTTTGAATATTTATGATCTATAAGGTGTGTAAGTCTAGGGTCATCATATGTATAATAAAAGTTATTTACTTCAATGTCAAATGGTATTGATGTCCACATACATTGGGGTTCTTAGTCAATCACATAATCAACCATAGTGTTATGAATATTATAATTAGGCACTAAATTGAACTCCACATATATTGAATCAAGGCATGATCATCTATGTGAATTAATTCCATTGAAAGGGAACTCAAAAATAGAATAAAAATCATTGAGGGAAGCCAACATACCTTTTTCATTTGCCTGATGATAAAAATACGTACATTCCTTAGGCATAACATAATTTTAAATATCAACATTGAAACTTGTATGATTTGAGGAGAACAAGTTAGGAATATAATCATCAAATGAGTCTTTTGATGTAAATTGATAGTCATAAGAGTCATCAACACCATCTTTAGAGCTAATATCTTATTTTTTTAAGTTAAATTAATTGATCTCTACCCAAGCATATTTTATCTCATAGAGCTACTAAATTTTTTACAATGTTATTCTAAATTAGTACTTTCCTCACTATTGTTATTTCCTTCTTTAATTATCTCATCAAATATAGGGATGGAATTACCATGAGCGAATTCCCCTAGCTTGATGGATTGAATTTCTTGTTTTTGATATCTCAATTTCTCTTATAACATTACAATTTATTCATTGATGGATGCAATAAAATCTTCATCTAGGAAATATTCTTCCTCTATGTACACAGTGTCTAGATTAGAAGGAAACACTTTCCCTATGCTCTTGTTTGATCATAGTAATAAGCTTACTCTTTAGGCAGCTTCTATACAATTCATATCCAACATACCTACTATAAATGACCTTATATAAGATGTTAAATTATTTTTAAATCACAAACATAAATATCTAGACCAAATTGAATAAAAAAATGTTCTTCAAAATCACTCCAACTAGTAATAGAACTAGGTACCAACTCTCCTAACCAATCATAAGTTTTTTCTCCTAGTATGAATGAGAAAAACTTGTAAAGTACATCCTCAAATTATATATCCATAACATGCATAGCATATGTGTAGGCATCAAGATGCTCTTTAACATCTCTTGGGTGATTATTCTATAACCTAGGAAGGTTTGGGAATGGATCATTAGGGAGATCATGTTGAATACCTAGGATATCTATAGGTGATTTTTTAATATAATCCATTCTCAAAAGAAATTTAGTATAATTGAAGGTAATGACCCTGCTTCTAGAACTAATTTCACTATTGATGTAGATCTTATACACACCATAGTGTAATGAGGTAGCCTCTAATGTTTTAGGATCTTGATGGAGGTAAACTCCACTCCAGGGCATGAGTTACAAGTATGTGGTTGGAACAACCTATTGATGGAATAGCTAGTAGGGCATGTAAGTTATTGACAAGTTTTTTGGATGGAGGTGTGGTTCCTAAAGTGTATTGAATCCTTATATGAGTTGGATGTGTAGTTGGATTATAATATAAAGTGGGTAGATCTCAAAATTCAAAAAATGATGGAAAGGTAAGGCAAAAAAGAAATATTTATGGTTTTCAAGAACTACTTCTCTGGCTAGTTTTTAAAAGGACAAGTACTCTTAGAACCTATGGCTATTGCTAGTAATAATTGCACACACACACACACACACACACACACACACACACACACACACACACACACACACACACACACACACACACACACACACACACACACACACACACACACACACACACACAGTCAAACATGGTGAAGAAGTCTAAGGAGATACTAATGTATAAAATTCATAGGCCTTAGACAAAGGTTTCTCCTTTCAGAGTAGTTCCTTCACACCCTTACTCAGGAGATTATGGCTCAAGCTAGTGAAGTATCTGAGGAAACTTTTACACACAAAAAAAAATACATGAAAGAAAGCACTCATACACATCATAAATATGAATCAGTTAACTTTAATATCTTAAACAATATGTTTTACCAATATTTCAATAGGTTTTTCACACCTAAAAATTAGTACATCAATCAAAATAATCAAGAATCCATTCATATCTATTACACACAAAAGATTATTGAAACATACAACCAAAGAAAGTAATAAATAATTACATATAAATTGGAAATAATATACACAAACATATTCACTGATGATCAAAATTAATGTTTCTTCTATATTCAAAATTATCTTTCAAAATCAAATCTGGATTACAATTACTTATATAAAAACTAGAATTGTAGGTTGATTTTCAAAGACATATCATTATATAAATGCTTTAGAACTAGTGAAATTGTGACTAACCAAAAATAACTATATATTGCATGTATCTCATGCTTCTCATTGAGTTTATATGTTTAAAAATTCCACCTAGGACTGACACTCTCAGATCTCTATGTATGATGGAACATGACCATGCCATTTGGTATCCCTACAAATTTGTTTGTGCTCTTATCGTTATAGCTCAAACATCTTTATACCATTTAATATCTTCTCACATATCCTAAGATGTTTGAAAAATCTTCATCAATTTCACACCATTGATCTTCATGTAATGGGATCCTATGCACTATTGGATCTATGTGTATTATTATCCCACATTGTTACCACTTAGCACTCTCACTGATCTTTTAAAAATCCTTTATTGTTATGCTTGATTATACACTATTATAGCTTTAGTACATGGGTTAACATTCACTATAGATCTTGCTTCTTGACTCTTTCTCTCCTATAAGCTTGACACTTATAATTTTCAAATTCACTCCTATAAATGTAAACATAAAAGTAACTTAGCATGTATAAATAATAAAGTGATTAAATGTAGGGGTGACACATGGTAATTTTGTAGGTCTTTTATTCTCTTGATTTTTTGACTCTATTTCCTCCTATGGGTCATTGATCTATCATATGGGCTCTCAAGATGTTTCCACTTATCACTCCTATAGAGTTATAGTAGTAGGGAATTAAAGGAAATTGTTTTAGTATTTTTGTGTGGGTGAGTTATTGAGGGGATCCTAATTTCATCAAAAAAATGTTTGAGACATAAAGTCTAAAGGAATTGCATTTTTTCTAGACAAAATATCCAAGACACAAAGTTTGAATGAATTAGTCTATGGAAAAAGGCCTAAAATAATTAGTTCAAGATAAAAGTCATCAAGGATATGCTCCTAGGAAAAAATGCCTAGGGTAGAAGTCCCGAAGGGTAAGTGCTTTAGGTCTGAAGGGTCATTTATTCAGGTAAAATGTCCACAACAAAAGGTTGAAGAGAAACTAAAAAAAATCTAAAGGATCTAATTTATAGGGAAAAGTGCCCATGCTAAAAGTCTGAAGGGTTTACTTCATAGGGAAAATATTTGGCACATAAAGTCTTGAAGGGTAGGTTAAACAAAGCCTGGAGGGTAAGTTCAATAATGTTGAAGGGTAGGTAAATTTTTTTGGGAAAAATGCACATAGTAAAAAGACTGTAGACCCAATTTTGTTAGGGGAATTATTTTAGACAAAATGTTTATAATAATGTTCCCATCAAAGATAAGTCCATGGAAAAAAGGTTGATAGAATTAGTCTATGGAAAAATTGTTTTAGTAGAATTATTATGGGGAAAATGTATCAGTAAGATCAAATTATGTTGGTCAAAATGTTTAATAGAAAAATTCTGACAATGAAAAATCCAATGAAGATAAGTTTAATAGAGCTCAATTGATTTGGAGAAATTGGCACAAGGGGAATTATCATGGGGAAATTATCATGAACAAAATTTATAACATAATAAACCTAAATACCAATTCTTGTGGAACAAATTTTTTGAAGACCAAATCCTAAAAAGGATATGTCTAAAAACATAAAACTTGACAAAGACTCTCCTAAAAATTATTAATAAAGCTAGTGTATGAAAACATGATATCAATTCCTTTTTTCCAAAATACTAAAAGGCAAATAATCAATCTTCTCCTAGATAAACATAAAAAAGAGGGGCTCAAATTCAAAACCATAGTTTGGAAAAAGTGGATCCCCATTTCCTATGGAAAAAGGGGTGCATTGGGTATGATAAATAGAAGCAAAATTTAAAGTTAAGAATAAGGATTAAGAGCATTTTTATAAAAAGAATAACATGATGGTAATTTTTTGAGGAAAATCAGGTTCTATCCATGGTATTACAATGCAACTCATAAAAGAGAAACCCACAAGAGTACCAAAAAGCATGTGAAAAATGAGATAAGAGAAAGATGGTATTTGTGAGGAAGCCCATGTCCTATCCATGTTCTTACATTAAAAATCACAAAAGAGAATCTAAGGGATGTAAAAAAGTGTGTCAAAATAATATGAAAATAAAGAAGACTATGGTACATCATGAGGAAGATCAGATCTTATCCATAGTTTTACAATGCAACTCATGAGAGAAAAGAGAAACCAAAAGACCAAAAAGGAAAGACTAAAGGTTTGTGAAAAGAGAAAACTACTATAGAGGGAGAGACCCATGTAATTAGCTTAAAAAAAGTGTTCAATAGATCTCATAGAAAAATGAAAAGAAGTGAAGGAATATGTGTTAAAATCTATATCAAGGATGAGAATTTAAAGGCAAGCTTAGGTGTCTCTGAATGTTTCTTGAAGTTGAACTAGTTTGGTAGCATGTTAGGTAAAATAAGAGTAGGAATTATAATATGACCCAAAGATTAACTGTATGTAGGGATGGGAATCACAATATGCCCTATAGTATAAAATAATACCACATTGTATGATTCTCTAAAGTCTATATTAATGTGTCGATGGGCATCGTAAGATGCCCCACAAGCAGAAAATAGGAAGAAAAGATAGGAAAATATAGGAAGTTCATAGAACCCCATATACTATCTAAATGGATTCAAGTTATCCAAAAATATTTTGATAAGGGACATGATGCTTGAGAGAAATGAATAGAATGTTAATAAGGTAAAATAGTGAACTTAATTAGAAAATAGAGAAGATAGAAATTAGTATAGGGTCGACTGGGTTGACCTAACATAGAGAATAGGGTCTACAACTAGTACATGGTCAACTAGGTTTATTTAATATAGAAAATAGAGTTTACAAATACTATAGGGTCCACTAGGTCAATCTAGTGTAACATATAGGGAAAATAAGAAAGTCTATAATAGACTATGTCGACTGAAATGATTGTGTACTAAAAATATTTTTTGAATACTTTGAAAAATTAAGAATTAAAAGGAAATAAACAATAAATTAGATCAATGAGGTTTACCCAATTGAGACACATAGAATGAATCCTTACACCAACACTAGCCAATGCAAGTTTTTTCAATATAAAATACAATTGAATAAAGAGAAAAAAATCAACTTGAAAAGTCAAGGCTAACTAAATGGTTAATAATAATTTAGCTAGATTATTAGAATATAATTTTAAATGTGATATGAAGTTAGTTGTAAGTAAAGAACTAGAATGTAATCTATAGATGTTTTTAATATGTTTAGGTTGAAAGGAATCTATATTAGCAATGGTATAGGATTAGTTTTGGGGCCTACCCCATCATTTTACACACCATAGAGATAAGGGTGTTGGGTTCTTAGCTAGAATATACCATTGACCATGTATTTATACTTGTAAAGAAAACCATGTTGACTTCTCCTTTGGTGATGAAATCCAAGTAGGTTGGCCTTGGGTAGACAATTGTTAAAGTTCTTATTAAATATTTCATAGTTTTTTCATGTGTGCATAAAATAAAAAATAATGAAATTAAATGGTAAATTGAAAACCACCTACTTAGACTATGTGTTCTATTCTAAGCATATAAACAACAAGAAATGAAAGTGTGAGCTAATTAATATCATATGAGGGTTAATTCTAAATTTGAAACATAGTACAACGTCAATACAATCAATAGTATATGCACATAATACAAACTAGGCTCAGTAATGTCACCTCTATACTATGGAAGCAAGGTCAAAATAAATAGGGTCAACAAAGTTGATCTAGTTATCTATACAACACACAAAATATAGAACTAGGTCATCAAGGTTGATCTAGTTGATTATACAAGGGCAGTTTTAAATAATATAAACAATGAAAGAAAAGAATATATGCAAAGAGAGAAAAGATAGAAAGGAAGCTTGGTGGGTCTGACGATGTAGAGAAGTGAGATTTATATCAAAGAACCTTGATAAATGCTACAAAATTCTATTAACATGGTCGACGGGGTCAATCTAGCTTTGAAGAAACCTATTATTGAGTGCCTAAAATGTATAGGGTCAACTGAGTCAACCTAGTAATCTAGACTATATTTTTGAAAGTCTAAAAAAATATACTTTATAAATTGGGTTAATCCAATACCCTATACCTAAAAAACTATACACAAAAATTAGATCTTGGTCGATGTAGTCAATGCAATATGGTAAATATAAGATAAAAACAATGATGACAAAATGAAATAAGTGAATAAATATTACAAGTGTTAGTTCATATCAATTTTAGTAGAATGTATGCTATCAAAAATTCATCATGACTATAAATCAATCCTAGCTTGGAGAAGATAAAGCATACCTACATTTATGATTGGGAATACATTTGTTAAGTGGGAGCATGACTAATATGGGGATCTGATACACCTAATTAGGGGAACACTTATCATAATACATTATACTCAAGAAGGTTCCAAAGCCCTCAATCTAACATAATCATGCAATAACCTTAAGGGATCCTAGGTTTTGATCTTTCACCTATTGTAATAATAAGAAAATAAAATCTAATCTACTTCTCACCAAAGCTCATGGCACAACATGAGGGGTTAGTAGACAATCATATCATGTATAAAACAATCTAAATTAAGCTAAGTATGAGTAAGACCATAATACATGGAATATAAAGAGTAATAATATTCAAAGCCAATACGTATACTACTTCTATCTACTAAAGAGAGGATCAAAGTTAGAGAATACTTACTTGAATGTTAAATAATCAAGACTTAATATCTCCCTAGTCTAATGGGCTTCACAAGAGATTTTGTGGTTTTTAACAATCACTAATAAAGGCCAAAAAAATTAAGACTTACCCATAAGACTAGATTATCCAAGTAGAAACCCTAAGCTAAGAATCCTCAAGTAGAATGGTGGAAAAGTATATTAGAAAGAATCATGAGTGAATAATAAGTCTTGATTGCATATTGAAATAATGATGAAATTATCTTTTATTTATAGGTGGTTTTGACCCTAAACCCGTCTGAATATGTTGGTTGACAAGGTTGACCTAGTCAACTCTATATAATTTTGGTTAATTACTCACTAGGTCTCGCGCTAGGTTGGCCAAACGTTAAACTCACTCCTAAATGAAAATTACTCAAAATAGTATAGGATCAACCTAGTCGACCCACTATAGCTGAATGTCAAAAATGGATTAAAGTGAGGAAAAGATGGATGAAAAGAGGAAAAATATTAGAGGAGTGTGCAAGTGAGGATTAATATCTTAGTGAATGATTTGAAGGATTCATTGGATTGGTAATAATATGGAAATAAGGGAAAAATATCTTTTGAAGCACCAAAGTTCTACCCACCCCTTTCTCGATACACCCCTTAGGGCATGCACTCTGAGAGATTGAGTCTCGATGGGTTCTTTCAAGATGTAAAGTGTCAGTATTTGATAAAACTTAAAAAAATTATGTGTATACATAATGTATGTTAAAACTAGAATTCACAAGGTTGTCAAGATAGATAAAATAATATAATCATGTATATTAATGGAAAATATGAGTATAATATATGTAAAATATGTGTGGGGGTAGGGCATGATGTCCATCGAGGCACCAAAGAAGGAGGGGGAGATGCATGAGGTCCTTCATGGCATTAAAAACTAAGTGTGCAAATAAGAAGAAAGAGATAAGTTTCATGGCCATGATACATACATCAAATCATATATACAAACACATGAGGCATGTAAATTAGGCCAATGGGACATGATACAATGGACATGGACACATATCACTATGTCATAGAAAGTAATACATATAAGGACATGGGCACATGTCAAAAGCATACATATATTGAAAGGAAGTGTCTTAGATCCATATAATAATGGCATATTCAAATTCCTTCAGGTGAATATGGAATCTAAAAGACATAATCAAATCTAAACTAGGAAATCTAGAAATGAAAGTATGCATGAACATGTGGTACAAATCCATATAAGAGAAAATATGTACATAAGTTGACTCTATAGTAGTATTAGTTGATAAATAATTAGTATAATATAGAATGATATAAATTGGAAAATCAAAAGCTATGTAGTATAATTCACCTAGTGGGTTAATGTATCAATGTTGAATTTGTGTATCTATGTATGTGCCCCTAATGGGTGAATAGTATCAAATATGGACATGTGTGAAGGACCCAAATCTTGTAATAATCTATGAAAAATTGAATAAAATAAGTGAATCATGTGTGTATGATAAAACTAACTAAACTAATTGTTATATATCTAATTTTCACCCCTAAGAAGGTTGTTCAAGCCTTCCTAACTAGATGATAACATGTAATCACTTATAGGCTATTTTTTGCCTAATTAGTGAAGTGAATCTCTACATTAGGTTATCTCCCTTGCTGCCTCAATTATTAATAATCACTAATTACTAGCTTTAAAATAAAAGAGAGGAAGAAACTATGAACCAAGGGGGTGATATACCAAATTTCATGACCACTACCATTGATTTATGTGTGCACTAAGACCTACAGGACTGTAACAAACATAAAATTATCAAAATATGAACCTACTACAATAATTATTTATAGAAAGGTAAGGTAACATGATATTAGGATGGAATATACTTTCCACTTCTAACTCACATTGAACCCCTAGTGACATTATACACATCATAAAGTAGAGAATCAAACTATATACAGGAAAGAAGAATAGGACAAAAAAAGGTGATCTAAGTCTAAATTTGACTATATAAACCATTAATAGATCCACACTATATACAACCATATAAGGAGGTAAAAATTAGTCATTTATTGATCAAAGGCATATAAAAGAACACGGATTCACCATACTCCTAGTGTAAGGATCTATACAATGCCAAATAAGACAATACATATAGAATACATAAGAGAAGAGAGAGACAAGGGACATTAAGAGATCTCATTAAAAGAATCATAAATTACAATAAAATAACATGAGAAATAAAAAATTCATAGAACTCCTTATTCTCATGTGTTTTCATCATGTGATCATGATCTTCTAGAGATTTGTCATAGGAAAGGATATTTATCTCTTTGGATGACTCATCACCCTTGTATGAAAATGCCCTCATCCTTTGGTTTGTGAGGAGTTGCATACCCATGTTTAACAAATTATAGGATTATTATCACTTATACATTCTTAGGAATCTTTTATACTAATATTTTAGGTGTGTTACGTCTTCTTAGAGTTCTTGATGCATAGTCAACTATTACAAGATATTTTAGGTGTCTTAAACTCTTAAAGATTCCTTATTCACTCCTTTACACCTATTAGTAGAGATATAAATCCACTTTATTCCTCATATAAGAGTTATAAATCATCATACAAGGTCTTCCCAAGGTCATAGGTGGTCTCAAGATGGTTTATCATGATTCACTTGGTCAATCTACAAGGAAACCCACCAAAACCTATAATTTTATGCCTATTTTACACCATTTTCCACTTCACACAAGCCACAATATGGATCATTCAGGTAACCATGGGATCCATAGATGACATCAGGGTGATTTTAATGTCATTCATGTGAATCATAATCCTTTAAACTAATTTTCTCTCTCATCAATCTTTTTTAAGGCTTTATAAAGCATTCTTTGATATTCAACTTCTTAATATGATTCATAAATTTGATTAAGTTTATTACATAACTAATTCTATTAATTATTATTATACATATCTCTTCAACATATCCTAACACCATTTGACCCCATCCATCTTCTTCCTATAATTGACATGTGAAGAAAGTTGACTTTCTTGACTGTTTAGGCTTGTTAAGAAGGTCAAGAGAGTGTTTTATCAAAATTAGTCATAAAATTATTTTTACTTGATTGGGAATAGTTGAATTATTTTTTAAACACATATACTCATGTTTTCAAACACTTCTCCAAGTAACTTGGCACCCCAAAAAGTTTAAAACATGTTCTAACCCATGATGAGGGTTTGTAGGCAAATTTGGTACTTTGGCCCTAAAAGTGTTGTTTTGGTGTCTATTTTGATTTTACAAGGTCTTAAATAATCTTATAAACATTACCTATGACTATTAACATCTTATAAAAACCTAATATTCCTAATTTAAGCACCAAAAGTGCATATTTTGATCATGTTTTGTAGGTAGGCCTCTAGATGTATGTTTAGGCCTAATATATTACTCAGGTTTGAGAATAACTTTTTTTGAATGGTTTACTCACTTATTTAGGACTCTAAAATTTATAAAATATCTATAAAGGTTATTTATAACTATAAAATACTTCATTTTTCATTCTCAAACCAGTAATGTTACCTCTTGATCATACTTGTGTAAAATTACCCTTGGCTATAGGTATTCTTTTGGACTACATACAATTGTATATACATTATTCTTCAAATAAGCATATTAATTGAAATTATGAGATTATTTAATTTATATATAGAATATTTATTTAAATTTTATGAATAATAAATCAATATCCCTCATTTATTTCTCTAAAATTGAGTTCAAAGTGTAAAAAACCTTTTTTAGGTCTCATGTAGGCTTAATACCATCTTCGATAGGTCCTAGATCCATATTTTGGTATATTCACATTATAATGAGTTTAATTTCCATAAAAAAGTTATTTAATCCTAATTAATATTTATTTATATTTTTCATGAGTTCTCATACTCTAGATTAAACCAAAACCATACATCCTTCTTCAAATTATGTATATGTGCCTATAGGTATACATAGTCTTGTTTATCTTAAACATACATATAGGTATTCTCATGTTTTGATTCTTAAATTTATTAGGATTATTATAGGAGATTTATATTAATTTTTTCACAAATATACTCATATATTAACATCTTAAAAAATTATTATAAGGCCTTCAAATAAAACTTTGACCTATACACTACCTTTTAGTGTGAAACCCCACTTACTCTTTTATCTACTAGATTACACCAGCCTTGAAATTAATTTATTGAAATCCAATTGAATATTAATATAAAAATAAATACTTTATGAATGGAAATATTCTATTTAACTTACCTGTAACCACTTATCTATCCTTTTTCTTCAATAGGTTGGCAAAAACTCAACACAAGCTTCTAAGATTTAAGAGAGATTTTAGACCTCTAGACCCTATAGGTGTATTATTGTATGAATATTGTCCATAAATTCTTTTTAGGATACTATAATATATAATAATATAGTTATATTTACCACCATGAGGACTCAAATCAAGTGTATACCCCATTATATTATGTTATCACTCTTAAAACCTCTTGATTTACTTATCCAATAGATCTAGATGAACCTCCTACAGATCATCCATAGAATTGTTGATCTCTTTTGATATAAAACATTTTTTAAATAGTTCCTTTGGAGCCTATTCAATTTTATTAATGATAATCTAACCTCATGCATTCACTCAACTATTCTAAAACTTAGTTAAAGATGTTGATTCTACACCTGCAAATAGTTTTGGTGAATAATAGAGTGTTCAAAAGGATCAAAAGGAATCCTATAAAGGTTGAGGAAGGTATTAGGACCCTTAAATTAAATTTAATATTATTCATGAAAATAAAAAATCCTCTACAACTTGAGTATGAGATCTACAACTTCTCACACCTATATGCCTACAACTTCACTTTTTACCTCTCTGTCCTTGTAGATCTCCTTAGCAATGATGTATGAGGGCCTATTTGGTCTTATACATATTTCCCAACATTTATTTTGCAATAGTGAGATATTAAATACATTTATAGGAATAAAATCAAGCTAAAGGGATTTTTAAAGGGTTTTAGAGCATTTTTATTCTTAGTGCATGTTAATAAACCATATCCCCTAAAACCCTAAAATAATGTATTTAATATCTAGGGCATAAGTGCCTCCATATAGCCCTACGAAAATTTAACCCAACTCAATTTCATCGTCATGAACTAACATTAAAAAATGAGCTCTCTCAAGCTTGTAAAGGACATGAGGAAGAAATTGAGAGGTTTTCTACTTGTTTTGGACCTCTTAAACCATGTTTAATCTTGATTTGGTTTTTAGGGTCATGAGGATGATTCCAAAAATATTAGAGGCATTTACCATCTTGAATTTTTTAAAGAAACCTTCTATTGACCTTGCTTAGATTGCATGTTTGCTTCCAAGAGCCTTCTTCACTATGATCTTATCCTATAGCTTATTCCATAGGCCAAATGGAAGTACTCCTACCCTATATAAATAGAAATTAACATACAAAAATCTATTTTTCTTGTTTAATCATACCATTTAATGTACATCATGCTATATTTGGGGGTTTAGATAATGAATTAAGGAGTTTCAAACTTAATACAAATTATAAGTGAAATTTTTTACACTTTTAAGAGCTTGTACAGACCCTATGGAGTATGACATAATATTTCATGAAAGTTATATGGGTTCAAATGACACCTTTTGTATGTTGATACCTCTCATACTTGATGTTCTTGATAATTCATCATCTCTCATGTCTTCATTATGAATCAATCATGACCTAGACTCTTGAGAATTACCTTAAACTCTCCAAAAATACCTTAATTTTTTAATACTTTATTTAAAAATACCTTTTCAGACCTCATCAAGGATCAAGTTATGGATACTAGCTAATAAAATAAGTATTATGACTTCACCTTATGACATGACCTTGCATATGACCTTAAAACAACTTAAACATCACCTTAGACACTATCACAAGATATGACATCAACACAAGGACTCTTAAGATATATCAATAGGGTTAATTAGATTCAAAACAGTTTTTAAATTTACTAACCCATGGTGGCCAATTTTAGCTAACACTAATATAGATAACATATGTAGTACCTAGAAAATAGAATGAATATAAACATGGGAATTCATATAATCTAAAATTTATATTTTTTGAGTGATATTTGAATGTTTTTGTATTTTATAGTTATATTAGAATTTTTTTATAAATATAAGATATGTAAATCAATATGAAAATGAAATAATGTGCAGGGATCAAGAATAATGAAAATTATGTACACGTAATGTGTAAGGAAATGAAATTATATACAAATGAAAGGTAGTGCCTCTATAAATGTAAGAGTACATACATAAGATGTGGATAATCAAATGGAATATTTGGTGGAAGTTCATCCATTCTTAGTTATTAAATTTACCCAAACTCAAATTCATCATCATGATTGTGATCATTATACTATGGTGTCAGTATAATTATAGCCTTATTTTTTGTGTTAGTCTATATTTTATGCATTTGAATAACATGTTTCTCTACTGTGTAAGAAGTCTTCCATGTGGTCCTAAGGTAAACCACATTAGAATACTATATTTTTTTATGAAACCTATAGTTCTCATCGAGGATGTCATGTAAGATTCAAACTATGTGTCCTTCATAACTAAAAGTCAAAGATTTGTCTATTTTATTGATTATGGCATCCATTTCTTGTAACCATGTACTACCGAGTGTAACATATATATGAGTGCATTTTATCATTACAAAGAGTAGTGTGTTGACCACTTTAAGGCCATATGCAACTGTAAGAGTGATATGTCCTAAAGAATCTTGACAATGTATACTATGATGTCGCTTAGTCTCTTGATTTCCTTTGTGTTATAAAAATTTTAATATACAAGTATTAGGATATAAATCCTCATTTATATAAATATTATGGATGTATTTCTCCTTGATGAAAGCCTAGATCATCATAATATCATTCTATAAATTTCTTTACCAATATATAATTTTTTTTTGTGCTTATAAGAGTGGAGGTGGACATTGGTTGATCTAGATAGTGACATGAAACTTAAATTTATTCAATTTATATTGTAATGTTGATCAGGTATCTATATCATGTCTAGTGATATTATAAAAATTACAAAAGGATATATCATCATGTTACAATAATCTACTAACAAATATGTGGAAAATTTTAGGTAATTCTATCAATTCTTTATCAAGTAATATTTTTAAAATATAGTGTGGTATATCACGTGTATGACCTACCTAAATTTATATAAATGGATCAATATCTATAGATGTAACCATATGTACTAAGTGTATAGTATAATCTACCTCTAGCAAAAAGTGAGGTTTTGGTAATTTATCTATGGAACGATGAAATGGTGGTGATACCTATGTAGCTAAATACATGAGTGCCTTGAAATCATGTTTTTAATCTCTAGGGCTGATCATTGTGAAGTTCAATCCACATAAATAATCATCAATGTTCCTGGTTGTTGTATTTCCTCTAAGTTAATAGGTAATAGTAAATGTGCTACGTGAATCTCATTAGTTACCATGGGTATGGCTAAATGTGTAGTAGGATGATCATTTTACATCTTTGATGAATATAATGGTGTTATAGGAGGATCTAGAACTGGTGCATAAATATTGGTGTGAGATTCCTCAATCTCATATGTATGTATCTATTCTAT
This sequence comes from Torreya grandis, assembly GCA_037957365.1. NCBI lineage: Eukaryota > Viridiplantae > Streptophyta > Pinopsida > Cupressales > Taxaceae > Torreya > Torreya grandis. The sequence goes on along the minus strand of JARHVA010004344.1, from coordinate 241,255 downwards.
GTAAATGATATGAGGTGGGGAACCTATGAGAACATGAGGTGTCCCATTTGAATATATACTTAGGGTAGTAAGCTCAGTGATTCTATAATATTTGAATGGTTAGTTATCAGTTGGATAAGTGTATAAATATCTATCATGTAAAAAATTGACACATCTATGCAAGTTATATGGTATAGACTCCATGATATGTATTGAAGGTATACTGAGTAATAGATTGTAATGAAAAGTATTAGGCATCACTTGAAATTGTGTGGAATGGATTTTTGGCCCAACCATGATATCCAATGTGATAGAACCCAATACCTATTTGGGAATGTCATTTAAACCTCAAATGTTTTTATATGTCTTATAAATATATGTTATATCAACCCCCATAGTCTTTAAAAATGTGTGGTTGCATATGTTAAGACATGAACCGCTATGAATTAAAAATTGTTTAATAAGAATGGTTTTAATTTGTGTCTAAATATAGAGTGGTAGAATGTGACCAATAACTATCTATGAGGGTAAATCCTCATTTAAAAAAGATATAACATCCTCAAAGTCATTTATAGTGTTCATGAAGGATGCAAAATAAGCTGTCTCTATATCAAGAGGCAAAGATGTATGATTGAGTATTTGAAAAAGGATATCTTTTAAGATGGTTTCCTTTTAAAGTAATTCTAATATATAAATCTTAATTGGTGTATTTCTCAATTGATCCATAATATCATATGTTTTGTGTTGATCTATAGGTCCTATTGTATTATTTTGGGGATGAGGGGGAATTATGGGATTATATTGTTCTTGTATAACATGAGGAGGCCTTTGATTCCATCTAGTAACATTTTAAATAGTATAATCTATTATTTTTAAAGGGTGAATAGTAGAGGTAGGATATGAGTGAAGGTAGTCAACAAGTCTAGGTGGAGGAGGAATAAAAAGAGTCATATGAGATCATTGTCTTTCAGTAGTAACCTAAGGTAACTCAAAATTATCCATGTAATAATGCTCTCTATGTAAGGGGAGCTTAAGAGGGGGTGGACCAATGTGTGAAGTAAACTAAGTTCTAATGTGATTTATGAGAGTAGTAACATGCATCTACATCATTCTATATATGGAAGGTATTAAGCATGCAAAAAAAAACCACCAAAATTTATACCAAAAAGTATAAAATAGCTTTCATCATGATAGTCTCAATAAAAGTTTGAAAACTAAAACTTGGGTAATTTTTTTAAATAATAAGGGAAACCCTAATGGTACATTAGGGTTTTAAGCAATACGTTTGATGTAAGTCAAGTTCACCAAATGATTTAAAATTTTAAGGCTTTATGGAATTTAAAACCCTAAGTTGTTAAAGTTTTGAAATAATAAATATAGAAATATCAACACCCACTAATTTGTAGAACAATTTATTTATCCTATTATTCTATAAATAATAATGAGCTAGAAAAGATGTACTTATCTAGAAATCTGACTAAGATAAATGGTAGGTTAGAAATAATTGTAAGAATAGTGTAAGGTATCACCAACAAGAAAAAAGTGTCATAAATCCTCTTGGATAGTACTATGGTCCTATGGTCAATATCACATTGTGTTAGTGTCCCTTTTGATGCACTAATATCCTTGTCCATCTGAATAATGGGTTTCCAGGTGCACCTTTGGCTAGTTTGGAGAAGTTTGTACTTGCATGTCTAGATGTTTGATCATTGTATGTTGCATTTCTGAGTGATTATATTTTAAAACCCCAATCCTCCATGTTTGTTAAGGTATTTGAGGATAAAAAGTGAAAAAGAGTGGAATTAGTAGGGTAGGTTGTATGTGACCTCACCACCCCATGTGTTGAGTGTTGCCTACATCATAATACCTCAAAAGGGGATCAAGACCAATATGGTTATCCTAGTCTAAGTGATGGTGAAAGTGGAATAATTATAGTATGATTTCCAATTTCAATGCTTTGAGTGTGACTTGACACTATAAATTTGAGTAATCTAAGTTTTGTGTTATTATACATGGGTGTATGTAGAAGTAGGGTAAAATAAGGATTAATGAGCTTGATTTTCACAATTGTTTATAAGTTTATTTGTGATTATTTTCATTTGATTTCTATCTTAGGAATAAATTAATTAAATTAGTCTATATATATCATTTTGGTTCTTATCAAGACATGAAATGGGTTTATGTTGACCCTAAGGTGCTTTGAGAAATGGAAAGATATATTTTAGGGGTAAAATGAGTTAAAGGATGATATCACTACCCCTTTCCCAATACCACAATGTGTTATATTTAAAAGGGTCATGATAGAATATACGTGGTAGGAATGGGGTGAAAAAGGACTTGGGTTCCTAAGTCAAGGCTCAATGTTACTTTTAGTATATCTAGGAATGGGTTGCAATCGTATAAAAGTTGGAAAGTAATAAAGAGAGTCCATAAGATAGGTCTATGTCTAATGTAAGGATAAGTTGGTCTCAAGTGACACTAATTTTACTAAAATGACATTTTATATTACTATAGGTGGAAGGATGACACTTGAACATTTCAGCTCCCTACAGAGGAAATGATAATAATATTGGAGGACATTTAGTGTATATTTATTTGATAGTTGACCCATGTTTTATGGTTTAGAGTAAAATTAGACAAGGGTATATCCTTTGTGCACATAAGTACATGATTAGTAATGATATAGGAGACCTATATTGAGAGGGTGGTACTGGTGTGATTCAATCAGAGATTATTTTTATATTATTCTAAAATTGTGAAAATACTTGTGTATTACCAGCATCATTTATTTTTGAATATGGTGGGGTAGTGTTTATTTCGTATTATATGTATCATATTTTTTGGTCCATTTATAATCATGGGACAAAAATTTCATGAGGGAACATTAAATTATCCCATATGTGTGTGTGTGTGTGTGTGTGTGTGTGTGTGTGTGTGTGTGTGTGTGTGTGTGTGTGTTTTGTGTGTATATGTATATATATATGTATATATATATATATATATGTATATATATATATGTATATATATATATATATATATATATATGTATATATATATATATATGTAGATATTTAAATTATAGTTCCATGATAGAGGTCTTGGCATTGTGATCTTACTACATGTGTGGGCCTATGAGCATATGTTTTTAGTTCTACTAGCCAGGGGGACTTGCAATGATTGGGACCAATCATAAATGTTTTTAGAGTGGTGGGTACTAGAGAGACAATGGTTTTGTACTACTATGGATTACCATGTGATCTTAAATAGGCTCACACATATTGGGAATATTTAGAGGCCCCATAGAAGATGTGACAGATTTACATCATATTCATGTCAATGTGTGGCTTTATGCCTGATTTCCTAATGTGGTGGAGATATTATATTTTTATAGTATCACATGTTAGTTTTTCATATATCATTATGTACCCTTATTATCATACCCTTATAATTATACTATGAGGTATGCTCACCATCTTGGTGATATGCCATAGCCTAATGTTACAAATATGGTGCACTTTCATACAAGATCCTCCCATCATTATTAATAATGTAGATGATGTATGGTTAAATATAAAATATATTTATTTTTGGATGGATATAATATAACCCATTATTTTTTATTTTAGTAGATCTAGGTGTAATGTATCTAACTTAGGGAGTAGGGATAAAGGAGATAGAGGATCAAGTTAGGCTACACCAAAACCACTCCATTATATGTTATAATTGTTTTATATGTTTGTAAGTATATATGTATAATTTTAAATTTATATTTAATGTTTTATTTCATTTATAATTTGTTAATGTCTTGTTTATTTGTCATGTTTTTGATGTAGGTGATAAGTACTATGTGACTATGGTAGACATGTATGTTTACACCTTGATGTGGGACATTATATATGATATAGTTTACATTAGATTTATTGAGAAATTATGACATATTTATAGTGTACATTCACATAGTTTTATCCTATTTATATTTCTACCATATCCTTCATTGTATTTTATGGTGAGTGAGATGATTTATAGTGGGAGTTAAATATATGAAAATTGACTGATCCTGAGAGTAACACTAATATATCTATGAATATTCTTTCTCATTATAGTGATATACATGAGGATCATTCTCATACCATGGTGTATTTGGGATCTCTTTAGGAGTGTGTTATATGATATAGGTATCAATATTAACAGCTTAGAGGAGGTAGCATAACATCTACTTATAGAGCTACTAGGCATAGATATAATGATAGTGATGAGTCATATACATCAAATGATGTGTCTTTGATTGTTAGTTAAGTTATTTTATTGTAAACTATTATTTTTATATGTGATGACTAATTTGATATATGTTTATTGATTTTCACTTATTATTATTATTATTATTATTATTATTATTATTATTATTATTATTATTATTATTATTATTATTATTATTATCTTTTGTGTTTTAATCTATACATTCCAAGTTTTTTATTTAACTTATGTTATTTGATGACATGTTATATAAATGTAACATTTAATTAATATAGTTTTATGTGTAATATTTTAATTTTTTCTCATTTATTTTCTTGTATTAAATGTGGTTAAATTATTTCACTTTATACATTTGTATATATGTCATGTGCATAATAGTCTTGTAATTGATGAGTATTATGCATGTATATATGAGATTAATCCATGGTATTGTTAGTTATCCTTTATGCTAAAAAATTATTTCCCCACCAACTTAGTAATATGAATTTACTATAATCATATGAATCCTATTGATGGACCATTTTTTAAATGAATAGAAATAGTTCCTTTTTTGTTATTATTTTTAATACAGTTAACTTGTATTTTTCTTTAATCTATAGATGCTTTATTCACCTTTGGTATCCATATTTATTTGGGAGGAGATGTAATGAAGATTTTATTATTTTTTTCCTTATCCTTCAAAACTATGGCTTCTGTAGATTATCTTATAATAAGATCTTGAGTAACCATAGGTTTTGTAATGGGAGCATCTGGGATAGATTAGTCATGGTATAATGTGAACTAAAAGACCTTATCCTAATAAAAACATCCTTAAAATTCCAATAGACCATTGGTTCCTTTGTATGAACACCATGGGATGTATAAAAATTCATTGAAAGTGTAGTATAATAATATGGATAAGGGTACCTTGTTGAAATAGTGTCAACTTTTCTAAATGTAATAACCTTTTTATCCACAAATTGTGTAATATTTCGTCATAATTTATAGAAATCATTATCTTGATTTCCATTAATACCATGATAAATTCAAAATGTTTTACCTTTTAATTTATTGAGGTGATGATAAGGGTAATGCTAGTTATGACGTAAAGTTATTAACTTATCTAATAATGTATGTAGAATATCATGTGTTCAATATTTGAAACTATTAAATTTGATTTGTTTCCACTTATTAAAAGTACATTTATTTGTTTTATGTGTTTCTTTGTAAACAAATTATCTCTTTATTTAGGAACATAACATGATTTTCCTTTATTGAAATCATTACTTTATGAATAGGAATAGTTGGATTTAATTCATTGTATGGGAATTCTTATTTTAAATAGTGTCCTCATATGAATTTTTAGGATTTGAAATGATTTCCAAATAATCTTCTAATGTAAGGGTAAAATATATAATTACTTGAAATGAATCACGAGTGAAATAAAATATTTTTACTTTGAGAGGATAGATGAGGCCCATAAAAATATATATATCATGCTTCCAACTTTGTTTATTTATATATCAATTGGTCCATAAAAATATTGAATTGTAAACTATAACCACATACTTATTTTGGTTATGCTTGATGTAGAGAAGATAAACATTTATATGTATCCCTTGGTACCTTATTTTTAATGTATCACATTAAAAAATTAAAGACCCTTTGTGAAGATATTGAAACTAATCCAAATAATTTCCAATTATTTTTTTTGGAAACACTTCTAGTAAATTTGACTATTTTTATATTTTTTCATAGAAGATGTAAAATATTTAAGATGTACATAAGGATCACTAATTCCATCAAACATACAAAATCTAATCATGAGGAATTTGTGAAGTAATGTTGCATGTAGAATATCACATAATTTGGTTTCCATAAATACTATAGATTGAATGCAAGCATGATATGCATTCCTTTATAAGGTTTGATTATGTATTTTGTGTTGTAAGGCACCCATAATATGTGTTAATTATATGAATTCTTGGGAATTAAATATTAATATACTTAATAGGTTCATTCAATTGAATCTTATTATTGTATGTTTCAACTGGTAAATGATTACAAATGGTTGAATAAGGTCTAGGCATAATGTTTTTTTACTAGACATAGGTTGAGAAGAATCATCATGGTTATATATAGCATTATCCTCTAAAGATACACATTTTAAATATGCATCATTGAGGTTCATTGCAATTTATTTTAATAGAAGACTCATGTGAAGAGATATTTTAATATTATCTTCCAAGATATAATAAATAATATCAACATTTAGTTGTATCATTTAGCATTTATAGAGAGAGAATGAATTTCAAATTATTTTGTAATTTCTAGAGAGAATTAATTTCACATTCCTTTTACGATTTATATAAAGAGAAACAATTTCACATTCATTTTCCTTTTATATAAATAGAGAAAAAAATTCACATTATTTTTCCATTTCTATATAGGGCTTATGCCTTTATACTTTATAATTGTTAATGAGATGAAGTGAAAAGGAAGATTTAGAGATAAATTAGGTTTACTAAAGTGAGACTATTCATATTTTAACCCTTGTCACATGTTAGAAACATTAATATATTCATTATTATTTTAATAATCATGACAAGTATATTCATCATTTGCATAACTAGAATCATTAATGACACCTATTTGGATATTAGTCCATCCATTATCATAAAAATAAGGGATGAAGTTGCTAGGTAATAATAAATCCACATTATGAGAGATACTAAGAGTTTATAATTGGTTATCCATTTTAAATTTATTAGGACTTAAATAAGCTATACAAATATAGGAAAGGCCAAATCCAAACATGTAAACAACCATGGAGATATTAGGGTTTTGAAAAATAAAGGTTGTGAACACTAGAATTTCATACCATATATACAAATTATTAGGTGTTACAGGCCTTTATTTTTATTTAATCTCATAAATAATTAATAGTATAAGGTTTAGTATATTTACCATTGCTAACTTGGTAACTTGCCTTTACTATTAACTGTCTACCCCACCTAACCTCATAAATCCATTAATGACCTAAGGAGTATACCTCTTAACTAATTTACCCTTGTATAATTCTATTATCAGCAACCTCAAAATCACCAAATCCTAATTTTACTTGTAGTTGGAATAAAGATACCAATTTGGGTGAATTGGTGATGGTTCACCCATGATCAGTGTCAATTCTCTAGATCGGTGTCAATCCATAAATACCCAACCAACCTTTGGCTTATATATGAGAAAATTATAAACATTGAAAGTTGTTAGATTTATTAGAGAGTTAAGGAATTACTTAATGTCATTCTATCAGATGTTGTCTACATTAAATCTACATCCCTCATCACAAGCCTAAAAGACTACCTACATTTATTAGGAAGATTTCATTGTGTTTATTACCAAGTCCAAGGTAAATAATCATGCTTATTTATTTCATTTTATATCACTCTCTTTGTTTTTATCTACTTATATAGTCTCTAAAATTCCATCTATATCCATCTCCATCTTTTTATTATTCTTTGTTCTCCAATCTATTCTCTATTTTTACTAAGCATAGTTACAAAAGCAATCAATGTTGACTCATTCTCAATCATTGATTCTATAGATTGACATTGATCTAGTGTTTCATTTTCAAAAATTGAGACCTCAATTTTAGATCCTTTTCTACAATACTTATTGATTTTTTGTCATTTTAATATGGCCTTTATATGTAGATGACTCTACCAGGCAGTTTGCATGTCGTAATCAGTATCATTAATCTTCTCATAGTATCCCAAACCATGTTTGATGATTAAAGTGACATAAATTTTGAGATACATCTCTTTTATATTTTTTATTCTCCCTCTTTCTAAGCCACTACCAACCAACTAGATGTCATATAAGATGTAAATTCTACTAAGGCTTATTGCGATGAATTTTTTTCTTACATTGATATCTTAAACAAGGATTGAATATTAATAATCATTGTTATCATATATTATATATTGTAATTTAATATGTTATTTATCCACTTCATTATGTACAAAAGTGAGCTGACATCCACTTGAGGAAGCTCATAACTTCCTAGGACTAGTTTTTAACTAGGCAATTCACCCAATTATCTATTAATCTAATTTTGTCCAAGTTGTTTACATGTGTGTAGGTTATTATTCTTAGCCAAAATGAAGCTCCCTCAATCATTATATTAAAATTAGTGATCAAATCTCCTAATCTCTAGATATTCATCATAAACCTTGATTTCTCATTGAGTTTTTAGTAAGTTAACTAAATTAAATAAAAAATGAAATAAACTATTATAACATTATAACATGCCAAGTGGTACCCCTAAGGTCTCATTTTTTAATTAAAATTCATTATAAATTTATATTTCTCTCCATTTATTTTGATTTTTTTTTCATTTAAATAAAATCCAAAATTATTTTTTCCTTTCTAAAGGTTAAAAAGATCTAAATCTATTTTTACTTGGTTAGGTAATTCATACATAATAATCTACGTGGGTTAATTTATCATAAATATCACTTCTCTCACACAAAAATCAAACCAGTTGCATAATAAACTCATCAAACATTTACATAAGGCAACTAATTGGGATTTCATCACTTATCAAAAACCTTCTTTCTAGCTATCCCATTTGGATTTCACCAACATGGGGACAACCAACTTAGTATGTTGAATGAGTATAGACCTTTTTTTTGATATATACTAGATAATCACCCAACACTCTTATGTTTGAATGTTTTAAGTGAGGGGCTAGGCCCCACTACCAAGACAAGTATCAAGTTATAATATATAAATATTTTTGATCCTAAACAAACCTGAAACCATCCTTAGATCGCTAGTTCTTAGGACCCTTAGTAACCTTTTATTTTATTTTATCACACTTTAAAGTTAAAAATTAAAATATTTTTATGTATGAATTTAGTATGTGTGTCTTTTCCTCTTTACTAAATATGAGATAATCAAAAAGACTATTGTGTGTTTTTTGCTTTTATTTCTTGATTTTACTTTATCACTACATGGTTTTGATATGACAATAGTCACTAAAGAGAGCGAAACCCATAGCTTCATCCTCATATATGGATAACTCTCCTAGTCCTCCTACTTCTCTTGAGTTAATAGGGCAAGGTATTCCTTAGTATTATACCTAGGGCAATCATGAATTTGCCATTATATTAGATAACAACCCAATCATGCTTAACCATTACTTCAACTCTTGAGCTATACACATCCCACTTTATCCCCATCCATAGTTTTATAGGAACTCATATGACATACCTATAGAGGAAGGTGAAGGGTTTACCACCACTATGGTGTCTTCCCATCACAATCTTCCTATGACTAGTTCTAATACTAACACTGTGAAACCCTTAGGCAATCTACCTCTGGTGATGTCTAGTGGTCCATCCTCAACTAGTACCCAAGATTAAAATGTCACCATACCTCAACCTACATCTACTCATCTTATTACCACGGTGATTTAAAACCTAGTTATCTCAATCCCATCAATCCTTCCACTAATCCAAACTAGCATACCTTTAAATACTCAAACTTAGCCTTTACAACAAGACCCTATAAGTGAACTACCTCAAAAATATGTCCCATTTACCACCTAATACATATAAAATACACAAGCTATTTGGTCTACTTATATACCTTTTAAATCCCCATAATATGTGGTGGCATCTCAACCAATCATAACCACCTCAGTTGGTTATCCCTTATCCTAGCCTTTTTGTACCTAGCTTCTTACATATCAACTCCCACAACAAAATGTTTTGGGAGGTATCCCTCAATAAAACATCCAACTATACCTTATGAGAATTTTTATGAACAAGATGGCCAATTTGGAAGCCTCTACCTCTGGGTAGAAGAGCATGCTCACCTATGAGAAAATATATAATGAGCCTATTAACCTAGTTGTCCCCATTAGACCTTATCATCCATAGTGAGAGATTATAAAGTTTATGAAGTTTAAAAATAAGTAGGATCCAAAGTAGAACCATCAAGCATTTTTAATGATTACTACCTTATAACACATGATGATGTACTTCTTCTAAGGACCTTTCCCATATTGCTAGTTGGACCTACCTTAGATTGGTACAACTCAATTCCTCAACAATTCCTAATATCTTTTGGGTAGTTATCCCAAATATTCTTAGAGTAATTTTCTATCATATTGTAACAAAATTCACTATCACCAACCTCTATGCCATTTAATAGTTTGATGATGAATTTGTCACTAATTTTGTGTCTATATAGAGGAGTCTCATAAACTAGCTCAACTTTTTGCATTTGCAACTTGAGATAATTGAATTATTCATGAGATCATTTGATAAACATATCTCATCAATGTTATGGGTGTAATCCTTCAAAACCTTTGATGAGGCCTTTTCAATGGATCATAAACTAGAAATTATATCCTTAGAAGAAGGGAAAGTTAAATTGTGAAGTAAAAACCTCAAAACCGATCCCTCTAAAGGGAATAACAATAATAATTAAAAAAGAAATGGTAATTCCATATTTTTAAAATCAGCACTAACACAAACTAAGATTCAATCTAAGCCTTCCATCTCTTAGGCATAATTTCAAAAACCATTGATATAATTTTCCCCATGACAATATACACCCTTATGAAAGTCTTATGTGTCTATATTAGATAATCTCTTAAAGGCATCTCTCATCAATCTTCCTCTAGTGATACCTTTTGATTATTCTCACCCTAAGCTTAGTTGGTTTAGGGAAAATGACTTTTGCAACTTCCCTAGTGTAATAGGTCTTGATGTCAGTAGGTGTCACTATTTCAAGGGTTTAGTACATAACCTTATTTATCAAGGGGAATTACAATTATATAACCCTAATGTTCCCCCTAATCAAAACATATACATCTTTATGTAATAATTACCTAATCATGGCTCCACATCTAATTTTATGGATGCTATTCAAGATCCACCTCAGACCAAAAACTCATTTAATTATCATGATCCATGATCAACATTTGACTAAAGAAGTTGATAGTAATCCTATCCTTGATTTCCTTACATGTACCTTCAACCATCTAAACTAAGTGAACATATCCTAAAAACTTCCTCAAGATTCATAGATCTCATTATTTGGGATCCACTTGGGGAAATCATTTATGAACATATTCAAGATGATTAATTATAAATAAAAGAGGAAAATACTATCAAATAAAAGGCTTGTTTAGACATTCTAAAAGATACACATACCATTCCTCACCTATTTTCAATACTTACATCTACCATACTCATTCCTTATAGCTTATTACCCCTTGAAGAAATTATCTCATTACCCCAAACTAGCTCAAGACTAATTCCCCCCATTTCTTGATAGATGTTAAATCCTAGAGAAATCAAGGGAAAATCCATAGATTTAGAAAACAAAAACCTTGAGGCCTCATGAGGAAAATATTTGTATCTCCTCCTATTAGGATATAAATCCCTAAAGAGGATATCCTTAGTAGCCTTGATTAGATTAAAAAATGGAAGGTGTTGTTACTACCTATTTGTATAAAAACATCTATATTAGGACCCCATCCTTTAGAAAGTTTGAACATGGCTATCATAAAATATTCTAATACAGAGCATGCATCATCACAATTAGATATTCCTACTATTATAATGATAATACATAACCCATTAAACCCTTATTATCCATAAGGTTTCAGTGTAGGATCATATCATAAACACAAATTACTTATTATAGGTAACATGCAAACAACTAGCTCCGAAGGCTAAGGTTCAAAGTCACATACCTCTTCCCTATCAATGCCTCAAGGGATTTAAAAACCTAGTCATGATAAATTAAAGGGGTGTTATTATTAAATCCTAGATCAGCTTTTATATACCTCCATTATCACTCTACCACTTGTAAAACCTATTAAACCTCATATTTAGAAACCAAAGTGCTATCAAGAAAATAAGAAATGTGTGTATCATCAGATAGAAGGTCACGACATATAAATTTATAACACATGAAAAGTTGTGGTCCAAATATTATTATAAGAAGAGGATATTTCAATGGAATAGATGGTTCATAACTATCCCCATAGTAAAACTACTAATGTCACATCCACCTTAGGATGTAACATACTACCAATAGTATCAAAATGAGCTATAAAAAAACATAAAAACTCTAAACCTCTCATAAATCCTCAATATGTGCATAAGTCTAAAAATGCAACAAATCCCCATTTGTTTTAGATAGATGTATTTTACATAGCTATGTGATCCCAAGCCTAGGGTCATAAAACCCATAATCACAAAAAATCCAAAGTGACTACTACCAAAGGACTAGCCCCTCCTACAAATAGTCTAATAACACCTAATTTGAAATATAAAATCTCTATTTAAGGAAAGTGAAAAACAATAATGATTTAGAACTCATATATATATATATATATATATGTATATATATATATATATGTATATATATATATATATATGTATATATATACATATATATTTATATATATACATATATATGTATATATATATATACATATATATATATATGTATATATATACATATATATATATGTATATGTATATATATATATATACATATATATATATGTATATATATACATATATATACATATATACATACATATATATACATATATATAAATATATATATATATATATATATATATTTATTAAAGCATCTTCATCAACTTCTGGTCAAGATGTCTCTATATGAACTTGTCTAAAATTATCCATAACATCATAAGGATATGATATATGTCTTAGGAGCCATTAAGATACAAGATGATGAACCCAAAACTTTATCTAAATTCATTGCATCACTTCAAAATCCCTTATTCATAACATTTTAGGATTTAGAAATACCACCCTTATAGCTTGATGACTAGGATCCCACAATATTTATCACTTCCTAAATTCATTAAACTTGAATCAAACAAGTAATTATTTATAATGGTACAAGTATAAATTTTATCTCCTCTCATGCATTTAAAAAAATACAATTACTTGAAATATTTGTAGCCCAATCCCCCACCATTTTATGAGCCTTCAATGATATCATCACTCCTATGCTAGTAATGGTGGTCCTTCACATTCAAGTAGGCACACATGTTATACCTAAATTCTTTTACATAATAGAAGGGGAGTTCCAAAAAAACATTATGTTAAGATGTCCTTGGATATGTGTTATGCATTGTGTCCCCTTTACCTTGTACTGATGTATTAAATTTAAACATAAAGATAAAATCCATAATATCTTGGTCGATCCCCATCCATTCAAAAATTGAAACCTCACCTTTCAATTGAACAACATGTTAATTCCATTTCAAAGACAACACCATCATTTTCCAACAAGGAATAAACTATTACGACAATCCTTGCATCAAATATCGGTAAGGAGTCCATTGATTCCACATTTTTATAGCTTTTAATTTGAGAGTATTAGTTATTAACACTTAATACTCTCCCCACTCCCAAATAATATGGACATCAAAACAAACAATAGGCTTATTTTCCAAATTTAAGATAAATCATTCCATTTATTATACATTCCCTCCACACCCATTTAATCAATGGTGGAATTGATTATCCTTCTTTAGGCCTTTCTAACCAAATCCATGCTAAACCATTTACCTCAAACTTTTCATTCCTCAATAAACCATACTTCAGAAAGACATACCTAAAATGGTGTGATTAGAAGGATTTAGGCATAGGATACTATGAACAAGGCCTGAATGAGGTTGCATTGGCATATTTTAGGAAACCCCATAAAAAACATGACCTTAGTTTTAATAAAAATCCTAAAGCTACTAAAATGCCTTTGTACTAACTTTCAAGACCTTAATGTCACTTGTCCTAAGGATGATTTCCTTCTCCCTAATATTGACCAACTAATGGATCTAACCATAGGACATGAAATGTTACCACCTATGGATGGTTTCTCTAGGTTTAATCAGATCCTTATCTCATTAGAAGTCTAATATGAGACTTCATTTATTACTCCTTAAGGGATGTTCTACTATTGAGTTATGCCTTTCAACCTAAAAAATGTAAGAGTTACCTATAAAAGAGCCATGAATTACATATTACATGATATTATCCTTGAAATTATTGAGGATTATGTGGACGATCTCCTTGGTAAATCAAAACTATGAAAAGACCACATTTTGGTCCTAAAAGTAATCTTCACTCTTGCTTAATCCAATTTCAAGTTTGTCTAAATTCCAAGAAATGCATTTTTGGAGTATTGATGGGTAAGATCTTAGGATTTACTATATCCATCTATGGGATAGAAATTAACCCCATAAAAATCAAATCCATTTTATAAATTCCATCCCCATCTAATTTTAAGCAACTACATAGTTTACAAGGTAAATTATAGTCTATCCATTATTTTATCTCTCAATTATCTGATTGATGTCAAGCATTTCATCACCTTCTAAGGAAAGATATCCATTTAAAATGGGACTTTTGTTTTTAGGAGGATTTTGAATATCTTAAGAGTTATCTTCTTTTACCACTAGTTTTCATTCCTCTAAAATATGGACAACCATTATTGTATATTTCCACTATAGATTATGCCCTTGGAGTTATGCTTTCCCATCATGATAAGCAACACAAAGAGAAAGTAGTTTACTATATTAGTTACATATTTGTTTATTATGAGACACATTATTCTCATACATAGAAATTATGCCTAGCTTTGATCTTTGTAGCTTCCAAGCTTTGCCATTATCTACCAAATCATAAAACCTATGTGGTCATGGACATTAATCCCCTAAATTTTATGCATTCTAAGCCTTATAAAAATCATTGAATGGCATAATGGGTTATGATATAAGTATAATTTGATCTAGATTTTATCCATCAATAATCATTTAAAGTTTAAATAATTTATGATTAGTTTATTGAGGCACCTCTTTCTAATAATTAACTAGTTAATTATGAATTCCTAAATGAATCCATAGCCTCTACATCTCAAGCAGATCCAAAATATCAAATCAATCTATTCCTTGATAAATCCAAATGCGAGGATGGTGGGGGAGTTGGAATTATCATAATCCCTCCTAGGGGGACACCTATACCTTTATATTTTAATATTGACTTTGATTACAATAATAATATGGTAGAATATGAGGCTTTAATCATAGGTCTCCAAACCACCTTACCCATGGATATTAAAAAACTTAATATCTATGGTGATTTGTATATTTTGGTCTATGAAATCAAGGGCATATATCAATGTAAGAATGATACCCTTCAGAATTATAAGACCTTAGATGATCAGTTGCTAGCCACCTTTGAGCATTATGTTATCTAAACCACTCCTTGATTAGCTAATAAGTTTGTGGATACTATGGATTCCTTGGCCTCATTTATCCCATCTTCATCTCAATAATATAAGTTGTTTTTAATCATCTATAGGATTAATCAACCTTCCTTTACCAAAATTTACCTTCCTTCCATCCATGGTGTTGAGGAAAATCCATCAGATCTTTGGTAGGCACAAATATTTGATTACCTATCAAGGGGGATTATTCCTTTGGATCTATCTAGAAATGGTAAGTGAATTTTCCAACATCATGTCATGTGGTTTGTCATACTATGGGGTGGTCTTTATAATCATGGTTTTGATGGTATTCTTCTTTATTATCTCTAGAATAATGAAGCTACCCTCATTATCAAAGAATCTCATGACAATTCATGTGGTGGATATTTTAGTGGTCACACAATCGCTAATATAATATTATGATTTGTATATTATTGGCACACTTTAAATCATATTTTTTTTTTAATATGTTAAGAAATTCATAAAGTGTCAACAACATTCCAACCTCTCTTATGTCCCTAGTCAAGCATTACAAGTATTTCATGACTTTTATCCTTTTTCCTAGTGGGGGATTGATCTTGTAGGTTAGATTAATCATAGATATTCTCAGTGTCATGGATTTATCATTACCACCATTGAGTATTTTACTAAGTGGGTGGAGAAAATCCCCCTTATCTCAACCAAAGAAAAAAAAAATGTTGAATTCATTAGTCAACATAAAATTTATTACTTTGGCATCCCTCATAAAGTCATCACAAATAATGTAAAATATTTTAAAAATAAAAAATTTAAAGATATCTATGATTATTTTAACATTAATATAAGTTTCTTCTCACCTTACTATCCTAAATCTAATGGACAATATGAGGCATCCAATAAAACTCCTGTTAAAATCCTAACTAAAGTCATTAATGAAGTTGGAAAGAACTAGCATCTTCATGTTATCTTTACCTTATGGGTATATCAAGATAATATTCAAACCCCTATAGGTGTTACTCTTTTTTCCCTAGTCTATGGTACTAAATTTGTACTTCCTCTTGAGGTTAAAATTCCTTCCATTCACATCTCCCTTAAAGATATCATTTCTAAGGATGACTTCTATAAAAAATGATTAGCCCATCTTCAACTCTTGGTTGAGCATAAGTTGGCTACCCTTGACCATCTCCATATATATCAAGAATGAATAAAGCACACCTATAATAATAATATAAAATAATGTGAATTTAATATTGGTGACCTTGTCTTAAAATAAAATAAACATGTCACTAATATGGAAAAATGAAAAAGGGGAAAATTTTCTTTGAATTAGCTCAGACCATATATTATCACCCATAAGTATGGATCTAGGGCAAATCGATTGACCTATCTTGATGTAAAATTGGAATTAGAACCACTTAATGCATTTCATCTACATCCTTTCGATTGTTAATAAATCTTAATCACCTTGGTCTACCTATTTTAGTTTCTTAAATTCATATTCCTATTATTATTATTGTACCAAATAATGATATATAGGGACATGTGGTTATCCAGAAACAATGTCCATTTTTAACCATGAATATGATTATCCCAAATCTATTCATAACATACTCTAATTGGTTAAACTTTGCCTATAATAGTAAGGAGATCAAAATAATTATTCCATAAAATCCCTCACTATCATTAATTCATTTTGGGAATAATTGTATTATATTATGTAACAAAGCTTTAGGAGATTATCCTAGGATACCTAAGGCCAATCCAAGACATATCACCTTTGGGTACTCTAACTCCAAGGTCCCTTTTACATATACACTATCAAAGTGGATGCCCATGTAAACACTATCTAATGCTCTATAATAACTAAAACTACCCCTATCAAACTCCATGGAAATCTACCTCCCCTTGAGTCTAAAAGTGCATAATAGTACATCACTAGTAGCATCATGGTGAGTACACCACTCCTTATTACATCAACCATATATAGAGGCTACAAATCGAATCCCCTAGCAACAAATGTAATATCTACTGTATCTCCACCATATAGGTTTGTCAACACTACTCACCATCCCTACTCATCTATAGGTTATATATGTGCTCCCTATATAGGAACTCATAAAATTTGGTATATGTCCTCCTTAGAAATGGTCATCTCTCTAATTGAAATCTAGAATGTCCTACTAGGAAAATCCAAGTGCTCTAATAAGGAAACCAACAAGCTCATATCTTGATGAATACATATGTAGTAATACACTTTTCCTAGGCCTATGGTCTCTAGGTGGGCCCAATTGTCCTCACTAATTTGGACCTAAAATTGCTCAAGTAAAGGTGACACTCGATTGCAAATCCATAGTAGATTATTTTTCTATCATTGGAATCCCTTATAAGCCTAAATTCTCCTTATAACTCTAACTTAGCTTAAACCTTAGACTCTAATCTATGTCTTTCACATTTTTGTGTGAATTAGTGCTAGTCCCTTATGGATCAAAACCATTTTCTCTAGGTTAGTACCATTTTTTGAAATAACATTTATCCATGGTGAATCATCAATTATTTATGGGGAATTGATATCAATTATCTATCAATAACTTAACCTAGTCCTATCCCTATCGTAACTCTAAAAATCCAAAAAACTTGATTTAAAAAAAAAATAATAATTTAATAAAATAATGACCTACCTCATCTTATGAGCATCATTGTAACCTCAATCTACTATCACTAGCCTCTGTATCATTTAATGTCATACTCTTTACTTGAGCTCTCAAGCATCATTTCATTATTCACAAATAGAACATGAGCCCTTTTCTACATCAGACTTGCTTATATACCCAACATCAGATTATCACCAATATGTTTTATATCAGCACTAATTTAGTGGATTGGTGCCAAATAATTTCAGATTAATGTTAATTTCCCCATTTTTACACTACTTATAAATTTACATGCATATAGTTTTGCTCTTTATCTTCATCTTGGTCCCTTGCCACACTTACCCTATTATTTACCTTATAACATTTTATGTTTATGGATTTAGACCCTCTATTAGTCCCAAAACCTACACAAGGCATGTACTCTTTAGGTTATCTCCCTTCAGTGGGTTTTGAGAGTGAATTTTTCTCTTGAGAACATATGTTTATAGGTAGCGTGCACAAAGTATAGCACACTAGATACTTCAGTCAACAATGTCTTATTAATTGCTCTCTTATTTAGCCTTCCTTTAAGCCCACTTATTGATAGTTATGGGATTTTATTATAGGTTTTACCTAAGGGCATATCTACCTATGTTACCTTACATACTATCCATGCACAACACATATAATTCATGTTATACATCCATATTTATTAGATCACATTTTTTATCCACCCATCCCATCCATTATTCCATTTTTCAAATCCATCACATAATCCTTATCCTATATTAGCTCCTAGTTTGAGGAGGGATACCTACTCACATAAACATAGGGCATTAGAACTCTCATGCTTTTTATCTCATGACACATAATCCATACCACTCCACGAAAAGGGGTAAATGTAGACACTAGAATTTCATACCCTATATATAAATGATTAGATGTCATAGGCCTTTATTTTTATTTAATCTCATAAATATTTCTTATCCTAAGGTTTAGTATATTTATTGTTGATACATTGCCTTTACTATGAACTTTCTACCCCCTAACCTCCTAAATCCATTAATAACCTAAGAAACATACTTGTTAACCACTTTAACCCAATATAATTTCATTACCAACAACCTTGCACTCACCAAATCCTAATTTTACCCATGATTGTAAAAAAGTTTCCAATTTGGGTGAATCAACACCAATTCACTTGTGATCGACATTGATTATTTGGATCAGTGTTGATCCATAAATACCCGACAAACCTTTGGATTCTAGATTGGGAAACTCTAATCCTTTAATTTTAGTCATAAGACTTAAAGATTGCATGTATTCATGAGGAAGATTTTATTCTATTTTCAACCAAATCTAAGGAAAGTAATCATGATTATTCATTTCATTTTATATCTACTCTCTTTGTTTATATATTCTTGTTTAGTCTATAGAATTCTATCTATATCACTATGCATCTTTTTATTAGTCTTTTTTCTCTAATCTATTTTTTATCAAGCATAGTTATAGAGAGAATTAACACCAATTCATTCTGAATCAGTATCAATTTTATAGATCGGCACCAATCCTACCAATATCGGCATCGATCTACTATGTTTAATTTTTAGAACCTACGACCTTAATTTTAGATCTTTGTCTACAATCTTTACTATTTTTTGTCATTTTAATATGTACTTTGTATGTATATGACTTATCATGCATAGTGCATGACATAATCAATATCACTAATCTTCCCATAGTATCCCAACCCCTATTTATTGATTAAAGTGATAGATTTAAAGCTAGCTCTATATGCTATTATTTATTCTCCCTCTTTTGAAGCCACTTTCAACCAACTAGATGTCATACATGATGATGCAAATGCTTCTACAACTTATTGGGATGAATATTTTGCTTATATTGATAGCTTAAAATTAGATTGAATCTTAATTATCATTGTTAGCATATCTTTATCTATTTTAATTTCATATTTTTTTATCCACTTAATTATGTAAATAAGTGAGCTAACATCCACTTCAAGAATCTCACAACTTTTTGGGACTGGTTTCTAACCAGGTAGCTCACCCAATTATCTATTATTCTATTTTTGTCCAAGTTGTTTACATGTGTGTAGGTTATTCTTAACATTTAAAATGAATCCCCCTTCGTTTATGGATTAAAATTAGTGCACAATATCTCCTAATATCCAATTATTCATCATAAACCCTGATTTCTCATTGAATTTTTAGAAAGTTAATTAAATTAAAGAAAATATGCAAAAACTACTATAACAAAAATCAAAAAATAAAACCCTAAAGCTAAAATCTAAAACCTTGGGAGGGTAAAACCCTAATATATATATGGTTTTTTGACATGGTTTGATCAATGTACATGTTATATAATATGTTTTTCCCTAATTTTGTTTTATAAACCCTAATACAATATAAAATTGTATAATAATGATTAATTAAAAATTTTATAGTATACACAACTAGTCATGAAAAATTATTTTAAATATGATAAAGTGCACAAGATAAATATAGGAATAAATGTACAAGAAGAGGTAAGGCTTTTATCTTGTTTGTTTGATTTTTATAAGTTCTAATTATCTAAATGTTGTGTCTCTATAATGTAAACATTATTTGTGTATAGTTTGTTCCCAACCATTGTCTCCCAATTACTTTCATTAGGTTAGGTCAATATCAATGATTTATATTGACCTTTAAAAGTTGATACTCACCCTACATAGAGAGATCTTATTTTCATATGGGAATATGTACCTGCATCTATAATACCTAACTATTCCTTTAATCACCTTATAAATCATGTGGATTAAATTATATGATCAAACCATACTTCACATGTAGTCTAATATCAAATGGGGATGTAGAGTGAAAGGGTCAAGTTAGACTTGTTATGGTCAATCATTGTTGACTGACCGAACACTACACTACATTGTTGATACTCTAAATAAGATTCAAATATGAGTGTAGTTATGTCACAAATGTGTAAGTGTGTAATTTTGGATGCAATCCTAGATGATATTTCTCATATATTACCCTTGTTAAAAGCATGTAAATGTAAATTGACCTTTGTAATCTTCAAATTCAACTCTAATAATTCATTATATGTAATATGTAATCTTGTCTAGCTCTTGAAAATGAAAAAAAATTGTCTTTAAATACCTTTAGTGACTTTATATATATAGGAGCATCTAACTTTGAATAAGGACCTAATGGCATGCAAATCTAACCAAAATAAACTAAGCTCACATAATGGTCATGAATTGAAACATGCCTAAAAGAAATAAAAAATATGCCTTGGTAATTTTTGTGATTTTAGTTAGTATCAACAGTCAATACTTACTTTAAATGGTAGAACTAATCTAAGTCATAAAATTGCTTTAGGATGAAACAAAGAGACAAATATATTTATAATATCTAAAATCAAGTTGAATATGATAAGATGAAGTTGTCACACATCTAGATAAAATAAAAAATATAATGGAAAGTCCAAATAAATGAGTTACTAAGCACTTAGTTCATAGTTTCAAATTTACACATGCAAAGTTTACTAAAAGCATTATGAAACAAGGTTTGTACAAAATCCAGGCTATTGCACAAGCTATGTCCCTCACCTCAAAAATGATACATATTAGTGAGAATTTCATAGAGACAATAGCATTCATGAACAAAAAAATATATTTTATGACAATAATATATGTTTCAAGGATTTCATATGGGTTGAATTATCAGATGAATTTAGAAGGAAACAAGTATTCACATATTGGTATATATTCTATGGGCATATAAGAAGCATATGCACTCACTTTATAGAGACATGAATCATAGGGTACATACTTAGATGCACTTAAATTCAAATTTCATACAAATTCATATAATTTACAAAAATAGAATGTTATAGATTTTCACATACAAGATACATTTAAGATAAAGGTTCTTAGATTTTATAATATAGATTAATAACATTCTATATCAGTTGACACTAATCCAATGGTGTATTATATTGGTTTACACACCTAGATACTAGTAGGGCATGACATTGATTCATGCACCTAGATACTATCCTAGAGATTAGTTGTCATTGATTCAAGATGAATTATATTATTTCATTCACTTATATACTATGAAATTTTACATTTGGCACTGATTCAATGAGGAATGATATAGTTCATGTACATTTATACTTATTTTATTGAGAAATATTATGATTATTTATTTGTAAAAATAAATCAATGGAACCAAGTAGTGAACAACCTTGAATATTTATGTTTTTATGTAGTAGTAGTTAATTCATGTTTATTTAGGTAATGTACATTGCATTTTAGTGACACTCAATGGCCTTGGAATTACTCATAATGAGCCCATTATATAGCTTTGACCTTACCATCTTGGGGTACATGATAATAACTAGATAATTTACTTGAGTTAGTGTATTTGAGGTTTAATGATGTTCAAAAATACTACTTCACACATTCATGAGAGTTGACATTTTTATTCCTAACCCAAGGGCTTGTATAAAAAAAAAATTGTGATTTGATCACAACCAATTATACAATGGTTAGATATGAGGAATCATTGTCTGATACTTCAAAAAGGAAACATCATCTCCAATAAGTTATTGGGAAACACATTTTAAACCACTTATAGGTGTACTCTTTCCTTACTCTTAAATTTCAAATTTCAACTATATTTTAATTTTTAGATTTCACATATGGACATTAACTAGAACGTATTCATTCTAGGTTTTCTTGGAACAAGTTACAAATTTGGATCCATCTTCCAAATAAAAAGTGTGTTGTACACAATCATGTATACTTTATCCTTTTATTCTATTATTTGTAATACATTTTAATACTAATAAAATGGGGGAAATTTTTAGTTACTAAAATACGGTATTAGACACTTGACAATGTCACTTTGACCTACCTTCACCATACATGACTTATGTTCACATATATGCTTCTTATTTTCTATTATCTCATATCCACATGAAAAGTATGGGTTCAATGCTTCTCATTTATCGTCAAACACCTATATGAATCCCCATAGTTTATGTCAAACTAGTTATTTATCATACTCATACATCTTTAGATCTTTAGATCAATGTTCTTATCTCATAACAAGAACTGTTAGACTATTAATGTCACATTCACATTGAATGGAAGAGATATGTGTGATTTGAATTCCCTGTTTAGAGTATTAGATATGTAGATAGCATTCACTCATTAACGGTGGTGATTGGGTTTAGATCAATACATTACACTTCAAAAAAAGTTATAGTTTTTAACCCTTTATAAGAGGACCTAGGTTTTCAAGGAAATAAGAAGGTATTTTAGACATTGTGTGCATGAGTAGGCCCTAAAATCACACACAACTAAAAGAGAAAAAAGTGCACCCACCTACGAAAAAATAAAAGATAAAGAAATACAAGGATATAATCATCCAAGTTAGAATATACCTTTAAATTCTACTAGCCTAGTGTGTATGATATTATCTTAGAGTATACATAGATCCAGATCTTACACTGAGTGACCTGCAATGTTAGTTTTCATCTACCTTATTGTCTACAAACTATCTCAGTCTTGTACACTATAAAATAACACTAAGTATCTTATATTTTGATTTACATTACATATTTAGTAATATTATATTATAAATCAATTTAATCTTCTACATTCAAATATAAGTTTAATTTTTATGCTTTATGCAATCTAAATATACATGGTTTGTATTTTAATTATATTAACCAAAAATCCAAATTAGGTTAAAATAATGAATAGAAGAAATTTTGAACGATTACACTCATAAAAGGAATGTGAATGTGAGATAATGTTGAGTGAGATTCATAATTTTATGCACATTTAAGGTGAAGGTAAGTCAAAATTGGCATTACCAATTATCAAATAATAGATTTTAGTGTCTACAAGATTCAAACCATTATAGATAGATAGTTCAAGATTTAGGTCATATTATGTGATTAAAATATCAAAAATTGAGAATATTAATTAATATTTGGGGAATTATACATGATTATGATGAAAAATTGAGATAATTTATGACATTTTGAAATAGATTATATGGGTCAGATTGAGTAGATTTTGTTAGATTTATCAAATTAATCTTAGTGAGAAACATACTATGGTACTATACATTATTTTTAGTGACAATATTTTTTCATGAAAACACTTTCATATATGTATATTATGAATTTATGTGAAATGATGGAAATACATAAGGACTTCAGTTCTAAATTTTACTTGCAATGCTTGATTCATAGTTTTAATTTACATAATAACCTATTTAAGAATTCCAAATTTATGTACAAACATGTTTTGTGGTTACACATTTCCATATAAACCTAATTTGAGGTTCCAAAAAAAGAATTGTGGTGATATATGGATTAGTGTGGTTGAGGAGTCTACACCAAAAGAATTGTAATGATATTTCTTGTTTTGTTACAAATAAGAAAGAATAAAAAAAAAATTATAGACACCTATTTTGGTACAAGAACACTTATTTTTAGTCTTATTATATGTATATACCTTTTCACTAAGAATTAGACATATAAATATGTTGTCTCTAACGGACCTATTTACTTACATTTGATTTCAAATGATTTACCTACCCCTTGGGTTGGTTTTCTATGTTTGTTTATCTTCAACCAATGTATGTTAGGTATCCCTACCTATTTTTCATTTTTTTGGTATGTTTTAAGCCCCTAGACACATGCATCTATCTTAGACACTATCATTGACATTAGTGCCCAATTTTGATTCAACTTTATATTTTTATATATCTTTGGCTTTGTGACCATTTTTTTATCCCTCTTTTCCCATCCTATGGTTGACTTTTTACATGTTATTATGTTCTAATTTAATGTCAAAAGGATCCTTTATATACAAAATCTATAGTCTAATTAACACATCTAATAATTTGATAAAGTAATTGTCTAATTATAATGTATTTTTTAATTTCAATCTATCAAATTATTCTACATCAATGAATAAAATATCTAAAGGATTCAAAAGGTAAAATATACTATTGCATCACTTGTACCAAGGGTTATTAGGTGAAATAAAATATATACATATTTTTATAATTCCACATTAGTGCATAAGAGGGAGAACTACATGTGAGTTTGAGGCCCTCTTATGGGTATTGGCTATGTAGCTATCATTTAATAATAAATAGGGTTGCAAGGGCTAGCTCAACTCATGTTATTAACCACTTTTTACCATAATGCAAGAGAAACAATGCAAAGGAACTAAGGTTTATTATTATATATATCCATCACATAGGTATACATAACTAGAGGCATATGAAAATTACATAGGGGGAATCATAGGCCTAGTATAAATTTGAAGTCACTCCTATGTAAATCTCTCACTAAACATTTGCATCAAGATTGGACATAATCATCAACATTATTATCTTTAGTCGATGTTTTTGTCTAGAAGTAAAAAATAGGTAGTGTATAAAATGGATATATTAAATATATCTAATACAACCCTATGATGATTCTTGATCGCTAACAGAATCAATAATAGAATAATAAAAAAGATACACTCTCTTTTTCCCTTATTTTCTTAATACATTTTGTATTTATTGCACATGCCTAAATGAGATATATTATAAAAATAATATATTACATTATTAAAATATGAATATTACTTGATTTAATTTAAACACATTTATTTCTTTAATGTTTCTCTTATTAATCCAAAATCACTAAAAATATTTGAACCTATCCTATGTTTATTGAACCAAAACCCTAGTTTATATATTAAGGGTTTTTTCCTTCAAAATATCACCTTAGATTTTTATGTTTTATTTTTAGATTTGATTTCTCTTTCATTTATATTAGCATAGATTAGTAATTTTTAGTTAAATTCTTATTTTGGTCCTCCTAGTTATGTGTTCTATAGTCATTGTAAACTAATTTTTAAGCTTTATAGAGTTCTTAATGGTAGTTTATACATGAAATATTAATTATGATCATCTATTTAATCCACTTAAAGATCAATATATTACATATTAATATTTATAATAAAATTATAAATAATAAAAACTGACTTTTGATTACAACTATGACAATGAAAGAACTAATGATGAAAATGCAAATATAACTAAACAAGGTAGTGATAATGACATTTCTACTTATGATTTTGAATATAGTGGTATCCCTCTTGAATGTGACACATATATTATTAATTTGTTTTATAATACTAAAGAGCTAACAAATATGAAAAATTATACCATTCCTAATGTTGAAAATCAAACTATTACATCCATACCCTATTTAGTTATCTCAAAAAATGAGTGTAATTCTTCACTTTCTAATGTTTAAAAAGTCAAAGAAGTTGAATGTTCCCAAAATTTCCTTCATTCTTGATGAAATAAAGAGTGTCTTAATTTCCTCAAATAATGCTAGTTTTAAAAATTCCATTCCTTATTTGCATGATTCTAATAAACATAGTTAACTTTCTTCTTCCCCTATAATTTTTAAGGAACAAATTACTTGTCCCATATTTACCAATGTGTTTATTAAATAAAAAATGAGAGTGCAAATGAAAATTATATGGAAACAACTACAAAATCTATATTATTCATGGATGAAAAAAAATTCCAAGTATATTTGATGTATCTTTTATAAAGGTCAAATGATGTAAATCCAAGGAGTAGAAAAAACACATTTCCAAAGGTTTTCCTAATTAAACAATTTTATAAGACAAATATCAAGGATACAAATGGTAGTTAGTCAATGTTCCTTTTTAACATAACAATAATAAAACTAAAGTATAAAGTGATATTGCATTACTTACTCTTCTTTCTATAGGATGTGACACTAAAACTCAATGTGAAAGTGACATCATTACATCTCTAGATGTAGTACATGACATAGAAAATGTTTCTTCTCTTTCCTCCTTTGAATTTTATTCTCAAAAGAAGAGTGTGCCTAAAAATGAAATTATCCCTCCAAATCATCTAGTATGTCACAAAATTTCAACCAATATAGTACCTTCCAATTATAATAATATTAAACTTTATTTTATTCAATAATATATACCTACATATTTAAACATGGGTGTTCTTTAACACAACATTGAAAAATCATGTGATGAGTCTAATTTAGAGGATGATAAATATTCAATAATTCATATGTTATATTTGAATGGTAGTTTGCAACCACTATAAAATGTTTCAAATTATTCTTATGACATGTTATCTATTATGACTACCTTTAGATACTTGCAATAATAGATAAATATTTCTTATAATGAACTTATTCTTGAGGACAATACATAATATATAAACCCATTGCTAGGGATGTGTTTGAGTATCCCTATCCTTCAAACATTGTTATGTTTAAGATCTCCTCCTTTGATGGTGAAGGGGATATTGATATTCATTTACAATAATATACACATTCTTTTGAACATTGGCCCCAAAAAAGAAGATTTATCCTAAAGGATTTTTCCCATAGCTTAACCTAAGGGGATCTTGATTAATTTTATAATATGAAAAATTGTTCATCAGCAACACGAAAATAACTTGAAGATGTATTTCTATCACATTTTCATTAGTGTACCTTACCCAATTACCATTGGAAAATTTTAAAACATTAGCATAAATATAAAATGGGCCTATATAATATTATGTTATTCTATTTATGGATGTGTTGTATTCCTTACTTTATATACCCTTAGATTTGGAAATAAAATTTATATCTATAGATGTCTTCTTCCTCCGCTAAGAGAAATAACATTAAGAAATCTCATTACTTCATTTGATATCTTATATTAGGATGTGAAAAAATATGTGTGCACTCTAATTAATACATAAACTAAGTTGACTATTTCTCGATTCAAACCTAAACATGGTAAAAATATTGATTCCAAAATAAATAAACAAGTTAAAAAAATATTGAACCACTTCAAAATCCTTTTATATAACCAAACCCATATGTCACAAAAAAAATAAAGTTATTTAATAAAGGAAAGGAGCATGCTTAAAGAGTATTCCCCATTGTTATAACATATACCAATACCAAATGGTAGTATCTTTAGTTTTATTATTATTGAGGTAGACCACATGACACATTAGCCACTTCAAAGATTTGAGATGGCAAAATGAAAATACTTTTCCACTTATTATGTTATTAATGGTCATAGAGATAATGAGTGTTTTTCTCTTTAGTAAAATCTTATATAGTTAGTCGATCCCAAAATAATTACATATCAAAAAGAAATATCTAGACCTATTGCACATACTTCTCCAAGAGGTTTATCTAACAAGGTCAAGACATCCCATGTTGATTCATGCAAGGGATACATAGTCCATCAAACTTCAAAGAATATGAATTATAGTATAATTCCTTATCCTAGTGTATACTCCCCCATGATTTCTCTCTCTCTCACTAATCCTACAAATGGACCATTGATCGATCAGTCCATCATTAAGAGACACAGGGAGAAGGTATCCTTACATAAAAGATATGGGTATCTAAATAGATACATACAGATTCACATGACATTTCTATAGATAATTTAGAGATTATTACATAAACACAATCTATAGCTCCATTTACACATGATCAT
>JARHVA010004344.1:125000-207500 GCA_037957365.1 Torreya grandis | reverse complement strand
CACTAGACACTTGCATTAAGATTAGACACAAGCATCAATGTTATTTTCCCTAATTGATGTTACTATCTAGAAGTCAAAAATAGACATAATATAATGGATAAATTATATATATATAATACATCCTTGTGACTATTTTTTATCACTACCATAGTCTATAATAGAATAACAAATAAGATACACTCTATTAATCCATTAATTACTTTGTATTTATTGTATTTATTACATATACTTAAATGAGATATATTATCAAAACACTATATTACATTGTTAAAATATGAATAGTAATTTATTGCATTCAAATAAATCTATTGCTTATATGTTTCTCTTATGAATCCAAAACTATTAAAAACATTTGGTGAACCCATCCTATGTTTGTTGAACCAAAACACTAGTTTCAATATTAGGGTTTTCTACCTTCTTTGAAAGTTTTCTCAAATTTCTATATTTTATTTTCATATCTAATTTCTATCTCACTTTTATGAGCATATCTTAGGAATCCTTAATTACATTATTTTTTTATTCCTCCTAGTTGTGTGTTTGGTAATAATAATAAACTAATTTTTAAACTTAATGGAGTTCTTAATGGAAGGTTATACATAAAATATTAATTATGATCATTTATTTAATGCATCTAATGATCAATGTATTACATATGAAGACCTAGAAGAACACCAAAAATAGGATAAAGCCACTTTTTCTTATAACTATGAAAATGAAGTAACTAATGATGAAAATACAAATATAACTAATCAAGGTAGTGATAATGAAATTTCCACTTATGAATTTTATTATAGTGGTATCCCTCTTAAATATGAGACCTTTCTTATTCCTTTCTTTTTTTATAATAAATAACTAACAACTATGAAAAATGATACCATTCCTAATGTTGAAAATAAAACTATTACATCTATAACCTCTTTAGTTATCTCAATAAGTGAGTGTGATTATTCCCTTTCTAATGTCGAAAAATTCAAAGAAATTAAATTTTCCTGCACTATTCTTCATAATAAATATATTGCTGAGATAAAAAATGTCTCCCTTCCCCAAATAATGATAGTTTTTAAAATTCAATTCCTTCTTTGCATGATTCAAATGAACATAGTCAATGTTCCTCTTCCCCTCTAATTTTTGAGGAACAAACTACTTTTTCCATATCTCCCATTGTGTTGATTGAATAAAAAATGAGAGTGCACCTAAAATTCCTAAGGAAAAAACTACAAAACATTTATTATTCACAAACACAACAAAAGTCCCAAGTATATTTTATGTATCATTTGAAAAGGTCAAATCACATAAACCCAAGATATAACAAAACACATTTCCAAAGGGTTTATTAACGAAATAATTTCTTAAGACAAATATATATGATACAAATGATAGTTATGTTAATGTTCCTTTCTACCATAACAATAATAAACCTAAATTATTAGGTCATTCTATAAGATTCGACACTAAAACTCAAAGTGAAAATGACATCCTTACATCTATTTATGTAGTACATGACATAGAAAATGTTTCTTGCCTTTCCTCCTTTGCATTTTATTCTCAAAAAGAGAATATGCCAAAATGAAATTATCCATCCTACTCCACTACTAGGTCAAGAAATTTAAATAAATGTATAACCTTTCAATGATATAAATATTAAAATTTGTGTTATTCAACAATATATACCTACATATTTAAACATAGTTATTCCTTTACAGAACATTAAAAAATCATGTGAGGAGCCTATTTTAGAGTAATGTAAAGATTCCATCATTCCTATATTATATATTAATGGTAGTTTACAACCACTATAAAAATCCTCAAATTCTTCTTATAAAATATCATATATTATGACTACCAAAGGAGATTTGCAACAATAAGTCAATACTCTTAAATTACAAGTTTCATCTCATGAAGATATTCTTGATGAGAACAAATTAACAAAGCAACCTATTTATAGGGATGTGTTTGAGTATCTTTATCCCTAAAACTTTTTTATCCATAGGTTCTCCTCATTTGATGGTAATGGGATCCTTATATTAATTTATAATAATATACACATTGTTCTAAATATTGGGCCCAAAATAAAAGCTTGATTCTAAAGTTTTTTTATAATATCTTAACCGAAATGGATTGTGATTGTTTTTATAATCTACCAAATGGTTCATTAGCAACTTTTAAACAATTTTAACATGTATTTGTATCACATTTTCATTGATATACTTTATCCAATTACCATCGAAACATTTGATCATTCCTATGTTCTATATGAATGGTAGTTTACAACCACTAAAAAAACACTCAAATTCTTATTATAAAATTTCATATACTATGACTACCAATGGATATTTTCAACAATAAGTCAATAATATTAAATTACAATTTCCTTCTCATTAATATATTCTTGATGAAAACACATTAACAAAATAACCTAGTTCTAGCGATGTGTTTGAGTATCCTTATCCCTCAAACTTTGTTATGCCTAGGTTATCCTCCTTTTATGGTCAATGGATACTTATATTAATTTAGAATAATATAAAAATTGTTTTAAAAATTGATCCTAAAATGGAAGCTTTATTATAAAGGATTTTTATCATAGCTTAACCTAAGGGGCTCTTGATTGGTTTTATACTCTACCAAATAGTTTATTAGAAACTTTTAAACAAGTTGAATATGTATTTATATCACATTTTAATTGATATAATTTACCTAATTCAAATTGGAACATTTGTAAACATTAACACAAACAAAAAATTAGCCTATACAAGATTCAATTATCTAATTTAAGGATGTGTTGTATTCATTACATTATACACCCTCATATTTGCAAATACTATTTATGTATAGCAGAGATATTCTTTGTTCACTAAGAGAAATAACATCACATAAACCCTTTGCTTCATTCTATATCTTATATTTAGATGTGAAAAAATATGTGTGCCCTCTAATGAATATAAATATAAAGTTCTTATTTCTCCATTTAGACCCAAACATGGTAAAAATATTATTTCCAAAGTAAATTAAAAAGTAACAAAAAATATTGAACCACTTGAATAAGATTCTACATAACCATCCAAATATGTCACAAAACAAATAATAAATGTATTAAATAAATGAAAGGATTATGCTTACAAAGTTCCCCCCACATTTATACCATATACCACTACTAAATGATAGCCTCTTTAGTTATATTTGTAATGAGATATGTCACATGACATATTAATTTTTCTTTTTGGATAAACTAATGATCAAAATCCCTACTAATTCACATTATCCATCACATAAATTTGAGAATGAAAAAGGATAACACTCTTTCATTTATCATGATATTAATTGTCATTTAGATAGTGAGTGATTTTCTTGCAATCAAAAGCTTATATAATTAGCTAATCACAAAATCATTACATATCAAAATGACATATCTAGAGCTATTCCACATAATTCTCCTAGAGGATCATCTAAGAAGTTATAGACATCCCATGCTGATCCTTCCAATGAATACATGGTCCCTCATCCTTCATATAAGATAAATTATAGTATAAATCATTCTTCTAGTTTACTCCCTCCTAAGACTGATCAATTCCATACTGATCCTATCAAGGAACAAATGGTCAATCAGGTCCTTCATAAATATACTTAATACAAAGGAAAACTTACATAGTATATAAGGGTACCTAAACATATAGATACATATTCACATGTCATTTCTTAAAATACTTCAGAGATGATTATAGAAACACAATCTTTAATTCCATTTCCACATGATCATTATAGTTAGGTTTTCTTATACCCATCCATATTTAATTGCATACAATAATATATTTATTCCTAATATAATGCACTCATTTTAAAAATAGACATACTTATTACATAGTATACCAAATCCTAACATACACAATGAAATAAAAATGCAATTAAAAAAGTATATAATACCCAACAAAGAATAAAACTATGCAAATCCAGTCAACACAAAATAAAACCATGTGAATAATGCCATAAATATTTAATATGATATAATTTTTATAAAATAATCATATCAATCATAATTTGGGGTCATATCCCCTAGGGTATACCCCTAATCACTATCAATATTTACAAATCCAACACCTCAAAATGCAGATTCACTAGGATCAAACTGTATGCATGATATCATGAATACTTTATCCTTGAAATAACCTAGATACCACATGATCTCCTTATTCTCCCATTTCAAAGTGTCACAATGATCAATAAGTGTGTGAATAATATCAATAGAACTTTATTGTGGGATGTAGTGCCTATCCAAATCCACATGTAACTTCTCAAGATCTATGGTTGTAGTATGGTATGTTTCCACAACTCTCATGATAAGAACAAATAATAGTTCATGTGAACTATCAATGTAAATAACTCTTTGAATAAATATTTATCTAACTACATTGATAGGAACACTATGAGTGAGGTCTTATATCACCTACTCCACCATGTTCAACCACTCCTCATTACCTACACACATTTGAGATGTAGTACTAGTTAGCAATGTATATAGAAATAAAATAATTTTAAAACAAAATCAAGTGCATAAATTAGAACTATGGTACTCACATGTGGTCCAAATGGTCACCTAATATATTGATGTTTTTCCTAAAGTACCATTGTCTCCTACCTCACTACCTATCTCTCCTCTACCATAAACTTATGTTTTAATAATAACACCTAGGGACATAATGATAATAGGACAAAAATAAATACCACTAAGCTCTGACCCACCACTATACATATCCATTAGTACAACCCACATCATTACCAATAGCAAAGGGAAGCATGAGATATTAGTCTTCACTTGGACATGGGCTAGATATGTAGTAATAGGTACTAACCTATCGTGTGGTTTATAACCACTCTATGTTGTCTAAACTAATTAACCATCCACATATTGATATAAAAATTCTATAACTCATGTCTATCCTCAGTCCATGCAATAAAATTCCTATAAGGACACCGTACAATATGATTTAAATATAACCTATATAAATTAATTTGATAATCCATCATGGTATGAAGTATACCATGTGAAAATACCCAATACTTAATAAACATCTATGGATGAGATGTTCTAGGGAGAAGACCACCAACTAGTCATTCCACTATAATATGATCATAAGCCTAAATATGCAATAGAGTCACCACTCCAATACCCCCACCATGACTCTCCAATGTAAACATGTACAGACCCCTATATAAGTGGCCCATATTATAGTATGACCCCATGAATACCTAGATAAATAAATCTCAATGTGATGGATGACCTGATACATCTTATAAGAAATACTAATAGGCCCACCCTCTATGGCCATAAATGATGCCATAAAAATGTAAATACACATTTGTAGTGATAGAACATCACCTCTAATAATGATATAAAACTAATTCATGATACTAGGATATGAATCAAGAGCCCTCTAACCATTAAAATATATGTGGGAACATTTAATATAGCCTCATCTTCCATATCTGGTAACTTGGACTCTCTTACCCTTAATCAATAGCCAAAAAATTTGATACACATCCTCTAAGGTGAATGTCATCTCACTTTTGGGAAGCTAAAATGTACATGTATCTGTATTCCACCTCTTATCTAGGGTTGTGAGGAGGCAAATATCATATGGGATCTATCGTAAGTGGTCTACATGCCCTAATCCCACATGATCAATAATATCCAGTCAATTATATCCAAGCCCAATTATGCTAATGTCAAATAATGTCACGTATGTTATAACTCTTAATTATGAATATCCTTATATAATCAAGAAAACAATAATAAAAAATTATTAGTGATTATTCTTTTTTTTAAATATATAAATATTAATTAATCATACATAAAATAAAAATGCACTATCATCAGACATTAGTGTCCATATGAGACATTCATATTTATATATTTTTGCATCATATTTTAACATATATGCTGGATAACATCAAAAATTAATGTATGTCACTTTAAAAGTGAATATAGGTGTTGATAAAAGCATTTATAATGTTTATTCAAGTGTTTAAACTCCTATAAAAACCCCTAAAAATGCACCCAAAATGAAAATTTTCCAAAAAATTAAAATTTCCAATAAAATACAATAAACCCTAATTAAAAACTTTAAAAAATATTAGCTAGATAAGGCACTCCAGATGATCTGTAAACACCAGTAGGAACTTCACTACGTTTATAAAAATGTTTAAATGGATCTTTTAAATTCTCAATTCCAAAATTTATGCTGAATTGGAAGTGGAAATTTCTCAACTTTTAAGATGTTAAAATGATTAAATCTGATTAAAATCTGATCCAAATCAAGTTTCAAAACTAAAATAAAGGTCAATTGATAGATCACATCAAATATCCATTGAAATCATCATATTTTTCAAATTATTGATTTCATCCAATTTCTCATAAATGATCAATTCATTAAATTTTGCATTCTGATTAAAAATCTAAATTTATAATCTAAATAATAACTGAACTAAAATTCAAAAATGAATCCAAAAATCAAAACACATAAATTGTTTACAAGGTTCAAAATTCTTACGTCCTTGGGTTTGTATCCAACCGATCCATTAATGTTTCTCAAATTTGAAATTTAAAATAGACTTACAATAAACAATAGATATAATCTCTGTAAAAATAGTGTTTTAGACCTTCAAAAAACCTTCGCTGACTTAGCATGTCCTTCACCTTCCTGAATCACAAGAAAAGGCTTCTCCAAATCAAAATCAACAACTTCCATAGCTTAAAATGACATCACCAATTCTCCAAAATGGGAAAATGAATATACTTCATAGAGTGTATCATAATTCTAAACAACTTTTGAGTTTACTCTAAGCTCTGGTTCAGCCTCTAAGTGCTCTAAAATGACCAAATAGTATAAGCGGGTCTATATCTCCAATACACAGTCAACTAGAAGCTTATCTTTAAATACAATTTCATGGCTTTCATATCACTTAGAAATCTATGGCATAAGCAGTCAAGGCTTATCCCTTTTATATGGGAGCTCCATGGTTTAAGTCTTGAGCCTTCTATTTAAGTGCTTGACTTATCATCATTATCCCACATTTGGCAAATTTGAATGACTTTAAGTCTTTTAAAAATTGAGTAGACATCTTGAATGATGCCGATGCCCCTTTTGGTGGGCTTAAGTGCCAAACATATCATAATTTCCAACCTAACATAGGATTTGGTAAGATGGAAGATAAGTCACGTGCTGTACCAACTCAGACGTGGCATGCATTTCGATCTCCAAACTGGGATGTAATCTTGAGCTTTGACTCGGCATGGCAACTGTATGTGGCATATGGGGCTTGATTGGTAATTTTAAAATATTACCAAGGAATAATTACAATTTAAAAAAAAAACAATTATCCCTCTTTTTTTGGGATTTCAAATCTACAGACTTTTCATTTTCAAATCTATGGACTACATTTTCAAATCTACAGACTTTACAATTTAAAATATATAGACTTTTTGATACAAATTTAAATACAATGCTTTTATCCGTGCACACTGTAAAAGACCACAATCACCTAAAGCGTTTGGACACCCATTGACTACCATGTGTCATGTTCTAATTGGTCTACTTGGTGTGTCCACATTGTGCCACATCATCTTACGACACCACATTTTTCCTTGTCACAATAGAACTTCAACAAACCATATCTTTTGCATATGGTGTCCACTTTGAAAATAATGAAAAGTATCAAAAAGATCTCAATGAGCTCTACACTATGAAATTGGTTTCATCATGATTTGGAAACTTTTTCTAAAATGAACTCCAAATCACACCTCCCTACAAAATAGGCTTTTGATCTCTAAAAGTCAACTATCACCTGAAATATTATAACTAGTCTACTACATCACATCACATAGAACCCAATCATATCAAGAGATAAACATTGGCAAAATAAATGATTCACAAGTCAACTAAGAATGCATACACATGGCATGAGTAAAGGAATCTACAACTACCAATAACTTGATCACAACATACCAAAACTATCTGCCCATGTCACATCCTGTAAAGTAGTGAACTGTCAATAACTGAAACAATCCCCAATGTAACTACAAAACAAGTTTTTTAATGTCGAAAACATATAATTAATGTTGTATACATGTTGTAATACAATGCCTTATTATGGGACTTATATGCTAAGCAAATGTAAATAACACAAAGTGTATATTACCTAACATCCAAACATGCCCATAGGGTCTTAACAATGCATCTATACATCCATGTGCCAAAAATATATACATTCAAAATAGCATTCAAATAAGTGTTGTAAGGAATTAACTCAACCTACAACATGCATTCTGCTATTATCTCCAACTGATCAAATGAGCTTAAGTCCTCTAGACAACTCACACAACATAAATAGGAGATTCCAAAACATAGAGCTTTTAAACATAAGGTGAGAATTGAAATACTTCGAATGATGAACCTATCTCAAAGTGTTCTCACAAACTCTAATAATGCATCTTCAAATCTTGTTCTTTCCCTTAACAAAATTCTTAACAATGCTTTGAAAGACAAGTGCATTATAAATCCACTTAATCAAATTTTCTGCCTAGTTAACTTGATTTCCTTAGTGGATTCCTTAACATCATTATGGATTGATTTAACTTCATTGACCTTATTAACAGGTTGATAAATCATCTTAGTTTTACCATTTATATAATGAGAAGATGATTGAAGTTTAAAACAATGATCAATCTGATGTCCACTCATATGGCAATGAGTGCAAACAACCTTCTTAGGTGAGGTCTCCCTTTTACCTCTTCTCACTTTGCCATGACAAGAATGGTCTTGAACACCTATAATCTGCTTAAACAAAGCATGCCTCTTCCAACAAAATGTAACATTGTGGTTATGCATTCCATAAAAAGTGCAAGGGAATGATTGCATCATCTTTTAAATGTTTAATCCAAATTTCTTAAACATAAAAAGTGGATCAGAAGATTTAGTGCTAACTCAGTGTAGGAACTAGGAGGTGGAATCTCAATACCTCTTCTACCTTCCTTCTTACACCGTACATGCTCTACTAGTGGCCTCGATCCTTTGCTATTAGAAGCTTGTCATCCTTTTGCCATGGAGGAAACTTCTCCAATTTTCACCTGGTCACTAGTGTAACCCAAACCTACATGAAGAGATCTATGCTCTACCTATATTGGGTTAGTAATTCCTTGGCCATCTCGACCAAGACCTCTTCCATTAAATCCCATTTTCATCAATAATTTGGATCTTATACCCTTAGTGTGTTTTTCAAAACTACCAAAAGCATCATTACTTGAATCCAAATCTGAATGGAAAGAAGAAGTAGATGAATTACATGGTGAATAACTTATAGTGCATTCAGTCACAGTCTCTACATCTGAAGTGGAAGGTATTGCCTTCTTTGGTTCACTACACTACAATTTGATCAAAATCTCATCCTTAGATTCAAGCTCTAATTTCAAACTTGTAATTTTCTCTTTAAGGGAATAGAGCTTTCATCTCAGGAATGCATTCTTATCCTAAATCTAGATATTGATGCTTTCAATCTCTTCTATATTGGCTTTATGTGACAACTTGCCCATGGTTTCCTGCAAACACACTGATTCCATAACTGCACACTACAATCTAATCAAGTGATATTAAAAACCAATAAACTGAAAGCAACTATCAAATCACATAATCAGAAGCTAACTTGGCTTTCTAACTGCTTTGATAACAAAATCTAATCTGTAAACACTAGTAGGAACTTCACTACTTTTATAAAAATGTTTAAATGGATCTTTTAAATTCTCAATCCCAAAATTTACACTGAATTGGAAGAAGAAATTTCTCAACTTTTAAGATGTTGAAATGATTAAATATGATTAAAATTTGATCCAAATCAAGTTTCAAAACTGAAATAAAGGTGAATTGATAGATCACATCAAATATCCATTGAAATTGTCAGATTTTTCAAATTCTCAATTTTATCCAATTCCTCGTAAATGATCAATTCATTAAATTTTGCATTCTGATTAAAATCCAAATTTGTAATCTAAATAATAACTAAACTGAAATGCAAAAATGAATTCAAAGATCAAAACATAGAAATTGTTTACGGGGTTCCAAATTCCTACGTCCCTGAGTTCATATCAAATTGATCCATTAATTTTGCTCAAATTTTCAAGTTAAAATATAATTATAATAAAAAATAGATATACTTTATGCAAAAATAGTGTTTCAGACCTTTGAAAGACCTTGGCTGACTCAGGACGTCCTTCACCTTCCTGAATCACAAGCAAAGGCTTCTCCAAATCAAAATTGGAAACTTTCGTAGCTTAAAATGACATCACCAATTCTCCAAAATGGGAAAATGAATATACTTCATAGAGTGTATCAGAATTCTAAACAACTTTGTAGTTTACTCCGAGCTCTAGTTTACCCTCTAAGGACTCTAAAATGACCAAATATTATAAGTGGATCTATATCTCCAATACACAGTCAACTAGAAGCTTACCTTTAAATACAAGTTCTTGGCTTTCATATCACTTAGAAATACATGGTATAAGTGGTCAAGGCTTATCCCTTTAGTATGGGAGGTCCATGGTTCAAGTCTTTAGTCTTCTATTTAGGCACTTGACTTATCATTATTATCCCACATTTGGCAAATTTGAACAGCTTTAAGTCTTTTAAAAAGTGAGCAGCCACCTTGAATGATGCCAATGCCCCTTTTTATTGGATTAAGTTGCAAACTTAGCATAATTTGTAACTTAAAATATGAATTGGTAAGATGGAACATAAGTCATGAGTTGTGCGGACTTAGACGTGGCATGCATTTTGATCTCCAAACTGGGATGTAATCTCGAGCTTTGACTCGATGTGGCAACTATATGTGGCATTTAGGTCTTGCTTGGTAATTATAAAATATTACCAAGGAATAATTATTATTATTTTTTTAAACAATTATCCCTCCTTTTTTGGGATTTCAAATCTATGGAATTTGCATTTTCAAATCTACAGACTTTGTATTTTCAAATCTATGGACTTTGCAATTTCAAATCTATGGACTTTGTGATACAAATTTAAATGCAATGCTTTTATCCATGCATGCTGTCAAAGACAACAATCACCCAAAGTGTTTAGACACCCATTGACTGCCACATGTCACCTTCTAATTGGTCCACTTGGCATGTCCACATTATGCCACGTCATCTTGCGAGACCACATTTTTACCTGTCGCATTAGAAATTCAATACACCATATCTTTTGCATATAGTGTCCATTTTGGAAACCATGAAAAGCATCAAAAAGCACTCAACGAGCTCTACACTGTGAAATTTGTTTTATCATGATTTGGAATTTTTTTCTAAAATGAACTCTGGATCACCAGAGCACATCAAATCATAGTTGGTAAAGGGGATTTATACATGGAATTATTTATTTTCTAAACATAGAGCTCAAAATTCACAAAATCTCAAAATTCAAATGATTTCAAATTCTATTATAATGCACATAATATACCACTTTTGTTCCAACTTCAAATGTGTATATCATGAGCCCTAGTTATCCAAATTCTAAATTACAATTTTTATTAGGATCTAAATAATGAGCCATTCCATATTATACCAAATTTGAAAAAATTTAAACACTACAAAAAAAATCACTAAATTTTTTTCTACACAAATATTTTGATAAATTCCAATTATTACCAAAAACAATGTTATAAATTATTATCTAAAATACTTTTAGAACAATATGAAGTAAAGTAAA
Source organism: Torreya grandis (assembly GCA_037957365.1). Classification (NCBI taxonomy): domain Eukaryota; kingdom Viridiplantae; phylum Streptophyta; class Pinopsida; order Cupressales; family Taxaceae; genus Torreya; species Torreya grandis. The sequence goes on along the minus strand of JARHVA010004344.1, from coordinate 195,753 downwards.
TTGGGCATATCATCCACTTCCCTTTTCCAAGGATATGACTATCAAGAACTATATGTCATCCTCCCAAAAGTAGGGAGATCTTAGTATGGGCATGTTTATAAACATGTTTTACATAATCAAATATATCTCCACAATATCCACATTTATGAGTGGCTTTTTTTGGAAGAATTGTCTCCACACATATTCAACACCTCTAGATTACATTGGGGGTATTCTTTAGAAACATATCCTTGGCATTTTTAATTATTATAGTTTTTAGACTTTTACATACATATTGGGGATAGGACTTGGAAGCATGTTCTCCACACTTTCCCAAATTCCAAATTGACAATATCATACATAGTATATGATTCAAATTCATAGTTTTGGAGAAAATCTATACATTGGTACTATTGACTAATTTGACCACAAGTTAAACTAGGTCAACCATCTATAATTTAAAAATCGTTATAGGGGTCCTCTAAGATGTGAAATGTCTTCCATGGTCTTAAACAAGGTCATATAATGTGTTTTATCTTTATCATTAATCCTTAGTGTCATTTTATCTCATATAAGGTCATTTTCAGTCATTTATTAGACTAGAATAGTTTATTATATAGAACAAAATTTTGTCCAACTGTAATTAAACATCCCATATGTTATTAGGTGTTAGAGATACTATTTCATAACTAAAATGTTTTAGGGTTCTACATTGAAAATAATAAAATAGTTGGAAAGAGGTAGTTTTTAGTTATTATACAACTTTTCTAGTAGATTTGGCATGTTTGAAGACTTACAAAGTGACTCTTTAGGTCCCCTAAACTCACTTACATTCTTGGTCATCCTTAAAAATCATAAATATAGAAAAAGTGTCCTATTTCTTCTATCACTCTCTTTTACATGTAAAAATGGTCAATTGGTTTTTGTCTGGTATGGATGGTAGGAGGTGATTTAAATAAAGTGAATTTGGTGGATGATAACACTCCTTGTCTACTTCAAATCCATGGTAAGAGATAGAGGATTTATTTTTTGTGCATCATAAACCATGGTTAAGAATATTCGTGACTATTTTGTTCCTGCTCATCAACATAACCTATAGTTTTCTCCTTCATTGAGATTGGTCCATATAAACCAATTATTATACATGATTCTAAGGAGTTTGACCATCCTTCCACATGGTTATTTTTCTATTTTTCATGTGTGGTGTGAAGTATTTGGCATTATCACTCTCTTCTTGTTAAGAGGACACAATTGACTATCTGTAGACAATGTTTTCACTCTTGCAAAGATCACCTTCCTATAGTGGATTTAAAATAGAGGTGGAGTATTATTTACACTCTCACATTTCATGATGATTACTTATCCTTTGAAGGTATTGGTATCAAGTTTGTTCTATGTGGAGTGAAGAGACCAATACATAAACATAGTAAATTTTATTTATGATTGTCACCTAAAGTTAGGAGAAACTAAGCCTTGACTATCCATGATGAAGATACATGATGTTTTATATACTTTGAGGAAGTTTCCAAAGTGAATATAGTTAGATTAAGCATTTCAAATAGTTGGTTATGAAGCCTAATTTGTTAGACATAGTCGTATAGCATGCCTTCCCATATACACAATCCATAAGGACACCTATAGATAGCTTCTACATAGGTCTAAAAGAGTTGAAATGAAGGTGTTGGGACTCTTTTAAAACCTTTATTGATGTTTGAGAATATAGAGAGTACCATTATGATAGTGGTGAAATCACAAGATGATAAATAAAATTGAATCCATGTTCATAGGCTAAGAAAGTTACTTTTGAGACATTTTACCTTAATATTTTTTAAACAAAGATCTTGTCTCACAAAGAACCATCCCATGACAAAATATCTTGAAATACATGATATTCTATTGGTTGCCATCATGTAGCTCAGGCATAGGGGCAATGATTTGACATAGGAAAGTGATTATTTTATCATAAGAGTATAGTGTAGATAGCCTCCCATTTCAAATAGGTTCTCACTAAAGATACTCAATGATCTATAATAATTTTGAAGCCCAAATGGTCTTATAATACAACATGACACTCTAGTTAAAGACTTAAAGACAAGTGACTCCATTTGAATGAAAATGACACTATAATCTGAATAATAGTCAAAAATTGTGAGATTCAAGGTCAAGTATTTATCATCACCTACAAGATTCTTTTTTCTCTTAAAGATGTCACTTACAGTCTGACTGTAGGCATACAAAATATTTATGATTAGAAGTAAGGTGTTGAGAACCATGTAGGCATAAGGTCTTTAATCAAGTGAAAATATTCTAATAACCCCATAAGGATTAGTATAAATTAATGTGGTATTAAAACACAAATGGACACCTATAGGGGAACTTTGAATTCACCCTAATTATTACCTACAGATGACACAATTTGACTATGGATATATGAATCTATGTTAGTAGAGAGAGGAATGTCTCTAAGCCTGAATGAGTTAATTTTTTTTTTGAAATAATCTTAGTGGCTTAAATAATACCTAGTTCAATTAACACAATTATCAAATACATCTACAGGAGTCTCATTTTCCTAAAGTGAATGCACCTAAAGTCCATACAACTCCTAGACTATCCTAGGCAAATGGAAAATACGGAATTTAAGAGGTAAGTAGAGTTGTATAATGCATTAAACATGTGGATATCACTCCCATAGTTGTAGGGCCAAATTTATATGTTCTTGGTGGAAGTAAAATAGAGCAAGGACATATTCTAGTTATGCACTTAGTCTGAGGTTTCTTAAAACCTTACACAATCACTAACTCAATATGTATTGAATAATGATGATGTTGAGGAATATAAAGAGTAGTATAGATATGAAACTTTACATATATGGTCTTTATGACATGATATATCCTCCCATAATCTCACTTTTTTAGGGAAAATATGGGAGATGTCCTCTATTTTGTCTTAGATAGAGGGTACTCCTAGACACCATAAGTTTATCATGTGAATGAGAGAAAAGGGTGACATGATAATATTAAATGAATTTAATGATGATTATTGATATTTATTTGATGATGGATAAGAATATATGAGTTACTAAAATTCTTATAAAGCCACTTAGAGGTGGTCATAGGTCATGAATCACAATTAGGCCTATTAGGCCTACAACTAGACCTAAACCCTACAAGGGTTTAAATCAACTTTTAAGGACATATTAACCATAAAATATCATTTATGACATTTAGGGAGAGGTTTAAGATGATATATCACAATTTTTGTGTAAATAAACAACACAAGTTGATCATTTTGGGCTAAAAGCATGATAGGGGAGTCTAAAATGTACTCAAGAGATCGAGAGGCCATATTCAAGAGCTTACACCTATATGGACATATTTTACAATGACCCAAGGATTTTTTGATGGTTTAATGAGGCCTTAAACATAATTTTTGTGGATTTTTTTTGCATGTGAATGTCTAGTTTTTATGAATCGTCCCTAAGAAACAAAACATGCTAAAACCCTCCTAAACCCTTGTTTAGAACATGATGGATAAGATAGGTAAGAATATGAATTCAAGAGGGATATTTTGGAATATAAATGGTTTTGGAGTTTTATATGACTCACTCAAGCTCATTCACATTTAATTGGTTTATAACCTACTTGTATGGACAAGGCCTAACATAGGGTTTTTACAAGAATTTAATTTGTTTTATAGGTGTAGAGGAGTTTTGATGGATCAAATATATTTAATGAGGTATATATAGACTTATTATAACTATTTATTCTCACATATCACCTCATTTGAGGTCAAATGGTCTTTTGATGCATAGTTCACTTCAGGCATTCTGTGGCAGATAGTGAAAATAAAGAGTGATTGCTAAGTGAGTAGATGAGAAGTCCAATTTTGGAGGTTTTCAAAGTCTCTCTGATGGATTATAAGGTAGAGAGAATTTATAAAATTTACCTAAAACCTCTTTCATATATTTGGTTTAGTAAATGAAGCCCACTTGGGTGACAATTGTTCAGAATGAGGCCTAGAAGACTAATGAATGATTATAGATGGTGAGTACAAGTGTCCAAAACAAGGTTATGAGTTATAGGTAAATTTAATGACTATTATTCTATTTTTATAACCCCAATAATATATTTCACGTGTTTTAACTCTCCCTCATATGGTTTTGAGTAGTCAAGAGATGCCTTATCATGAAGACATTTTTCAAGAAGGCCATTTGAGGACTCTACACCAATTTTGGAAAGTTAGATGCTTAAAATGGACACTTTTCCAAGAATACCTTCATGAAATATACTATTAATTTCATTATTATATAATGGAACTATTTTTCATGCCTTAACATGTGTAATTATGACCCTTGAGCTTCATTCTTCTCTCTCTTCTCACACATTCTATAAATGTAAGCCATTTTGGCTCTTGTAAGGGAATTCCACACCTAATATGGCAAAGCCCTACTAATTTGATATTTTAATTTGAATTTTAAATAATATATTAAATGTATTTTTGAGTTCAAAAACTATTTTTTGTCATTTTGAAGTGGTGTATAGTGAAATGTCAAGTGATTAGTATCTATCCTTACTTTCTCTCAATCCTTTTATGTTTGATGCAAGTAGTTTCCACTCTAACAGGTGACATGAAGTGTTTTAAAATGAAAATCCTTAGTTTCTAAAAATTACCTTTGGTTCACTTATCTTGAGTAGTTCCATGTATATTTACTCCATTTTTTAAATACTAATGTTAGAGCAATTTAGGATTCTAAGAATAGTTTTGTGAATCATGTCTCTTAGTGAAATTATATGGTGGTATAGTGGAGATATTTATTATATATAACCTCTTTAGATTATTTTAATTTCATTTCTACTTATATCCATTTTCACACAAGTAAACAATTAGTGTAGGTGATAAGCATTAAAGGATCAATCTAGGGAGTTACCCTTAAACCTAAAGGTATCTTTCTACCGTAGGCAACCCATAGGCCTATAGGTATTCCCATGTTTCCAAAATATTAGATAAGTATTGAAAAACTAACTATAGGGTGAAATATTTGGTGAAAATATTTCTAGTATGCTCATTCGTACCATTATCCTAAAGACCTCTTGTCAAGGTGAATGTTGGTCTTGATAACATCACAACTACATATGGTATTTTACTCAGCATCTAGATACTCCGTTCAAGGTAATATGTAGTTTATACCATTATTTTATTATTTATTACATTCATACATCATAGTCCTTAATATGTCATCTTCTAGGAGAGTTTTCAATCCCATAAACCCACCCCCTTAGCTTGAACTTCCTCTTGAAGCTCAACATCCTCAGCTTATCTTGACCCTTTAAGAACAAGAGGACTTTACAATCTAAGAATATTAAGAGAGTGAATAGTAACTTGAAGATAACATGTATATTTATCATGAGTTCCTAGCCTTTAAGAAATAAAATATAATCCACCTCAATGCATATGATGATGTACCCCCTAATGCTACTAAAAGTGTTCCCATATTTAATGGTGAAGCTCATGCCACTCCTAGTGAGCATATTAAGGAGATCTTAAAATTATATAGTTTTCATAATGTTACTAAGGTTAACATTTCCATTAGACTCCTTTCCATGTCCCTTAGAGGTTAAACACTCGATTGGTATAGGACATTACCTATATGTTTTATCATAATTTGGGATGGTTTTGGAGAGCTGTTAACATCAAGGTTTGAAGACAAGAGTGATCACACATCACTCCTTAATCATCTCAATGTGATTCAAAGAGCCCCTAAAGATATAATGAATGATTTTAATGAGATATTATAAAGGACTTGGCATAGGCTATCTCTTCCCATGATACCAATTGTAATATTTATGTTTCCTATATATCTAAGGGCTATTGGTACTAACATAGCCATAATGTTTAAGTATATGGGTGGTTACACCGTACTTGAAGCATATGACCTTTCTATTATAGCTGAGAATGACCTAATACAAGATAGAAAGTTGCCTCCAAAATTATCCATGCCTCTATTTCCAAACATGTCTACTAAAACTTTAAGTTTTAGTTAGGTCCCTAATGTTAATGCCAAGTCTAGAGCTGCCCCTAAGAAAGTAGAAGATGTTATTGATAAATATACAAGGATCTAAGACTTAGAATCTCAAGTTAAGCACCTCCATACATATTATGGTGTTAATCAAAACCCCTCTCCATATCCTCAACAAGGAAATAGGTTATCACCTTAATAATATGGTCAAGGTAGAGGTTAAGGATAACCTAATTTCAATAGACTAGCCAATGTATACAATCTAACTTCTACCTCTAACACAAGAGCCATGGTAATGGTGCATAGTAACTCATTCGAAGGAGTATAATGGTAGAAAGGATAGTTCATGGATGTAAATGAAGGTGGGGAAGAATATTTAGTTACTCAAAAAGGAGTTACTCCTCAACTATCAATAGAAGATGAAGTTATCATGCAATTAAATGAAGGATGATATCCCCAAAAGGTAAACTTTGAAAACTTTATAGTGGAAGACACTTATGTCCTCAATCAAAATAGTTTAGTTGAAATTAATACTAGAGAAAAAAGGAATGTCCTAGAATATTCCCATGGTGTTTATATGAGTTGAAATATCCATCATAATTATTTTCAAGTTACTTATTTTCCTTTAAGGAATCAATAAAATGCAATTACTCCTACTTTGAATATTTTGGATTCTTTGAATAGTGCTAAAGCATCTATGTCTCTTTGGGAAATATTTCACTTGCTTAGTCAAAAAGAGTTCCTTCTATAGTATCTATCCATAATTCATGTTAGCTTTCAATCATCAAATCATGTTAATGTTTACATCACAAATGATGCCACACACATTTTTTATCCCTCTTCAAAATCTGATAAGCCTCCATCCTTCTACCTTACTCTCATTATGGGGGATAAACTTGTTCACAACTACATAGTGGATACTAGGGCTAGTACTTTAGTGATGCCTAATGTTGTGAAAGATAAATTGGGTATAAACTATGAACCATATAGTAAGGGAGTTTTATAACTTGATGGGACACTTACTATGTTAGTGGGACATGTCAAAGGGTTGAAGGTTTCTTTGCATGATTGTCTTAGCTTCCCTATATTTCAAGACATAGTAGTGGTTAACTTGCTCACTCACTTTCCTATCTACCTGTCAAGGGATTTTACATCCAAGATAGGAGGATACCTCTTAGTGGATTAGTCTTTATTATCCTTTACGATAATTATGGAGTAAAGGTAACCTTTATAACTCTACCACTACCTAAGTTTCATATTGAACCCTATGTAGAAGCAATCTCCAATCTGAATTGTGTCATCAATGATCAAGAGGAGTCTGTTGTGGATGATGGAACATATTATAAGCTTGAGGTAATATATAATTTGTTCCTAAATGAATATGGTGTAGACACTTATGTATATGATACATACACTTACTTTGAGAAAATTAATCTTGGCACATACATCATCTATGAGGGAGTATATGATAAATCTATGGTAAACATTAAACATTCTTTTCCACAAGATACTTAAGGAAATTACCTTATTCATACGTATGATGATGAAAGTTATTAAATCATTATAGATCAATATGATGAAGAAAATAATGACATTATACCTACACAAGATAGAGGATCCCATGAACATGATAGTCATGAGGAAGAGGATGACTTATGGGAAAGGTTTTATGCCATAAGTTAAGAATTTGAAAAGTTGGGTAAGTCTACTTATCCTTATAATAAGTGTATATCCAATGATAGGTTTATTGATGAACCTAATAAGTAGGAAGGTGAGTTTTTGGTTAAACATGAGGTTGAGTATCTATCTACTATCAAAGATGTTACAGTCATGGAGAATTCTAGTGAAGCCAAAGTAAAAAATTATGTGTATAAGGAATAGTAAACACCTTAACCTGAGGTTGAACCATTTTCATATGTTTTAGAACTAAAGGAATACAAACTTGATCCTCATATACATAAAGTACATCATGTACTAAAAGATAATGAATTTAAGACAACTTTTAACACTCCTAGGTTTTATTTTGAAGAGTGTCAATTATACATGACATAAGTCAATAAGGTTACATTTTCAAACAAGATCATTGGAAAGAAAAAGGGAACATATTTGAAAGATAAAAGTATCAAAGTTATAGATAGAATAATATCCAAGGATGGTAAGTCTTTTAAACATCCACATAAACAATTTTTTTTTGATAATCATATTTCACATGATAGATTACTTCCTTGGAGAAACAATGATGAAATAGGTACCATATTTGACCTTGTTTGAAGCATGGTGATTTGTTCTTCACCTCAAATTTTTGAGGTCATGTAAATACTAGGATATGTGTGTTTTGATTTTATTTTTTGAATTTACCTAAGTATTATTAAGAACACATGTGTGTTTACTTTAGTGTGTTTCCTTGTGTCTCTTGTTTTATATTGTTTGGTGTGGTTTCAAAGGCAATTAAGTGTCAATACTATGCATACGTGACTCCATATCCCAATCGATAGGATTAGGGTACTACCTTTGGCATAGCTAACTTGCCACCACCAAGAAATCACTAATAATATTGAATAATTTGAAAATTCAAATTAAGTCAACCCCCTATAGTTTTAAAAATGTTATAGGGGTCCTCTAGGGTGTGCAATGTCTTCTATGGTTTTAAAAAGGGTCATATAATGTGTTTTAGCTTTGTCATTAGTCCTTGGTATCATTTTATGTCATATAAGGTCATTTTAAGTCATTTATTGGACTAGTATAATTTATTATAAAACACAAGGGTGTCCAAGTTTAATGTCACATGTGTCATTAGGTGTTATAGATATTATTTCATAAATGAAAATTTGTAGTTTTCCATGTTAGAAATAAGAAAATAGTTAAAAAGATGTTTTTAGTTGGTGTACGACTTGTGAAATATCACTGGCCTGTGAGAGGACTACTCAAGTGACACTTCATGTCCCATAAACTCACTTCCATTCTTTTTAATCCCTGAAAATCTTAAATTTTTTTAAAACCATCCTATTTCTTCTATAACTCTCCTTTGCATGTAAAAATGGTTAATTATTTTAGTTTGGTACAGATAGTAAGAGGTGAGTTTGATCAAGTGACATTGGTGGATGATAAAACTCCTTGTCTACTTGAAATCCATGGAAATATTTATAAGATTTGTTGATTATGCTTCATGAACCATGGTTAAGAAGGTCTGTGACTATTTTCTACCTACTTATCCCCATGGCTTATAGTTTTCTCCTATGTTTGAATTGGTCCATATAAAATAGTTGTGTTTACATGATTATAAGGAGTGTGACCATCCTTATCAAATTGTTATTTTTATGGTTTAAATGTGTGGTGTGAATTAATTAACATGATCATTCTCATCTTTCTAAGAGGACCCCATTGATAGTCACCAAATAATGTTTTCACTCTTACAAAAAGCTCACCTTCCTATAATGGCTTAATAATAGAGACAGAATGTTGTTTCCACTATCACATTTCATGGTGGTTAGTTTTCCTTTGAAGTTTTTGGCCTCAATATTTTTCTATGTGGAGTGAAGAGACTAATACATAAACACATTCAATTTTCCTAATGTTTTTCACCTATAATTAGGTGCAACTAAGCCTTGGTAAGCCATGATGATGATACATTAAGATCTATATACTTTGAGGAAGTTTATAAAGTGAAGATAATGAGATTGAGCCTTTCAAATAGTTGGTTTTGAAGCCTAATTCATTGCACATAGTCATATACCATGACTTCACCTAAAGGCATTCCATAATGACACCTATAAGTTGCTTCCACAAAGGTCTAAAAGAGTTCAAATGAAGGTGTAAGGACTTGATTGAAACCTTCAATGAGGTTTGATAATATGGATAGTACCATTATGATAGTGGTGAAGTTACAATATGTAAAATTAACTTGAAATCATGTTCATTGCATAGAAAGTTTATTTTGAGACATGTTACCTTAATATCTCTGAAATGTAGTGTAAATAGCCTTACATTTTATAAAGGTTCTCACTAAAGATACTTAATGATTTAAAGTATTATTGAATCATAAATGATCTTAAAATGTAACATGACACTTTGATTGTACCCTTCAAGATAAGTGACTATATTTTAATTAAAATGGCACTATGATCTATATAAAAATAAGAAATAGTGAAGTTTAAGGTCAAGTATTTTTCATCACCTACATGATTCTTATTTATCTTAAAGATGTCACCTATAACATGACTGTAGGCATAGAGAATATTGTTTATTAGAAGTAAGGCATTGATAAACCTATACAGATAAGGTATTCACTCAAGTAAAAATGTTTAAATAACCCAAAAATAATCAGTAAAAATGAATTTTGAATTCAAAAATAAATGGAAACATATAGGGGCCCTTTGAATTCCCCGTAATTATCACCTACAGGTGACACAATCTAACCCTAGATAGATGAACCTATGCTAGTAGAGATAGGAAGGTCTCTAAGCATGAATGAGTTAAAAAAAGTGTGAAAATATATTAGTTGATTAAATAAGAGGTTAGGTCATGAACACAATGATATAATACATCTATGGAAGCCTCATTTTCATAAAGTGAAAGCACCTATAGACCACATAGTTCTTAGACTAGCCTAGGCAAATGGAAGAGGTGCAATTTAGGAGGCAAGAAGAGTTGTATAACTAATTAAAAATGTGGATATCACTCCCAAAGTGGTAGGTCCAAATTTATATGTTATCAAAGGAAGGAAAGTAGAGCAAGGACCTATTATATCTCTATACTTAGTCGAAGGTTTCTTAAAACCCTACACAGACAATAACTTTAGAATTCTATCTTAAATAATTATGATTTTGAGAACTCTAAAGGAGTATTATAGATATGAAAATTTTCACATATGGTATTTATGACATAATATAGTCTCCCAAAGTCTCAATTTGGTAAGGAAAATAGTGGAGATTCCCTCTATTTTGTCTTAGATAGAGGGCACTCCTAGGTAGTCTAGATTATAGTTTTACCATGTGAATGAGATAAAGGGCTGACATGAGAATATTAAATTAATTTAATGATGACCTTTTAGGTTTATTATATGATTTATAATCATATATTATTCACACATAGTCCTTAAAATCCATTTAGAGGTGGTCATAGGTCATGAAGCACAATTAGGCCTATTAGGCATATAACTAGGCCTAAAACCTACAATGGTCAAAATACACATCTAAGGATATATGAACCATGAAAACCAATTTATTAAATTTAAATATATTATTATTATTATGATATATTACCATTGGTGTGAAAATAAACAAAACATGTTGATAATTTTAGCCTAAAAGCATGATAGGGATGTCTAGAATGTATTCAAGATCTCGACATGACATTTTCAAGAGATCACATCTATACAGAAACATTGAATGGTGATACAAGGAGTTTGGTATGGTTTAAGGATCTCTTAAAAAAAATTTATGTAATTTATTTAGAAGTTGAATCTCTAGTTTTTTATGAACTATCACTAAGAAGCAAAACGTGTTAAAACCCTCTGCAACCCTTTTTTAGAACATGATAGAGAAGATAGGTAAGAAGATGAATTTAGAAGGTATATTTTGGCCTATAAATGTTTTTTGAATTGAAGAGGAATTCCTCAATTTCATTCTCATCCAATTGGTTTTTACAACACAATAATAAAATACATCTATAGAAGCCTCATTTTCATAAAGTGAAAGCAGCTATAGACCACATAGTTCTTAGACTAGCCTAGGCAAATGGAAGAGGTGCAAGTTGGAAGGCAAGAAGAGTTGCCTAAATAATTAAAAATGTGGATATCACTCCCAAAGTGTTAGGTCCAAATTTATATGTTATCATAGGAAGGCAAGTAGAGCAAGGACCTATTATATCTCTATACTTAGTCGAAGGTTTATTAAAACCCTACACAGACAATAGCTTGAGAAGTCTATCCTAAATAATTATGATTTTGAGAACTCTAAAGGAGTATTATAGATATGAAAATTTTCACATATGGTATTTTTGACACAATATAGTCTCCCACTGTCTCAGTTTGTTAAGGAAAATAGTGGAGATGCCCTCTATTTTGTCTTAGATAGAGGGCACTCCTAGGTAGTCTAGATTATAGTTTTTCCATGTGAATGAGAGAAAGGAATTACATTAGAATATTAAATTATTTTAATGATGACCTTTTATGTTTATTATATGATGTATAATCATATATTAGTAACCCATAGTCCTTAAAATCCATTTAGAGGTGGTCATAGGTCATGAAGCACAATTAGGCCTATTAGGCATATAACAAGACCTAAACCCTACAGCGGTCAAAATACACATCTAAGGATATATAAACCATGAAAACCCATTTATTACATTTAAATATATTATTAGGATGATATATTACCATTGGTGTGAAAATAAACAAAACAAGTTGATAATTTTAGCCTAAAAGCATGATAGGGGTGTCTAGAATGTATTCAAGATCTCGACATGACATTTTCAAGAGATCACACCTACACAAACACATTGAATGGTGTTAAAATGAGTTTGGTATTGTTTAAGGATCTATTAAATTTTATTTTTTTGTAATTTCTTTAGAATTTGAATCTCTAGTTTTTTATGAACTATCACTAAGAAGCAAAACATGCTAAAACCCTCTGAAACCCTTATTTAGAACCTGATGGAGAAGATAGGTAAGAAGATGAATTTAGAAGGTATATTTTGGCCTATAAATGTTTTTTGACTTGTAGAGGAATTCCTCAGTTTCATTCTCATCCAATAGGTTTTTACAACACAATAATAAAATACATCTATTGAAGCCTCATTTTCATAAACTGAAAGCACCTATAGACCACATAGTTCTTAGACTAGCCTAGGCAAATGGAAGAGGTGCAAGTTGGGAGGCAAGAAGAGTTGCATAAATAATTAAAAATGTGGATATCACTCCTAAATTTATAGTTCCAAATTTATATGTTATTAGAGGAAGGTAAGTAGAGCAAGGACCTATTCTATCTCTATACTTAGTTGAAGGTTTCTTAAAACCCTACACAGACAATAACTTGAGAAGTCTATCTTAAATAGTTATGATTTTGAGAGCTCTAAAGGAGTATTATAGATATAAAAATTTCCACATATGGTATTTATGACATAATATAGTCTCCCACAATCTCACTTTGGTAAGGAAAATAGTGGAGATGCCCTCTATTTTGTCTTAGATAGAGGGCACTTCTAGGTAGTCTAGATTATAGTTTTACCATGTGAATGAGAGAAAGGAATGACATGAGAATATTAAATTAATTTAAATATGACCTCTTAGGTTTATTATATGATGTATAATCATATATTAGTCACCCATAGTCCTTAAAATCCATTTAAAGGTGATCATAGGTCATGAAGCACAATTAGGCCTATTAGGCATATAACTAGGCCTAAACCCTACAGCGGTCAAAATACACATCTAAAGATATATAAACCATTAAAACCCATTTATTACATTTAAATATATTCTTAGGATGATATATTACCATTGGTGTGAAAATAAACAAAACAAGTTGATAATTTTAGCCTAAAAGCATGATAGGGGTGTCTAGAATGTATTCAAGATCTCGACTTGACATTTTGAAGAGATCACACCTATATAGACACAATGAATGGTGATACAAGGAGTTTGGTATGGAATAAAGATCTCTTACATTTGGGTTTTTTTAATTTTGGTCATAAGAATATAGTGTAAATAGCCTCACATTTTATATAGGTTCTCACTAAAGATACTTAGTGATTTATAGTATTATTGAATCCCAAATGGTCTTTAGATGTAACATGACACTTTGATTGTACCCTTCAAGATAAGTGACTATATTTTAATTAAAATGACACTATGATATATATAAAAATAAAAAAAAGTGAAGTTTATGGTCAAGTATTTTTCATCACCTATATGATTCTTATTTATCTTAAAGATGTCACCTATAACATGACTGTAGGCATATAGAATATTGTTTATTAGAAGTAAGGCATTGATAAACCTATACACATAAGGTATTCAATCGAATAAAAATGTTTAAATAACCCAAAAATAATTAGTAAAAATGAATTTTGAATTCAAAAATAAATGGAAACATATAGGGGCCCTTTGGATTCCCCCTAATTATCAGCTACAGGTGACACAATCTAACCCTAGATAGATGAACCTATGCTAGTAGAGATAGGAAGGTCTCTAAGCACGAATGAGTTAAGAAAATTGTGAAAATATCTTAGTGGCTTAAAGAAGAGGTTAGGTCATGAAGACAATGATATAATACATCTATAGAAGCCTCATTTTCATAAAGTGAAAGCACCTATAGACCACATAGTTCTTAGACTAGCCTAGGCAAATGGAAGAGGTGCAATTTGTGAGGCAAGAAGAATTGTTTAAATAATTAAAAATGTGGACATCACTCCCAAAGTGTTAGGTCCAAATTTATATGTTATCATAGGAAGGCAAGTAGAGCAAGGACCTATTATATCTCTATAGTTAGACGAAGGTTTCTTAAAACCCTACACAGACAATAACTTGAGAAGTCTATCTTAAATAATTATGATTTTGAGAACTCTAAAGGAGTATTATAGATATGAAAATTTTCACATATGGTATTTCTGACATAATATAGTCTCCCAAAGTCTCACTTTGGTAAGGAAAATAGTGGAGATGCCCTCTATTTTGTCTTAGATAGAGGGCACTCCTAGGTAGTCTAGATTATAGTTTTACCATGTGAATGAGAGAAAAGAATGACAAGAGAATATTAAATTATTTTAATGATGACCTTTAAGGTTTATTATATGATGTATAATCATATATTAGTCACCCATAGTCCTTAAAATCCATTTAGACGTGGTCATAGGTCATGATACACAATTAGGCCTATTAGGCATATAACTAGGCCTAAACCCTACAGCAGTCAAAATACACATCTAAGGATATATGAACCATGAAAACCCATTTATTAAATTTAAATATATTATTAGGATGATATATTACCATTGGTGTGAAAATAAACAAAACAAGTTGATAATTTTAGCCTAAAAGCATGATAGGGGTGTCTAGAATGTATTCAAGATCTCGACATGCCATTTTCAAGAGATCACACCTATATAGACACATTGAATGGTAATACAAGGAGTTTGGTATGGTTTAAGGATCTCTTAAATTTTTTTTTTTGTAATTTCTTGAGAAGTTGAATCTCTAGATTTTTATGAACTATCACTAAGAAGTAAAACATGCTAAAACCCTCTGAACCCCTTATTTAGAACCTGATGGAGAAGATAGGTAAGAAGATGAATTTAGAAGGTATATTTTGGCCTATAAATGTTTTTTGACTTGTAGAGGAATTCCTCAATTTCATTCTCGTCCAAATGGTTTTTACAACACAATAATAAAATACATCTATTGAAGCCTCATTTTCATAAACTAAAAGCACCTATAAACCACATAGTTCTTAGACTAGCCTAGGCAAATGGAAGAGGTGCAAGTTGGGAGGCAAGAAGAGCTGCATAAATAATTAAAAATGTGGATATCAATCCTAAATTGATAGGTCTAAATTTATATGTTATTAGAGGAAGGCAAGTAGAGCAAGGACCTATTCTATCTCTATACTTAGTTGAAGGTTTCTTAAAACCCTACACAGACAATAACTTGAGAAGTCTATCTTAAATAATTATGATTTTGAGAACTCTAAAGGAGTATTATAGATATGAAAATTTTCACATATGGTATTTATGACATAATATAGTCTCCCACAGTCTCACTTTGGTAAGGAAAATAGTGGAGATGCCCTCTATTTTGTCTTAGATAGAGGGCACTCCTAGGTAGTCTAGATTATAGTTTTACCAAGTGAATGAGAGAAAGGAATGACATGAGAATATTAAATTAATTTAATAATGACCTTTTAGGTTTATTATATAATGTATAATCATATATTAGTCACCCATAGTCCTTAAAATCCATTTAAAGGTGGTCATAGGTCATGAAGCACAATTAGGCCTATTAGGCATATAACTAGGCCTAAACCCTACAGCGGTCAAAATACACATCTAAGGATATATGAACCATTAAAACCCATTTATTACATTTAAATATATTCTTTGGATGATATATTACCATTGGTGTGAAAATAAACAAAACAAGTTGATGATTTTAGCCTAAAAGCATGATAGGGGTGTCTAGAATGTATTCAAGATCTCGACATGACATTTTCAAGAGATCACCCCTATACAGACACATTGAATGGTGATACAAGGAGATTGGTATGGATTAAAGATCTCTTACATTTGGGTTTTTGTAATTTCAGTCATAAGAATATTGTGTAAATAGTCTCACATTTTATATAGGTTCTCACTAAAGATACTTAGTGATTTATAGTATTATTGAATCCCAAATGGTCTTTAAATGTAACATGACACTTTGATTGTACCCTTCAAGATAAGTGACTATATTTTAATTAAAATGAAACTATGATCTATATAAAAATAAGAAAAAGTGAAGTTTAAGATCAAGTATTTTTCATCACCTATATGATTCTTATTTATCTTAAAGATGTCACCTATAGCATGACTGTACGCATATAGAATATTGTTTATTACAAGTAAGGCATTGATAAACCTATACACATAAGGTATTCACTCAAATAAAAATGTTTAAATAACCCAAAAATAATTAGTAAAAATGAATTTTGAATTCAAAAATAAATGGAAACATATAGGGGCCCTTTGAATTCCCCCTAATTATCACCTATAGGTGACACAATCTAACCCTAGATAGATGAACCTATGCTAGTAGAGAGAAGAAGGTATCTAAGCACGAATGAGTTACAACAAGTTTGAAAATATCTTAGTGGCTTAAAAAAGAGGTTAGGTCATGAACACAATTATATAATACATTTATAGAAGACTCATTTTCATAAATTGAAAGCACCTATAGACCACATAGTTCGTAGACTAGCCTAGGCAAATGGAAGAGGTGCAATTTGGGAGGGAAGAAGAGTTGTATAAATAATTTAAAATGTGGATATCACTCCCAAAGTGGTAGGTCCAAATTTATATGTTATCAAAGGAAGGCAAGTAGAGCAAGGACCTATTCTATCTCTATACTTAGTCGAAGGTTTCTTAAAACCCTACACAGACAATAACTTGAGAAGTCTATCTTAAATAATTATGATTTTGAAAACTCTAAAGGAGTATTATAGATTTTAAAATTTTCACACATGGTATTTATGACATAATATAGTCTCCCACAGTCTCACTTTGGTAAGGAAAATAGTGGAGATGCCCTCTATTTTGTCTTAGATATAGGGCAGTCCTAGGTAGTCTAGATTATAGTTTTACCATGTGAATGAGAGAAAGGGGTGACATGAGAATATTAAATTAACTTAATGATGACCTTTTAGGTTTATTATATGATTTATAATAATATATTATTAACCCATAGTCCTTAAAATCCATTAATAGGTGGTCATAGGTCATGAAGCACAATTAGGCCTATTAGGCATATAACTAGGCCTAAACCCTACAACGGTCAAAATACACATCTAAGGATATATGAACCATGAAAACCCATTTATTACATTTAAATATATTATTAGGATGATATATTACCATTGGTGTGACAATAAACAAAACAAGTTGATAATTTTAGCCTAAAAGCATAATAGGGGTGTCTAGAATGTATTCAAGATCTCCAAATGACATTTTCAAGAGATCAAACCTATACAAACACATTGAATGGTGATACAAGGAGTTTGGTATGGTTTAAGGATATCTTAAATTTTATTTTTTTGTAATTTATTTAGAAGTTGGATCTCTATTTTTTTATGAACTATCACTAAGAAGCAAAACATGCTAAAACCCTCTGAAACCCTTATTTAGAACCTGATGGAGAAGATAGGTAAGAAGATGAATTTAGAAGGTATATTTTGGCCTATAAATGTTTTTTGAATTGTAGATGAATTACTTAGTTTCACTCTCATCCAATTGTTTTTTACAACACAATAATAAAATACATCTATAGAAGCCTCATTTTCATAAAGTGAAAGCGTGTATAGACCATATAGTTCTTAGACTAGCCTAGGCAAATGGAAGAGGTGCAAGTTGGGAGCCAAGAAGAGTTGTATAAATAATTAAAAATGTGGATATCACTCCCAAAATTTTAGGTCCAAATTTATATGTTATCAGAGGAAGGCAAGTAGACCAAGGACCTATTCTATCTTTATACTTAGTCGAAGGTTTCTTAAAACCCTACACAGACAATAACTTGAGAAGTCTATCTTAAATAATTATGATTTTGAGAACTCAAAAGGAGTATTATAGATATGAAAATTTTCACATATGGTATTTATGACATAATATAGTCTCCCACAGTCTCACTTTGGTAAGGAAAATAGTGGAGATGCCCTCTATTTTGTCTTAGATAGAGGGCACTCCTAGGTAGTCTAGATTATTGTTTTACCATGTGAATGAGAGAAAGTGGTGACATGACAATATTAAATTATTTTAATGATGACATTTTAGGTTTATTATATGATTTCTAATCATATATTAGTCACCCATAGTCCTTAAAATCCATTTAGAGGTGGTCATAGGTCATGAAGGACAATTAGGCCTATTAGGCATATAAATATGCCTAAACCCTACAGCGGTCAAAATACACATATAAGGATATATGAACCACAAAAACCCATTTATTACATTTAAATATATTATTAGGATGATATATTACCACTGGTATGAAAATAAACAAAACAAGTTGATAATTTTAGCCTAAAAGCATGATAGGGGTGTCTAGAATGTATTCAAGATCTCGACATGACATTTTCAAGAGATCACACCTATATAGACACATTGAATGGTGATACAAGGAGTTTGGTATGGTTTAAGGATCTCTTAAATTTTTTTTTTTGTAATTTATTTAGAATTTGAATCTCTAGTTTTTTACGAACTATCACTAAGAAGCAAAAGATGCTAAAACCCTCTGAAACCCTCGTTTAGAGCCTGATGGAGAAGATAGGTAAGAAGATGAACTTAGAAGGTATATTTTGGCATATAAATGTTTTTTGACTTGTATGGGAATCCATTAGTTTCATTCTCATCCAATTGGTTTTCACAACACAATGATAAAATACATCTATAGAAGCCTCATTTTCATAAAGTGAAAGCACCTATAGACCACATAGTTCTTAGACTAGCCTAGGCAAATGGAAGAGGTGCAAGTTGGGAGGAAAGAAGAGTTGTATAAGTAATTAAAAATGTGGATGTCACTCACAAATTGGTAGGTCCAAATTTATATGTTATCAGAGGAAGGCAAGTAGAGCAAGGAACCTATTCTATCTCTATACTTAGTCGAAGGTTTCTTAAAACCCTACACATACAATAACTTGAGAAGTCTATCTGAAATAATTATGATTTTGAGAATTGTAAAGGAGTATTATAGATATGAAAATTTTCACATATAGTATTTATGACATAATATAGTCTCCCATCGTCTCATTTTGGTAAGGAAAATAGTGGAGATGCCCTTTATTTTGTCTTAGATAGAGGGCATTCCTAGGTAGTCTAGATTATAGTTTTACCATGTGAATGAGAGAAAGGGGTGACATGAGAATATTAAATTAATTTAATGATGACATTTTAGGTTTATTACATGATTTATAATCATATATTAGTCACCCATAGTCCTTAATATCCATTTAGAGGTGGTCATAGGTCATGAAGCAAAATTAGGCCTATTAGGCATATAACTAGGCCTAAACCCTATAGCGGTCAAAATACACATCTAAGGATATATGAACCATGAAAAACCATTTATTACATTTATATATATTCTTAGGATGATATATTACCATTGGTGTGAAAATAAACAAATTAAGTTGATAATTTTAGCCTAAAAGTATGATAGGGGTGTCTAGAATGTATTCAAGATCTTGACATGGCATTTTCAAGAGATCACACCTATACAGACACATTGAATGGTGATACAAGGAGTTTGGTATGGTTTAAATATATCTTACATTTTATTTTTGTTATTTTGGTCGTAATAATATAGTGTAAATAGCCTCACATTTTATATAGGTTCTCACTAAAGATACTTAGTGATTTATAGTATTATTGAATCCCAAATGTTCTTTAAATGTAACATGACACTTTGATTGTACCCCTCAAGATAAGTGACTATATTTTAATTAAAATGACACTATGATCTATATAAAAATAAGAAAAATTTAATCTTAAGGTCAAGTATTTTTCATCACCTATATGATTCTTATTTATCTTAAAGATGTCACCTATAACATGACTGTAGGCATATAGAATATTGTTTATTAGAAGTAAGGCATTGATAAACCTATACACATAAGGTATTCACTCAAGTAAAAATGTTTAAATAACCCAAATAATTAGTAAAAATTAATTTTAAATTCAAAAATAAATGGAAACATATAGGGGCCCTTTGAATTCCCCCTAATTATCACCTACAGGTGACACAATCTAACCCTAGATAGATGAACCTATGCTAGTAGAGATAGGAAGGTCTCTAAGAACGAATGAGTTAAAAAAAGAGTGGAAATATCTTAGTGGAAAAAACAAGAGGTTATGTCATGAACACAATGATAAAATACATCTATATAAGCCTCATTTTCATAAAGTGAAAGCACATATAGACCACATAGTTCTTAGACTAGCCTAGGCAAATGGAAGAGGTGCAATTTGGGAGGCAAGAAGAGTTGCATAAATAATTAAAAATGTGGATATCACTCCTAAATTTTTATTTCCAAATTTATATGTTATCAAAGGAAGGAAAGTAGAGCAAGGACCTATATTATCTCTATACTTAGTTGAAGCATTCTTGAAACCCTACACAGACAATAACATGAGAAGTCTATCTTAAATAATTATGATTTTGAGAACTCTAAAGGAGTATTATAGATATGAAAATTTTCACATATCATATTTATGACATAATATAGTCTACCATAGTCTCAATTTGGTAAGGAAAATAGTGGAGATGCCCTCTATTTTGTCTTAGATAGAGGGCACTCCTAGGTAGTCTAGATTATAGTTTTACCATGTGAATGAAAGAAAGGGGTGACATGAGAATATTAAATTAATTTAATGATGACCTTATTGGTTTATTATATTATTTATAATCATATATTATTCACCCATAGTCCTTAAAATCCATTTAGAGGTGGTCATAGGTCATGAAGCACAATTAGGCCTATTAGGCATATAATTAGGCCTAAACCCTACAGCAGTCAAAATACACATCTAAGGATATATGAACGATGAAAACCCATTTATTACATTTAAATATATTCTTAGGATTATATATTACCATTGGTGTGAAAATAAACAAAACAAGTTGATAATTTTAGCCTCAAAGCATGATAGGGGTGTCTAGAATGTATTCAAGATCTCGACATGACTTTTTCAAGAGATCACACCTATACAGACACAATGAATGGTGATACAAGGAGTTTGGTATGGTTTAAGGATCTCTTAATTTTACTTTATTCTATAATTTCTTTAGAAGTTGAATCTCTAGTTTTTTATGAACTATCACTAAGAAGCAAAACATGCTAAAACCCTCTTGAACCCTTATTTAGAACCTGATGGAGAAGATAGGTAAGAAGATGAATTTAGAAAATATATTTTGGCCTATAAATGGTTTTTGACTTGTATAGAAATCCCTTATTTTCATTCTTATCCAATTTTTTTTTACAAAACAATAATAAAATACATCTATAGAAGCCTCATTTTCATAAAGTGAAGGCACCTATAGACCACATAGTTCTTAGATTAGCGTAGGCAAATGGAAGAGGTGCAAGTTGGGAGGCAAGAAGAGTTGCATAAATAATCAAAAATGTGGATATCAATCCCAAAGTGTTAGGTCCAAATTTATATGTTATTAGAGGAAGGCAAGTAGAGCAAGGACCTATTCTCTCTCTATACTTAGTCGAAGGTTTCTTAAAATCCTACACGGAAAATAACTTGAGAAGTTTATCTTAAATAATTATGATTTTGAGAACTCTAAAGGAGTATTATAGATATGAAAATTTTCACATATGGTATTTTTGAAATAATATAGTCTCCCACAGTCTCACTTTGGTAAGGAAAATAGTGGAGATGCCCTCTATTTTCTCTTAGATAGAGGGCACTCTTAGGTAGTCTAGATTATAGTTTTACCATGTGAATGAGAGAACGGGGTGACATGAGAATATTAAATTAATTTAATGATGACCTTTTAGATTTATTATATGATATATTATCATATATTAGTCACCCATAGTCATTAAAATCCATTTAGAGGTGGTCATAGGTCATGAAGCACAATTAGGCCTATTAGGCATATAACTAGGCCTAAACCCTATAGCGGTCAAAATACACATCTAAGGATGATATATTACCATTGGTGTGAATATAAACAAAACAAGTTGATAATTTTAGCCTAAAAGCATGATAGGGGTGTCTATAATATATTCAAGATCTCGACATGACATTTTCAAGAGATCACATCTATACAGACACATTGAATGGTGATACAAGGAATTTGGTATGGTTTAAAGATCTCTTACATTTGGTTTTTTGTAATTTCAGTCATAAGAATATAGTGTAAATAGCCTCACATTTTATATAGGTTCTCACTAAAGATACTTAGTGATTTATAGTATTACTGAATCCCAAATGGTCTTTAAATGTAACATGACACTTTGATTGTACCCTTCAAGATAAGTGACTATATTTTAATTAAAATGACACAATGATCTATATAAAAGTAAGAAAAATTGAAGTTTGAGGTCAAGTATTTTTCATCACGTATATGATTCTTATTTATCTTAAAGATGTCACCTATAACATGACTATAGGCATATAGAATATTGTTTATTGGAAGTAAGGCATTGTTAAACCTATACACATAAGGTATTCACTCAAGTAAGAATGTTTAAATAACCAAAAAATAATTAGTAAAAATGAATTTTGAATTCAACAATAAATGGAAACATATAGGGGCCCTTTGAAATAGGTCATGAAGCACAATTAGGCCTATTAGGCATATAACTAGGCCTAAAACATACAACGGTCAAAATACACATCTAAGGATATATGAAGGATGAAAACCCATTTATTACATTTAAATATATTATTAGTATGATATATTACCATTGGTATGGAAATAAACAAATCAAGTTGATAATTTTAGCCTGAAAGCATGATAGGGATGTCTAGAATGTATTCAAGATCTCGACATGACATTTTCAAGAGATCACACCTATACAGAAACATTGAATGGTGATACATGGAGTTTGGTATGGTTTAAGGATCTCTTAATTTTTTTTTTTTTGTAATTTCTTTAGAATTTTAATCTTTAGTTTTTTATGAACTATCACTAAGAAGCAAAACATGCTAAAACCCTCTGCAACCCTTATTTAGAATGTGATGGAGAAGATAGGTAAGAAGATGAATTTAGAAGGTATATTTTGGCCTATAAATGTTTTTTGACATGTAGAGGAATTCCTTAGTTTCATTCTCATCCAATTGGTTTTTACAACACAATAATAAAATACATCTATAGAAGACTCATTTTCATAAAGTGAAAGCACCTATATACTACATAGTTCTTAGACTAGCCTAGGCAAATGGAAGAGGTGCAAGTTGGGAGGAAAGAAGAGTTGTATAAATAATTGAAAATGTGGATGTCACTACCAAAGTGGTAGGTCCAAATTTATATGTTATTAGAGGAAGGCAAGTAGAGCAAGGACCTATTTTATCTCTATACTTAGTCGAAGGTTTCTTAAAACCCTACACAGACAATAACTTGAGAAGTCTATCTTAAATAATTATGACATTGAGAACTCTAAAGGAGTATTATAGATATTAAAATTTTCACCTATGGTATTTATGACATAATATAGTATCCCATAGTCTCACTTTGGTATGAAAAATAGTGGAGATGCCCTCTATTTTGTCTTAGATAGAGGGCACTCCTAGGTAGTCTAGATTATAGTTTTACCATGTGAATGCGAGAAAGGGGTGACATGAGAATATTAAATTATGTTAATGAGGACCTTTTAGGTTTATTATATGATGTATAATCACATATTAGTCACCCATACTCCTTAAAATCCATTTAGAGGTGGTCATAGCTCATGAAGCACAATTAGGCCTATTAGGCATATAACTAGGCCTAAACCCTACAGTGGTCAAAATATGCATCTAAGGATATATGAACCATGAAAACACATTTATTACATTTAAATATATTCTTAGGATGATATATTACCATTGGTGTGAAAATAAACAAAACAAGTTGATAATTTTAGCCTAAAAGCATGATAGGGGTGTCTAGAATGTATTCAAGATCTCGACATGACATTCTCAAGAGATCACACCTATACAGACACATTGAATGGTGATACAAGGAGTTTGGTATGGTTTAAGGATCTCTTAAATTTTGTTTTTTTGTAATTTATTTATAATTTGAATCTCTAGTTTTTTATGAACTATCGCTAAGAAGCAAAAGATGTTAAAACTCTCTGAAACCCTTGTTTAGAGCCTGATGGAGAAGATAGGTAAGAAGATGAATTTAGAAGGTATATTTTGGCCTATAAATGTTTCTTGACTTGTAGCAGACTCCATTAGTTTCATTCTCATCCAATTGGTTTTCACAACACAATGATAAAATACATCTATAGAAGCCTCATTTTCATAAAGTGAAAGCACCTATACACTACATAGTTCTTAGACTAGCCTAGGCAAATGGAAGAGGTGCAAGTTGGGAGGAAAGAAGAGTTGTATAAATAATTAAAAATGTGTATGTCACTACCAAAGTGGTAGGTCCAAATTTATATGTTATCAGAGGAAGGCAAGTAGAGCGAGGACCTATTCTATCTCTATACTTAGTCGAAGGTTTCTTAAAACCCTACACAGAGAATAACTTGAGAAGTCTATCTTAAATAATTATGATTTTGAGAACTCTAAAGGAGTATTATAGATATTAAAATTTTCACCTATGGTATTTATGACATAAGATAGTATCCCATAGTCTCACTTTGGTATGAAAAATAGTGTAGATGCCCTCTATTTTGTCTTAGATAGAGGGCGCTCCTAGGTAGTCTAGATTATAGTTTTACCATGTGAATGAGAGAAAGGGGTGACATGAGAATATTAAATTATTTTAATGATGACATTTTAGGTTTATTTTATGATGTATTTTCATATTTTAGTCACCCATAGTCCTTAAAATCCATTTAGAGGAGGTCATAGCTCATGAAGCACAATTAGTCCTATTAGGCATATAACTAGGCCTAAACCCTACAGCAGTCAAAATACACATCTAAGGATATATGAACCATAAAAACCCATTTATTACATTTAAATATATTTTTATGATGATATATTACCATTGGTGTGAAAATAAACAAAACAAGTTGATAATTTTAGCCTAAAAGCATGATAGGGGTGTCTAGAATGTATTCAAGATCTCGACATGACATTTTCAAGAGATCACACCTATATAGACACTTTGAATGGTGATATAAGGAGTTTGTTATGGTTTAATGATCTTTTACATTTGGTATTTTTGTAATTTCTTTAGAAGTTGAATCTCTAGTTTTTTATGAACTATCGCTAAGACAAAAAAAACATGCTAAAACCCTCTGAAACCCTTGTTTAGAACCTGATGGAGAAGATAGGTAAGAAGATGAATTTAGAAGGTATAGTTTGGCCTATAAATGGTTTTTGACCTGTAGAGGACTCACTTGGTTTCATTCTCATCCAATTGGTTTTTACCCTACTTGTATAGATAAGGTTAAACATAGGGTTTTTAAAAGAATTTGAATTATTTTGTAGATGTAGAGGATATTTTATGGATGAAATATTTTTAATGAGGTATATAGATACTTATTATAACTTTATATTCTCACCTCAGACCTTATTTTAAGTCCAAAAGGTCTCACGCTACATAGTTCACTTTAGACAATCTATGGTAGATAATGAAAATGGAGACTGACTACCTAGTGAGAAGATGAGAAGTCCAATTTTGGTTCTTTTCAAGGTCTACTTAATGGATTAAAATTCATAGAGAATCTAAAAAGGTGTCCTAAAACCTCTTCCATGGATTCGGTAAAGAAACTAAAGGCTGCTTGGGTGACAAATGTGAAGAATGAGGCCTAGAAGACTAAGGAATGACTATAGATAGTGAGAACAAGTGTATAGAATAAGGATATGAGTTAGGGAAATATATTATGAATATTATGATGTGTTTATAACCAAAATAAGGTATTTAACATGTGTCAAAACTCACTAGTTTAGTTTTGAATAGTCAATATATGCCTCAGCATAAAGGTAGTTTTGAAGGACATTTGAGGAACCCTCCACCAATTTTGGAGAATTTGATGCTTCAAATGGAAAATTTTCCAAAAATACCTTAAAAACCTATATTATTCACTTAATTATTCTAAAATTTAATTATTATTCATGCCTTTAAATGTGGAATTATGACCCTTGAGCTTTATTATTCTCTCTCTTCTCACACATTCTATAAATGCAAGCCATTTTGGCTCTTGTAAGGGAATTCCACACCTAGTATGGAAAATATATACTAATTTGATAATGTACCTTGAATTTTCAATAATATATTCAATCTAGTTTTTAATTAAAAAACTATTTTATATATGTTTTAAGTGGTGTATAGTGAAAGGTCAACTGATTAGTATCTATACTTGTTTTCTCTCAATCCTTCCATGTTTGATTCAAGTATCTTCCACTATAACAGATCACATTAAATGTTTTCAAATGTATTAGTATATATTTATGTGTAATATATAGCATTAATGTATAAAAATTAACTCTATTTTACTCACCTTGAGTATTTTCATTCATATCACCTCAATGTTTGAAATACTAATGTTAGAGCAATTCAGGATTCTAAGACTAGTGTTGTTAGTCATACCTCTTAGTGTAATTGTATGGTGGTATAGTAGTGATATTTAAGGTTAATTACCTATTTATAATATTTTAATTTCTTGTCTAATTTTATTCCTTTTCACACAAGTAAACAATTAGTGTAGGTGATAAGTATTCAAGGTTCAATCTAGGGATCTAACCCCTAAACCTAGATGTCTACCTATACCATAGGTAACCTATAGGCCCATAGGTATTAGAATGTTTCCCAAATATTAGTGTATGCTTGAAAAAAAACTCTAGGTTAAAATATTTGGTGATAATAGGTACCATTTATTATTCATAATTTTAGCATGAGACATATCCAAGGTGCATATGTTATGTAATGTGTGCCTAATATTATAAAATCCAAATCACTTTTAGATTCCAAAATTTTTTTTTATGGAAAATTAACATGAAATAAAACATTTACATACTAATATACCAATGTAATGATACCTAGGTTAAACTTTGAATAAATTATTGAGCCTTACTCATGTGTAACAGTTAGTTCTTCCTTTTGTTGTGATTAGAAGAATTAAATCACATAGTCTCACCAAGTTCTTAAGGTAACTTGATTACATCATTCACCCTATACCAAGACACACACACACACACACACACACACACACACACACACACACACACACACACACACACACACACACACACACACACACACACACACACACACACACACACACACACACACACACACACACACACACACACACACACACACACACACACACACACAAAACACACACACACACACACAAACACACACACACACACAAACACACACACACACACACACACACACACACACACACACACACACACACACACACACACACACACACACACACACACACACACACACACACACACACATTACACTTGAGTTATTCTCATCAATAAATGATAATCTCGATGGTTGAAGCATAATTATTCCTATTCTAGGTTGGGGGAATGATCACCTCCCAACTCCCCCTACTCCATGTAAAAAACCACCATATTGAAAAACACTTGACCTATTATAGGCTCACTTATCTTCCCAGCTAGATTATGGTTGAGGTTGCAATCCCCTTATCTAGTTCTCTAGTTTCCAACACTTTAAAACCATTTACAATGTGATACATACATGAATGTATTCTATCCATTATATTTATTTATGCCAATTTTTATTATTTATTCCATACATATTACATATGTTGACTAAAATCTTGGCATACTCTTAGTTTCAGGAAATGTTCATACAAAATATTGAAGAAAAAATCTAGTGAAGACAAGGTGTGTTGTCCATACATTGATATGCATTTCATTTTCCTTTAAATTAATAATTCCTATTTTTCCTACATTACTATATTGAAGGGGGGAAATATAGACAACCATTTTGGTATAAGTACACATATTTATATTATTATTTTATTTTTATACCTTTTTACTGATAAATAGACATCTAGTGACACGGTCTCTCATAGACCTCTTCAATTCCATCTTATTTCACTTCATTTACATACACCTTGGGCCTATGTGGTATGTTTATTTATCTTCATCCAATGTATGTTAGGGATACATACCCATTGTGCCTATTTTATGTATGTTTTAAGCCCTAGGATACTTGCATCTATCTTAGACATTAGTATTGATGTTAGTCTAGTTTTGATCTTCCAATTTGTGACCATTTTTTCCCCCTCATTTTCTACCCTATGGTTAGATTTTCATGTGTTACTAGATTATGATTCAAAGTCAAAAGGTTCTTGTGTGTGTGTGTGTGTGTGTGTGTGTGTGTGTGTGTGTGTGTGTGTGTGTGTGTGTGTGTGTGTGTGTGTGTGTGTGTGTGTGTGTGTGTGTGTGTGTGTGTGTGTGTGTGTGCGCGCGCGTGTGTGTGTATACATACATACATACATATATACATATATAAGAACCTTTTGACTTTGATTCAGACACCCATTTTGGTATAAGTACACATATTTATAGTATTATTTTATGTATATACCTTTTTACTGATAAATAGACATCTAGTGACATGGTCTCTCATAAACCTCTTCAATTCCATCTTATTTCACTTGATTTACCTACACCTTGGGCCTATGTGGTATCTTTATTTATCTTCATCCAATGTATGTCAGGGACCCATACCCATTGTGCCTATTTTATGTATGTTTTAAGCCCTTGGATACATGCATCTGTCCTATACATTAGCATTGATGTTAGTCTAGTTTTGATCTCCCAATTTGTGACCATTTGTTCCTCCTCTTTTCCCACCCTATGGGTAGCTTTTCATGTGTTACTATAATATGATTCAAAGTCAAAAGGCTCCTATACACACACACACACACACACACACACACACACACACACACACACACACACACACACACATGTGTGTGTGTGTGTGTGTGTGTGTGTGCCTATGTGTGTGTATTATATATACATACATACATACATATATATATATATATATATGTATGTATGTATATGTATATATGTATGTATATATATGTATGTATATATATATATATATATATACATATACATATACATATACATATACATATACATATACATATATATATATATATATATATATATATATATATATACATATATATACATATATATATATGTATGTATGTATGTATGTATGTATGTATGTATGTATAAGTTATAGTCTAATTAACACTCCTAAAAATTTGATAAAGTAACTCTCTAATTAGAAAGTACTAATCTATTTCAAGATATCAAATTGCACTATAACATTGAATCAAATATCAAAATATTTCAAAAGGTCAAATATATTATTGCATCACTTATACCAATGGTTAGTAAGAGAAAGAGAGTATAGTCTCAGTGATATAATTCCACACACATGCATAGGAGGGAGAATTACATGTGATTCTAAGGCCCTCTTAGTATTATTGGTTTTGTAGGCTCACTTAAATAAAATAGGGTTTACATGGATAACTCAAATAATGTTACTAAACACTTTTTTAGATGCTTAAATATGCATAATGAAAAGTAACTAGGGTTTCTTATTACCTACATTTGCCACACAAACATACATAGCTAGAGGCATAAAATAATAACATCGATGGAGTGGGGTGGGGTAACATAGGTCTGGTATAAATTTAAATTCCATTTTATGTATATCTAAAACTATATACTTACATTGATATTGGACATAAATATTGATGTTACTTGATGTAGAGATGATCAACAACCTCACAAATTTCTTCATATCAATATTCTCTATCAAATGACATTCATATGACTATTCTGGGTTACATAAGTTCTTCCTCTTTATAAAGGATGTAATAGGCCTTATCTTACCCATTTAGGTACTTTATAGACCTTGCTTAATCTTGTCAATACTATTCATTACCTATTTACTTCCTATTGTCAACTTCTTCCTTTATCATAGTCACTTTTGTAGCCATCTTTTTTGGCAAATCCTGCTTGTATGGCTCTATACTGATTTCAAGTGAAAAACTAGTACCATTTATTGACACCATTTATTTATTTTTTTCTCTAAAAAAATTCTTAGACCTTAAATCTTCTTCTATATTCCTTTTGTAGCTCATTTTAGTCTATTATTAGGCCTAATTAGGTATATTCAAACCCTAATTACTCTCAGTCATCTATTTCAATACTTACATATATGGTATTGAACTAAAACTCCCACAATCATTTAACACACATTGTTTCATATAAATTATAAAATTTGAAGATTTTACAATAGTGGAATCATGCACAAATAGACTTTCATGTTTGTAACCCTAGATTATGGTTTCTTAGTACTATTTACCTAAGAGCATACAATTTAACATATCTCATTACCAATAAGGTTTAATTTCAATGTGAAGGTAATTTCAAGACTTATGAAACTTGGGATTTTTTTTTTAACCCTAGTTTCCCTTCCTCTTTCTTTAATCAACATTTCTTTTACATTATTGATTCATAGGAAACACATAGTCAATCATGCAGGGTCTGCAATGTTCTTTTAAAAACAAATTGGGTTCCTAAAATGGTTATTAACTCTATGAATGATTAAAAAATTAAAAATAAATAAAATTACATTTTGTGAGTGTAATATCATTAGGATTATTGCTTATTTCAAATTTTATGTTCAGTTTCCTATTTCATTGATTACTCAGTTACAATCTACAAGATTTAGAGCCACTATCTTAATATTCAAACTCCTTTATGACATCCATATCATATGAGTCATTATCTCAGGTATATGAAATGAATAAAATATTTAAATATCTCCAATACATGTCTATATAGCTCTTTGACTACATTTTGATTTTTTTGTGTGCACTAGCTTAAACTGGTACAAGATTTTAAGACATGGTATGTGAGGTATACATCCACAATGGATAGTAGCATAAAAAACCATTTATATAAATGAAACACAACGTAAATAAAGTTTAAAAAAAACTTAAAAATATATAATTTTAACTTCATAATACCATTATGTATTTAATTACTGAGCAGACAAGAAAACATGGTACCTTAATTTGGCCTACAATTTAGGATTAATCAACATAAATACTTGAAGTCTCATTCCAAATGATTTAACCATGATAAAGAAACATATAAAAACGTAATAATATAAAAACAAACAATATAAAAAAGTCTTAACTAATATATTTCTTTATTGAAAACTCTAACCACTATCAATATATGGAGCATACACGGGAAACACATTTCTTTTCATTCTTATTAAAACTTGAGAACTTCCATTATTGTTTTTGTTGGTTATTGAGACCTTATCTCTCTTAATTTTAATTTATCATCTAATACTAAATACAAAACCAAAAATACATACTTTTTATTTTCCCTAACTACCTTAACTACCTATCAAGAGTCACCACAAGTAAGCCTACCCTTAACACAAACTTCAAAGTTGATGTCTCCATACAAGTGGGAGTTAAGATCATGTTTTTAAACCTAAGTGTCTTAAATTAACATTTTTATTCAAATTAAAACTCTATGATCACTATAACCCTTTCTAAAATATCCTTTTTATATCAAAACATTTTAAAATTCAAATTGTATGATTTTGGTGTGAAAACTCAAATTTGAAACTCTAACCACCATAGGAATTTTATAATCACTTGAAAGAATTAAAAAGTGAATTTTTATATTCCTAAATTTCTCCCACACCTAAACATATCTTTTTACTCCCAAATAATGTTAATTATAAAAAATTTGCATTCATTTGGTTCCATGAGTGATGCCCTTACATCATAATCCCAAGGGGAGAAGAAACGGAAACACAGAGAGAGTTTACTATCCACAAACTTTTTTAGATTATTATTTTTGTATTTGATGTCATAATTATTAATATTATTAGTATCTTCAGTCAAATATGTATTTTCAAACTTCTCATACTACTAATTTTGAGTCCTAGCATTCTTTTGATTATCCAAAATGCACTCTGTTCTAACTCCTAGCTTGAAATGATTTGTTTTCTGCTCCTTCATCTTCCTCAAATCCCAAAAATGTTTCTTAGGTGCTATGATATCAAATTTTTTAGTGTTCTCTTTATTACCTCATTGTATGTATGCATCTCTTGACACATGGGTGCCCTGTATATACATTCCTTCAATTTGAACAACTTTTCCATGTTGTCACTCACCTTGTCAATTTCAATTGTGTCATCTTGTACCTATGTTATATTTGCTTCTTGTAATTGGTATTTCTCATCTTGCATCCAAATTACTTCTCTTATCCTTTGTATAAAATTTTCAACCCTGCATATCTCCTCCAATGCCTCAAATTATGATTTCTCTAGCATGGGCATGCATAGAACATGGAATCTTAAGTCACTCCTTCATTCCTTCACTTGATGTACTTACTTATTATATAAACTTACAACTTCATAACCATGATTTTAATGAAAATGTACCTTCACTATGACTGATTATTTCTCCTTTTGCACTCATAAATGATTATATTTTGTTACATTTGTTGTCTCCTTAAACATATAAGATTTATTCCAACTATATTGGTATTGACTTATGTTTCCTCCTAATATCAATTATTCAAACAACAAACAATGCATTTGCTCATCCAAATCAATGTATAATAGTTGGTTTCATTCATCCTCATACCTTATATCATGTTATAATGCATCCTCTACACTTTCTAGTCTTAGAAAGACAATTATCAAACTATTACATACCCTTGTTTTGGCCTCTTTTCTTGGAAAATCAACATGAAACATGCTCATTATGTCTTCACCATAAATATCCCATATGTCATCTTTGGACATGATTGTCTTATTAGTCTACAAAACATAAACAACCTAAAAATCCTTACAATATTCTTGCATGGTTGAATGATTATCTTGGTTATGGTTCTTCCTCATATCACCTATGCATACTATATATCTACCACTAGGCATAGAGTCAACATAAAAATGACAAACTTAAAAAAAATTCACAAATGTACTTTGTTTACCTTCTTATTTCATATGTGTGTTCACTCTTTTAACTATCTTCTCTTGGATTACTTCCATCTTCATAGATGTATGTGGACCTTCATCATACTTCTCAACTTCTTGATTTGATATTTTAGACTCTTGCCGTTTCTCTCTTGAAAATTCATTCTCACACATACGTAAGATTACAAATTTATCAATAAGATTTATACTACTATGAATGTCACATAACTTCTTCCATTCATCCTTTTATTATCCATTGATGTTCTATGGAGTTTCTTCACTCAACATGCTCTTAGCTACTATTTTAGGCTATAACATTATGACTGAACTATCATTCTTATCTTCACATTCCTTTAAATTATCATTATCACCAACTTATTCTTCCTTCTCTACATGGGATTCTAATGAATTTGGATATTGTACCTTTGTCTCTACCTTACCTTCAATCTTTGTCTTTATCTATAAGTCAAAGTTTCCAATGCACATTTTCTCTTCTTTTCTCCTACCTTGTTTTATTGTACTATTTTTCATCTTTGGGCAAGGTCCTCCCTCATTCTTCACATCTTGATGAGTTTTAGGTTGTATAACATCAGCCCTATATTCTTTAGCCTCAAATGCTTCTACCTTCTTTTACTTCAAGACTTGCTTGGTGGATGCCTTTGTATCACATGTATACATATCACAAAACATATTGTTAACATCAAAATTTGAAACCTTCATGGATATTTCTTGTGATTTTTTCTTAGACACTTAATTTTCCAATTCTTTCCCTTATTTGGTGTCATTCCAAAATCACTTCTTATCCATTTTAGCTATAGTTTCTACTCCTCTTATTTTGGTATACTCTTTATCTTCTTGGTTTTTGAGCCCCTTATTCTTGCATGTCATGCTAGATTCCAATGCTTTCTCATAAATATCACTTCCACCACTAAAATTGGTGACCTAATTCAAAAAGTTTCTCTTTTGTTGGTCATCTTTCATGTCCAACTTTATGGATTCATATCTCCTCATGTACACCCTCTCAAATGTACTTGTCTCCTTTTCCTTATTAAAGGATTTAATCAAGTTCAAACTCTCCATAGCTTTACCAGAGTAATATTTGGCTTCCATCAACATCACTATTTATTCCATTCTTCTTACATCATGTTTCAATGGTAAAATAACATGTGTCAGTACATTTTTATTTATAGTGTAAGTGTTTGCTTGCCCATCATGAAAAACCCTTCTATAAAATTTCCATGGCTTCCCTAGCAAAAAATGGCAAACATCCATGAGAATTATGTCACACAAAGCTCTATCCTTATATGCACCTATATGAAAGTAAACCAATCATTGCTCACTTACCATAATTTGATGTCTTTATTGAACCCATGTTACCTTGTAAGGATGTGGATGTGGCATTCTTTTCAATCACAGATTTTATGCCATCTCTAAAGACATAATATTATCTATATTTCCTCCATCAATCACCACCTTGTAGCATTTTCCTTTTGATTTACAGCTGCTAAAAAAAAAAAACTTCTCTTTTTTTATTAGTTATTGCACTTGTCCTTTCTACTAAACAAAACTCTTCTCATAAGAAATGATTTACTTTTCACTTGTTCCCTTTCTTCATTTGACTCTCTTGTATACTATTGAAAATACCTACCAAATTTTGAAGGACTTTCCATTTCCCTATGTCCTTCTCTATTGCAATGCCAACATAATACTTGAAAGGATGGTTTATGTATGTTTCTCAATAAAGTATCATTATTTCTTGCTCTATTAATTATCAATGGGCTTACCTCACATGCATGGTACTATGGTCTTATGATTTTTTTACCTTATACAATTTTATTTTGTGGCCTCATGGCCTCTTGGACTGTTTCTCAACTCTCTTTTCCAATTTTCCTTAGCTTCAAAGGTTCTTATTGACCTTGTTGTCCTTGATTGCCTTTTGCATGTGCTATCTCTAAATTCTGCACTCATTCCTTGAGAGCATTCTCTATGGATTACATTTTAAAAATCAAAAGTGTAATTATTTGTGTCATCTGACCAATTAAATTATCCACTATGCTATCTTGATCTTTTTTGTCTATATCCACTCTTTGCTCCATGGGTCTTTATTTCTGGTTACCCACCTTGTAATTGAGTTCTAAGCACATGTTTTCTAATCTATCTTTTTCCTTTCATAATTTTGTTTTATTTCTCCAAGCACCAATAAATCACCACCAATATTAACCTGGCTATGATACCAAATGATGCAGAGATGATCAACAACCTCACAAATTCCTTCTTATCAATGTTTTCTATCAAATGAGGTTCATATGACTATTCCAGGTTTCACAAATGTTTCCTCTTTATAGAGGATTTAATATGAATTATCTTACCCATTTAGGTCCTTTATAAACCTCTATTACTCTTGTCAACACTCTTAATTACCTATTTAATTCTTATTGGCAACTTCATTCTTTATCATAGTCACTCTTATAGCCCTCTTTTTAGGTAAATCTTGCTTGTACAACTCCATACAGATGTCAAATGACAAAATAGTAATATTTTGTGATACAATTTATTGATTTTGTTCTCTCCAAAAAAATTTAAACCTTAACTCTTCTTTTACACTCCTTTTATAGCTCATTTTAGGCCACTATTAGGCCTAATTAGGTCTATTCAAACCTTGATTACTCCTAGTCATCTCTTTTAATATTTACATATATGGTATTGAATTGAAAATCCCATAATAATTTTAAAAACATGGTTTTATAACAAATCATAAATTTTAAATATTTTCCAACAATGGAAATGTGCACAAATTGACTTTGATATTTGTAACCCTAGATCAGGGTTTCCTAGTCATGTATTCACTTGAGAACATATAATTTAACATATCTCATTCCATATAGGGTTTTAATTAAATTTGAATATCATTTTAATACCTATTGAACTTTTGATAGCTTCTCCAAACCCTATTTATCCCTTCCTCTTGATTTAATCAACCTTTACTTTACATTCGTGATTCATAGGAAACACACAGTTAATCATGTAGGGTCTACAATACTCTTTTAAGAATTGTTTAGGTTCCCAAAATGGTTATTAGCTTTATGAATGATTGAAATAAACCAAAATCACTAAAATTACCTTTTATAAGTATAATTTCATCAATATTCTCCATTGGTTCAACTTCTATGTTCAATTTCTTGTTTCATTGATCACTCAGTTATAGTATACAAGTTATAGAGCCACTATCTTAATATTCATACTCTTTTATAACTTCCATCTCTTATGAGGAATTTTATAAAGTTTTTGAAATGAATAAATAATTTATAAATTATTGAAATATATTCAATACAAGTCTATATAACTCTTTGAACACATTTTAATTGTTTTGTGTTCACTAACTTGGACTGCTATAGGATTTAAAGACTTGGTATGTGAGGTATATATCCATAATGGATTTTAGCCTCAAAAATACTTTATATAAATTAAAAAAAAACTTTAATAAAGTTTAAAAACACTTAAAAATATATAATTTGAACTTATTAATACCACTATGTATTTAATCACTCACCACATAGGAAAATAGGGTACCTTGATTTGGCTTGAAACTTAGGATTAATCAACACAAATAATTTGAATATCATACCAAATGATCAAAACATGATGATAAAACATATAAAAACTTACCAATATAAATAAAAACAACAAAAATAAGTCTTGACTAATATATTTATTTAGTGAAAATTTCAACCACTATCAACATATGGAGCATACACAAGAAACATAGTTCTTTTCATTCTCATCAAAACATGAGAAATTCCATTCTTGTTTTTTTGGGGTATTAATAATTTCTCTCTCTTAAATAAAATTTATCATCAACTAATCACTACAAAACCAAAATACATACTTTTTACTTTCCCTAACTACTTTAACTACCTATCAAGAATCACACATGTCAAGCTTACCCTTGACATAAACTTTAAAATTGATGTCTCCATAAAATTTTGACTTAAGATCATGTTTTTAAACCTAAGTGTCTTAAATTAAAATTTATATTAACTTTAAAAATCTATGATCAATAGACCCCTTTCTAAAATAAGCTTTCTATGGCAAAACATTCAAAAATTTAAATTGTATGATTTTGGTAGGAAAACTCAAATTTGAAACTCTAACCACCCTAGGAATTTTATAAGCACTTGGAAGAATTATAAAGTGAATTTTTATACTCATAAATTCATCCCACACCTAATAATATCTTTTTAATCATTAATCACTTGAATTAGAAATAGAAAATCATTCATCTAGTTGCATGAGTGATGCTCGTACATCATTACTATCCCTAGTTGACACTAATATCCAAAAGTTAAAAATAGATAGAATAGAATGGATAAATTCCATATCTATAATAAATAACTGTGATGATTCCTAATCACTATTTTAGTCTATAATAGAATAACAAATAATATATTTTATGTTTATCCCTTAATTTTTAGTATTTATTGTATTTATTGCACTTTCCTAAATGAGATATATTATCAAAACACTATATTACATTATTCAAATATGAATAGCACTTGATTTCATTCAAATAATTTTATTTATTATATTTTTATCTTATCAATCCAAAGGCATTAAAAACATAATTTCTTTTTGATCAAGACTAAACTCAACTCATAAATTTACAAAAACTACATTTTATGAATAAAACACTAAGTCTAAAATGACAAGATTACATGCTATTTAAAAATTTCAAAATGTTTACTTGTATAATAATGAATAAAATAAAATTATTTAACATTATTAATCATCAATCCAATGAAGGTAGACTAAAAATTATTTATCAAAATAATAACTATGAAGTATAACATAACTAGCTTAATATCAAAAAATAGTTACAGTAGTTGTTTATGAAAATTGGATTTCTTAAATGAATAAAAAATAATAAACAAATAGATAAATCCTATCCTAAAATTGTTACTGTAAATATTTAATTCTACTTTATAATAATATAAATGCTTAACAAGATTTTAAATAAGCCCATATGTCACATGAATCATCAACACTAAGCTAAAGTTTATAATTTATTATTATAAACTTTCCCAAATCATCTAACTAAAATTATTTATTGAAACTAATCCTTGTGTATGAGAAACCACAAAATAAAATGTGAAATATGAGCCCATACATATGATGGTATCCCTGCCCACCCCATCCATCATGATTGGGTTATAATAATATAATGAACAGAGACACAAAATCATAAATTCAAATGAGAACAAGATTCAATAATTATATCTAATGTCCATTAGGTTTATGGTTTGACCGAAGCTATTAAAATAACAACATTCAGTCTAACAACAAAGAATCACATAAAAAACTATCAAATATCACATAAAGTGACTTCATGATAACATTTAATGTTTTCTCTTTCATTTATCTGTCATTTTAGGGCATCATGACCTTTGTGAATTATCTAAAATGTATTTACAATAATATATCCCATATACACAATGATCATGCTCATATATAGGTGCAATACTAACAACAACATTTAGAAAACACTTACAGGAAATATATTGGATGTTACAGGAATGATGTGATGGATAATTAAGTAGTCCCATAGGGTTATGTCAACCATCATATTTTTTCCCATGAAATCCATACATGATTCCAAGGTTCTCAAAAGAAAATTATAGATATTAAAAACTCACCTCTAAATAATATTTGAGATAAAGGAACAAAATAAACACCAAACAAATTATAAAAACTAAAATTAGTTATTGAACCCTCTCTTTATTTATGTTCCTTTTCATTATTTATACACCTTGATCCTTTACCATTATGTGTTTTTTAAAACTTTCCATAACCACCATGAAACCTAATGCCAAAGTACATGTTTGGAAATAGCATTAATACTTACACAGAGAGGTTATAAAATTTTCTATACCAACCACAATAGCAGTGGTTGATATGCATATTTGTAATAGGAACCCTAGGTTACCTTATTATTTTTTAATCTCCTACTTCCATCAAAGTTAACAAATACAAGATATTATAGTTCCATCACTTTTCCATGCATTGAGACACCCTAATCATTATTTTAATTATTATTTTATGAAACACCAAGTCAAATGACAAACTTTAGATTTGGATGCCCATGACCTCGTCATGGGTAAAAAGAGGGTAAAATTACAAATAATTCATGCAAAATAATATAATTTAATCCTAAAAATACTCCAAATAGAATTCTTGACCCAAGGCATTAATGTTATGTTATGCTTAGCAAAACATATTAAAAGCATCAATAAATATTTAAATGATTTTAAATCAATTTTTATAATAGTATATACAAACTCCTTATACTTAAAAGCCAGCTCCAATAGTCCTTCAAGATAAAAATTGCTAGTAAACACAACAATTAAAATGGTCCATATTCTAATGATAGATACTAAGAAATATATCAAAACATGTGAAACACTAGTTTGATACAATATAAAGAATCAAAAAGGGCATGGTGGACAAGTTTATTAATCTCATTCATTAACCTCCATTCTTATTTACATATATGAAGCTATCATGATAGTTTAGTGGTTATTTCAAGCCCAAACATAGCTCAATTATTGATTGTCGCTTAGAATCATAGGGTGACATTATCATTATAATCATAACTAAATGTAATATAACAAACTAATATAAACTATTTACTAAAATATGTAAGTAAATCTAAAAATAAATGTCAAATATCATAAATAGTCAAAAACATCATAAAGCCAATAGATCAAGCTAATAGATCAATTAAAGTTCTTCAAGTGGATTACGTAAACCAAAATACATAAGGCATTGCCTTTTTTGTCCACCAAATTAAATGAATTTCCTTTCCTATTGATGATGATGTGAAAGGGTCCTCTTCATAGGGAATCAAACTATACATGCTAATCCAACTTCACAACCCTTTCATCATACCTCAGAACCAAGTCTCCTAGATTGAAACCTAGAGCAGATGCCTTCTTATCAAACCATATCTTAATTTCCTATTTTTATCTGATCTTAGCATCACTAGCTTGTTCTCTTACTTCCTAAAGATTAAGAAATTCCACTAACCTAACCTCCATTACACTTTTTTCTTATATTTTAATAGATTTCAATAATTTTAAAGTAGGAATTTCCATTGAGATGGGCATTACCACTTACTTCCCGTATACTAATTCATATGAGGACATTTTTAGAATTTGCTCATGAGTGATTTGGTTATCCTTTATAGCTATATTTAGATGATTATGCCAATCCCTCTATCAGTTAGTTCTCATCCTCTTGATTAACCTTATGAAGTTCTTGTTGGTCAATTTGGACAACCCATTCCATTATGGGTAGTAGTTAGACAAATTTTTAAAGAAAATGCCATTCATGAGTAAATTTTTTAAAATATTTGATTTGAAGAAGGCCTACATTATCAGATATGATTATGTTAGGATGGATAAACCTTACTACTAGTTCCTCCAACAAGTCGAGCATCACATTTGCAATTTCCTCTTTTAAAGGGGCTACTTTGGTCCATCTGGTGAAGTAGTCTTTGGCCATGAGTATCCATTTATGGCCCACATGAGATGTGGGGTTAATCATCTTAATGAAATATAATCCCCACTATGCAAAAGGCTCATTAATCAAAATTGGGTTCAATGACATGGATGAATTCTTTTACTTGCTTGTGAAAAATTGACATTGTTGGCATTTCTTCACCACCTAATGGCAATATAAAAACATGGTTAGCTAGTAGTGTCCAGTGTGTAATATTTTAGTTATAGTTATTTTTTTCAATAAATGTCTTATTAGAGGGGTGAAATGCATATAGTATTGTATTTTTCTATCTTGGTGGTTATCAACACATCAGAGTAGCTCTCTATCAGAGTTACTTTTGAAAAGGACTCCATAGATTAGCATGTAGCTAGATCCATAAAACCTATAAAATCTATTTTTATGTGTGGGGATCCCATCCAAATATTGACCAATTTTCATAAAGTGTCTTCTATCATTGACCTAGGACTTGTCAATTTCATGACTTACTAAAACTATTTCTAGTGTATCATACTCATCTATCAAGGCATCCATGCATTGGGACAAATATTCACAAAGTCCTCTCCCTCAGATCACCTTAGTCACATTGAATTTGACATAATAGACTAGGATTTTAGTGATATAATTAGATATTTTTTTAGTTATTTACCCCTCCATGATGTATTCTCTGACATTGGAATGCACCACATATATCATGATCTTGCTACCCACCACTAGGTGTCTAAACTTCTTGAGATCTTTAACAATGGTGAAGGCTTGTTTCTCAATGAAATTATATTTATTCTCATATCCATGTAGGGTTCTTAAATATAATTTAATAAGATGATAAATTTTTATTTCATCTTCTTTCTGAGTTAACATAACTGCTAAGTTATGTTCACTCCCATAAACATACATGACAAAATCTTTTTAAAAGTCAGGATTAACTAGCATAGGAGTGGTGGATATTTACTCTTTGATTTTTTCAAATGCTATTATTCATTCAATGATCCATTTAAAAGCCTATTATTTCTTCAAAATTAATTTAATTTGCCTTACCATCCCTACAAAATATTATAGAATTGGATAACAAAGTTGATCTTCCCTAGGAAGGACTGGATTCCTTTTTTGTTGACTTATAAGGCTATATACCTAATGGCCTTCACTAAATCAATATAAATAGAGATAGCTTATTTGGATACCATGCACCCTAGTATCTTACCTTATGGGATGCCAAAAATGCATTTTTTGGGGTTAAGGGATACCTCAAGCTCTTGGCACTTTAGAAAAATCTTCTCCAATTGATCAAAATGCTCTTCTTTCTTCTTGGAGAACATAGTCAGATCATCTAGATAGATGAAGATAATTTTTTAATCAGGGATTTAAAGGCTATATCCATGGCTCATTGGAAATTATATTCTATATTAGAAAGGATGAAAGGCATTTTAAAAAATGTGAATGTTACTCAATTTGTAGTGAAAGAGGTTTTATGTTGATCTTCCTCATTAAACCATACCTAATTATAAGTTGAGAATCAATCCATTAGAGAGAACATTTCCATGCCCATTACTATTTGTAGTATTTTTTTATTAAAGGAAGGGGATAATTATCTTTTAGAGATGTTTTTTTCAAATATTTGAAGTCTACATATAGCATAAATTCTCCATTATTCTTTCTTATTAGAACCAGGTTAGATACCTAAGTCAAATGCTTGATTAGGTATTTAATCCTTGAGTCAATCATTTCCCTCAGTTCTTGAGCCATGAGAGACATGATTTTTGAATTTACCAACATTTACTTTTGGTGGATTGTCTTGGATCTTTTGATCAGATCTATGGTGTGCTTGATGACCTCATGGTCATAGCCTTTCAGGTCATCACAAGTCTAGGCCATAACCCCTTTGTAATTGTTGCAAAAGAATGCAAATCAATACTTATCCTTTTAGGAAACTTCAATCCCCACTTTCAATTTTATTCCATCTCCTACATCAAGTTTGGAGTAGTCACTTTTATTTGTGAAAAAATTCCTTTTATCATTCCTTAGATCATTAGAATCAAATAGATTCTCTAGGGTGATCAGTCCCTTTAGAATTTTATTGGACTTTAGTTTCATGATTTGATCTCTATAGACTTCTTCAATCTTTAGATGAAACTAATCTATAAATTCACATGAATGCTAAATAAACATGACAATTTGGGAATTTCTCTCAAATAAATGCTAGTTTGTATCATTATTTGGGATTGTGGGTCTGATAATCACTTTTGTGACCTATTCATTGATCAACAAATTAGTTATCAAATAAAATTGGGAGCTAATTACTACCATTTTTTCCACTTATATATTCATGGACTTGGGGATGATTTGGATATTTAATGATTTAAATGATTCAATTATATCCCATATTCAATGGTGGTAGTACCTCATATAGATATTTTTTGCAGTTGTGACTCATCTTACTTGCTTTACTACTACTTTATAATCTCCAAACACCTTTAACTTCTTCATGCCCATGCATATGGTAAGGCTAAGGCCATGTACCAAGGATTTATATTTATATTCATTATTTGTGTAGAAAAACTAGAAACAAAAGGCCCTAAGGGTATATGTTATAGATGGATACACCAATTAGATACTAGATCTAGAGGTGATTTTACATTTCACTCTATCAAAGTGTAGAGTCCTAAAATCAAACTCATTTTTTGGTTCCTTGCCCT
Source organism: Torreya grandis (assembly GCA_037957365.1). Classification (NCBI taxonomy): domain Eukaryota; kingdom Viridiplantae; phylum Streptophyta; class Pinopsida; order Cupressales; family Taxaceae; genus Torreya; species Torreya grandis. The sequence goes on along the minus strand of JARHVA010004344.1, from coordinate 152,117 downwards.
AATCTTCCCTCTTCTTCATGTCTTTGAGGATGGTTTGATCTTCATCATGGATTTCATAAGTCCTAAGATCAGTGACATCAATGTTTGTGAATGGATCATTCTTGATGAATTCAATAATAAGGAATTCCTCCTCTAGGCTCTTATTGTCTATCAATCCTTCCTCTTTGAACATTTATATGTAATACATATCTTTCTTGGAGAAATAAGTATGTGTTTCTTCAAAATTTATCCTAGCATCATTAGTTATGTGTTCTAGATGCACTGGTTCAAATAAAAAATTCATTTTTTATTCATATTTGGTCCTTAGGATTAAGTGATACCAATATAAATATAAGTATCTACCTATCTTGGTTTTGAAATCTCTTGACAAACATAACAAAAAGATTGGTAGGATAATTATTACCATAAATTCTTAGGGGATTGTATTATTAGGATAAGAATACAAATTTAGGTTAATGGCCTTGATAACACTTATGGTCTAAACCTTCTTCTTATCTAACTATATTAACCCTTTATCCAAAGGTTCTTATTGAAGTTATAGAGCATCCATAATTTGTTTGGGCATCACTGTGGCGTTGGTGCCACAATCAATCATAGAATTGTGTAACATCTTCTCCCCCATCATGAGTTTTAGATAAAATGAGGTGGGTTTTATTTTTCTTAACCCTTCTTTAGAGTTGGTGGATGTGGATGGTGCATTACATTACACGTTGTTATTGACTTCCTTTCCCTTGGTTTGTGCTTTTGTAGTCAAATTAGCTCACATAGGCTTCTCTTTGTGTTTCAATTCCTCTTGAAATAGAGATTTTTTCTTGAGGATAAATAATACATCCCAAAGAGAAAAATTGGATAGGGTCTTCTTAAGTTTTTCCACCACATTAAATAACCCTTGATGTTAGACATTAGAGTATTTTATCCTATTATATGTTATTTCACCTTGATTTTGATATGTCAGGAGTGATGGTTGGGGTCCTAGAATTTTTTTAAAGTCACTTTTGGACTTTATAAATCATCTTGAGTCTTGGTTGGTTTCTTATTTGATCAATTATATTATTTTGATTAGACTTGTATGGATTTCAACATGGGGATCTCGCTTGCATAAACTACATCTTTACCTTCCATTCAAGAAAAAAGAGCATGTTCTAAGGTTATCTCCTCTTCTTTCTCTAAGGATATTCCTTACATTTGAGCCATTAGGATGAATTTTTTGATGTTTGGGGATTGGTATCCATAAATATTTTAATCAAGTGCATGCATTCCCTTATCTTTATTACTTGAAAACCTTTTACTATAGATTACCTCTTAGGAAATTATAAGTCATGTGTGAAATGTTACATGGAAATTACCATGAATTTGAGTCACCTACCAAGATATTTTGGCTAGTGACCAATTCTTTGTTTGAGTTTTGTTGGAATGATTAAAAAATATTAGGAATCAAGATAATTTTGTTTACAGGTTGTGCCTGGTGATTTAACTTCTTCCCTCCTTGGTATTTGTTATGTTTATACAAAGCTCTTTCACTTTGTTAATTCTATAAAGGGGCCATATCCTACTATCTCTTGAGGTTTAAGAGATCATTTGATAATTTATATGAGATGTTCTTCATATTGATCATCTCCACAGCTATTATGGATGAAGTGGATGTGCTCATTTGAGTAACCAGATATACATACATGGAAGGATATGCTTGAAAGGTTCTCAAGGATTCCTCTTGTGGTGGAGTTTATAACTATGGGAACATGGGCATAAATGATCATGGCTAGATTTCCCTAGCATCTATCAAATTTTTATCTACTCTATTGACTAACTCATATGCATACGATAACATTTAGCCTCTAAGGGACTAAATAATAATATATATGTTTGAGTTGAAGGATTTAAGTTAAAATATAATGTAAATACCCATGGGTGATCAAACCAATGTCTAAATTATTTTATAGTTTTATCAAACTAGGTGTTAAAATTGATGATAGCCTCTTGTAGGGCTCTTTTAATAGTGATTAACTATTGCAAGAGAGATGACTAGTCTCCTTTCTCATTGAAATGATTGAATAATTTATTACCTATCTCATCCATGCTAGTGATGGAGTTGGGAGGCAAGGATTGATACTATTCAAGGGCTTTCCCTTTGAAAGAGGTAGCCAATAGTCTTAAGTTTATGCTTTGCTTTGTAATATAATGAATGGTACAAACATTGGCAATATCTTGAAGGTGTTCCATCATAATTTTGAAATATTACCCTTAAAAATTTGGGAATACCTTCAAGGAATTATCAAGAATAGGATCCCTTGTATCTGAGGCTATCGGAGGGATGAGTGGGATACCATTGTTCCATGCCACAAAGTTCTTTGGTAGTCTTTAGATAGCCATCTATTATGGTTGTGTTAAACTAGACCCTACGGTTCTTTGGTGAGTTATATCTACCAAAAGTGGTAATATCATGTTTGGATTATATGATATTAGTGACCTTATAATGGGACTTTGGATCATAAATGTTTACTTCTATCCAAGTATACTTGTCCCACTAGGTGTGCCAAGAAAGGAAACAACTATTGATTCCTAAAACTCTCACTCATAGTGACTATTTCCTTATGGGAAGCTTTATAGATGTGGGATAAAATTATGATCTGTGAAGCAACCTCCAAAATTTTAGAAGCTAACCCTTCAAATTAATTGGGGGAAAAGAGAGTAAATAATAAATGTAATTAAAATGAAAATAAAACTATTTAAGGTGATCTACCAAAATTATTTATGTATCCATTCCTAAAATTGCATAAAATAACTTGAACTCTTAAAACATTATAGATAATTTAAAAGAGCTTATTCATGATTTACAATCTTTTATATAATCAAAATCCAACATTATATAATCATAAAACAAAAACACTAGATAAAAATTGATTCTACTCAATTTAACACAAAATACCACATCATCTTCATTATTAGGTAGAGAAAAAAATATAAAAGGCCCAAGGTGCAATATAGAATATTCAATCCTTCCCACAAGAGGCACATATTAAGGTCTTGAAATGAAAAATAAATATTTTTGTTATTCTTATTAAAAACTAAAGCTATTACAATGGTTAATCTCTGATAATAGTTGTAAGAAAATAATCTATTATCTAACTCCTAGCCATTTACAAAATAAAAACACCCCAAATATATAGGAATAATGCCCTCATGAGAAAATGACACCCAGAACTTAGCACTCACATCCATGATGAGAATGTTGTAACTAAAATGGTGATCTTTGGCTCATGAGAATATATACTCTTTAAAATCCTATATATGCCATAACTTTGATGCCTCATGATTCCTATGATTCTTAGAAGAATCACCATGGTGACATGTGTCTCCCTCTGAATTACATCTAGATTTTTTGTTGGAAACAAGGGCCCACTTCCTTTGTCCAATGGCATCTAACAAAAAAAAAATTGTCTTAGATAAGCATCATGATTCCATGTGGATGGTTCATGTCTTTTAGTCAACTTTCATAGTGGTCCCTACCTATTATTTCATTATCCAATGGTGCACCTTAAATTTATGACAAAATAACTCTTCACTATTAAGGAGTGGTATGATGTCATGTGGTGAGATGTTGCTACTCTTGGGGAAGATGATAACTCTTTTAAAAATAATGAGCATGGGGGTACCACAAGGAACTAGTAGAAGGAGCTGAGACCTAGCCAAAAATAAAAAGGGGAACTCAAGAAAGAGGAGGCCGATACCAATCTTCCTAACTCATCGAGCATGTCCATAGTGAAAATATTACCCCAAAATATTTAAAACATAGATTTGATCCATAGAGACATTTTGGAATAAGTGTGAAAATAAGTGTTATACCACCATTAAACAATGAACCCATTTGTCCTATTTGTCAAAAAAAATAATGAAGATACCCTTTAAGATACTTTTTGACTACCTCTATTTGTCTATCAGATTGAGGATGATAGGATGAGCTTTGAGCCAACTGGGTACCTAAACATGATAATAATTTACTCTAAAAATTACTAAAAAATATGGGATCTTGGTCACTTATAATGATATTTGGAATATGATGCAATTTTTAAACTATATTAAAAAAATTAGAAGCTATTGTACTGGAAATAAATGGTTATGATAAGGAGAAAAAATGATAATACATGCTAAGTCGATCCATAACACCATGATAACATTTTTGTCCTTGGGATATGGTAACCCCATAATTAATTCCATGGAAACCTCTTCCCAATGTTGGCTAAGGATGGATAAAGTTCATAAAATACCTAGGGTCTTAATGGTTTCACCTTTATTTTGTTGGAATATAATGCATTCAACCACATATTTCTAAACACCCCCATTGAGTCCTTCCTAAAATAAATCTTCCTTGATTCTATGATATGTTTTCAAAAATCTTGAGTGACCTCTAAGTGAAGAGGCATGAAGTACCTAAATATTTTTATGTTTGAGGAGAGAATGCTTACAAAGGTATAATCTATCTTTATATAATAATGTTTTCCCATTCCATGAATTTTTTTTTAGATTTGTTAAAAACATAATAAATATTTTTAATTAAATCCTTAGTAGCACTATCATTCTCCCATTATAGTCTGGTTTCCTCTAGACAATCTTCCTGCCATGTGGTCATGGCAAATAATAATGCCTCAACAAATTAATCCCACCTAGAGAGGGAATTTTAAACCACATTCTCTTTTCCTTTCTTATTCACTATTTTAAAATCATAGCCAAAAATTGTAATCACCCATTATTTATGTTATTTAGATGATAAATTTTATTCCAAAAAATATTTGAGACTCTCATGGTCAGTCTTTACCTAGAACTGATAACCCATCAGATAAGGTCTTTACAGCTTCATTACAAGTAGAATAACCACCATTTATTTCTCATACATTGGTTTGATACTATTTTCCCCCTTATTTGGCCACTTTAAAATTCCAATGGTTTGCCTTATTCCATGAGTACAACCCCCATGCCATATCTTGATAAATTAGACTCTAGAACAAAAGTTTTAAAAAAATCAAGGGTAGCCAAAACTAGAGTTATGCATATTACCATTTTAAATTATTCAAATGCCTTGGTATATGAATGATTCCACTAGAAGGAGTCTTTATTCATCAAATATGTGAGTGGGGCTATAATGATACCATTATTTTTGACAAAACTATGATAGTAACTAGTTAGCTTCAAAAATCTATAAAGGTTCTTAAGGGTCTTAGGAACCCACCACTCCATCATCACTTATATTTTACTCGGATCAAATTTCAATCCTTAATGTGAAAAAATATGACTGAAGTAATCAACATATTGGACACAAAAATCACATTTGGAAGATTTGGCATAAATTTTATGTTTTTCTAAAATTAAAGGCACCTATTTCAAATGCTTCAAATGGTCTTCCCAATTTTTGTCATAGATGAGGATATTAATTACACTAATAAAAACATTCTCAAAAAATGCCTAAAAATAGTGTTCATCAAAATCTAAAATTTATATGGTGCATTTATGAGACCAAAATGTAAGACCATAAATTTATAATGGCCTTCATGAGTTATAAAATCTATTTTAGGTATGTACTCATTATAATTGTGAATCTGATAATATTTCCAGTAAAGATCTAACTTGGTAAAATAAATAACACCATGAAATTCATATAGAAAATTATCAATTACTAGAATAGGAATCTTATCTTTGATGGTGTATTTGTTAAGTTATCTATAGTGTGGGAACATCCTCCAAATATCATCATTCTTATACACCATGACCACTGGGGAGGAAATTCAATTTGACTATTTAGATGATTCCTACCTGTAACATCTCTTGTACCATATTTTAAATTTTACTCTCTTGGTCATAGGGATACTTATAGGCTATGATATTGGGTGGTGTAATTCCTAAAATGAGTTTAATGGCATGATCATGTGCATGAGTTGGAGCAAGCCCTTTTGAAATGTCACCAAAAATAATAGAGTGTCATCTAACATCTTTTATAAATTAGGATGTGTAGACTCCTTGGTTGGTTAAACCTTATATTTGCATGTTTTTGTCATTAATGCCAAGGTTGATGTCAGTGATTTCAATGTTGATGTCATTAATGTAAAGGTTCATCTAGTAAAAGTGAATGGTGAGTGGTAATTAAGGTATGTGCATGATATTACAAGGTGATATTGTTGAGCATTCTCTTTTCTATTGGTTGATGTCAAAGTTTATGTTAACTTGAGTATGTGAGTGATGTGAGCATGGAAGGTATAGGTCATAGAAGATGGTTAAAGACAACTAATATCTACATAGGAGGCCACACGACAAGAAATTTTTTGAAGGAAAGATAAAATTTGAAGACAAGAGAGAATTTTAAGCAAGATAGAATTTAAAGTCAACTAATGTATTATAGTTGCATGAAAATCAAGGTTGATATCAAAGGTGTTTAGGTGTATGAAAGAGAGATGTCAAGTCATATGAAGCTTGGTCATGTGGTTTTAGGTTTATATAAGGTTTTGGAAGATTTTTGTCATCAAAAAGAGAATGTTGTAGTGATATGAGTAAGGTGTAATTTTTAATATCTGCTTGGTTGATGTTTTTTTGAGTTCATGACATGGAAGTAATAGGACAAGGCATCAAGTGCTTGAGTAGCCTAAGCCTAGTCATGGTATGAAGAGACCTTGTGAGAAGGTTTGAGCATGGTGGATTTCTAAGATAAGTACATACAAGCATGATTGGTTGTATAAGGATATTTAATCATGTATTTTAGGCATCAAAACACTCATTAGAGTCTCAAGTTAAGCCTATAGGGGTAGGACCTTTAGTTCAGGTCTATATCTAGACCTATATTAAACTCTACCTAACCTAATGAGGTATCATGATTTATTGTTAAGGAATGTGAAGGATGTATGGAAGTGTTAAATCATATATGAGGTTTCTTAATTATGTGAGTGAGGTATAGAGTTCATGGAAAGAGGCATGAAGGTTAGTTTTAAGGCCTAATGTGGTTTACAGGTTAAGGTATAAAGAACAAAGAGAGAGAGAGAGTGGCCTAATGAAGGGTCATGATCATATTTCAAGGTGTTTGAGATGATTTAATAATTTTCATAGGTTAGGTATTTTTTTCAATCATTTTAATGAAGGTTGAGGTTATATTTTGAATGAAAAGGCATGAAAACTTATTTGAAGGTGTCTCAAGTGCTCAAAAAGAAGGGTTCTCAACCGAAGAAGGATTTTCTTGTGATCTTTAGCTCATCAAACCTTTTCATGGGAAATTAATAATTTAATAATAGATGGTTAAGTTTACTATATCAAAATTATAGGAATTAGTGTTTATATTTATGGGCTATGATTTATGAACAATTGTTAAGAGTGGAAACTAGTTTAAACCCTCTTAGAACCCTAATAAGGACATGATGCTGAATATATTGCTCAAAAGTAAGCAAGATGGATTGAATACCATAGGTAAGATATTTTATATTGTATTTTAATTTATTAGGTATCCCCAAGTGGTATGTTAGAGAGAGGAGAGATAAAATGTTGATTTACAAGCTTATTTTTTAAAAATGTTGTTGTAGAAGTCAATTTTTCTATTGGACATAGTAAGAAAATGGATGGAGGAAGAAGGTATCAAATCATGTTTAATTTAAATTAATTTTTATGGATAATTTATATCCCTCAAGTAGGATAAATCATTCTTCCAAGTTAGCCAGTCACTAACAAGCCAAATGGTGCAAATAGTAAAAAACCTAGGAATTAGTGAGAAGATGAATTGGAATGTGTTTTCATGTTAAAATGATGAAACCAAGTGCATGGAGATGTTTTTTCAGAATTTTATGTATTATTAATTCTTGTTATATATTTTTTTATTTAGGTATAATGGTTAAAATTATGAAGCCAAAATGGCTTATTTGACTCAATGAGGTCTGTGTATAGTGAGATCAATAAATTAGTTTGTAATACGAATAGTTGACACTAGACCATATGGTGTTTATATTTGAATATGGTATGGAAATTTCATATGATAATTTTATGCATTTTAATTCTTTTAAAATGGTCATATATGTGTTGAGTATCAATATTTCATAACTGTGTTTTTTATAGTCTTAGTAGTTTTGAGTAAACAAGTTATAGTGACGAGTTTGAGGCTCTATGCATTGAGTTGAAATGTACAATGCATATGGTGATATTATTGAGGTCATGTATTATATATATACTTTTATGATCATAATTTATTTGTTTAAGTGAGTTTTATCTTTAGTATTGTAAGGTATATTTTTGGTGTACATGCCTAATAATACTGAGCACCAATGAGGGGTTTCAAATAGTGATTTATTGTAAAATGTCTTGTAAATAATATAATAAATTAATGGAATTACATTTTATATTTATATGATATTTTCCTACCATATGTGGATTTGTAAAGTTTTCCAAGGAAGGCAAAGTGTAACATTTGTCTAAGAAGGCTTATTAGGTCTCCTTCAGACCTAAAAGTGAAATGAGGCCTAATTGAGTCTTGTTAGACCAAAAGGGACTCAAAAATAATTGTATTCATCTAAAAAATATGTAATAATACCTATTATATTTATGACCTAAGAGTGTGGTCAACTAAGTGGTATGTGAATATGGAATGGTATATATACAAGGCAATTTTAGAGCTATTTGTGTGAGAAGAGTGCAAGAAAATGAAATGACACATTGCTAAGTATAATGATGTATTGTAGACAATAAAATGATGTATGGTATTTTTAATTAATATATAATATTATGTCTTAATATGAAGATCAAGGTCATATGACTTAATCAATATTGAAGGTACCTAGTTGAGCGAAGAGGCCTAGAAGGCAATTTGAGAGGAATAAGAGTGTGAAGAGATAAAGAAGGTGATCATCATATTTTGGTTAATAAAAAAATTATCTAAAAGCTAATAAAATCAATTAAGTGTCTTAGTTGGTGTTGATTCATCTAGGGGGTTGGTGTCTCCTTTCAAGTGGGTGTTTGGCTAGTTGGGGTTGGTGCTCCATGTGGAGTTTGTGCTTCACTAAGCTTGGTTTGTGTATTATAAGAAGGTATTATATATGTAGATATCAATGGGTTTTATTCCTTTTGAGGGTTCCCTACATATAAAATATGTTCTTATATTTCTTGCTTATGTGCATAGTTGTTTATGGTTGCTAGATCTATATGTTTCTTTAGATGCTTCATGATTGCTAAAGTAAAATTGAAAGAAAGGTTTTGAAGAATAATTAACACACCCAAACCTCATTAATTATGATTCCAACACATCCATGTAAAATAATAATTCCATAAAAACTTCTACACCATTTCTAATAATCTTCATCATCTCGAGGGAACTAACTAGTTGTGGATATTTATCTCATAATACATGTAGTTTAAAAGTCCTTCCTTCTAAATGGAACCTCATGAATATTTTTTATAAATTAATCTCAATAGTTCCAAAAGTAGTGAGACATTAAATTTCCAAAATAATGTCACCTCCTCCCATGGGAATATTAAAAATAGGGGAGTCTAAGAAATAGTCTCCCATAGCAAGCTGAATACTATGGCATTTTTCAGAATAGTTGACTAATAATGACCTGAAAGTATTGAATTGGGTAAATTAAACAATTCAAAAAAGTAACCAACTTAATATTTATGAATTTATGTGTACTCCTATATTTAACTAACATAGGCGCCTTTTGTTTCTTTAAGAAACACACCACCTTTAGAGTTTGAGGAGTAATAATGCCTAATAGTGCATGATAGAAAATAGTGGGTTTAGAATCTTCAGATTTATTCTTAGGTTCTAATCCTTCCCCTAAATAATCCTCATATTATTTCTCCTCATTGGCACCATTAATGTAAAATAACATCTTTTTATCACATTGATACCCTTTTCTTCATTTTCTATTATATCCAAAACACAAAATTTTTGCATGCTTTTTTAACACTTGTTAAGGTGTTAATATAGTAGGTTGATGAAATGATGGTGATAGGAAGGTGTATTACCAAAAATTGGTGAAATTTCTTTATTTTATCAACTCTTTTTCCTTATCCATGCATGTCCTTTGTATGGCCTCATATACAATATTGATATGAAACATGCAAACCTTCAATTAGATGTTATCTTTAAGGCCACCTAAAAATAAGTCAGTTAGATTTTCCTTATTGATGTCTACCACACATAATGAGAGATTCTAAAATTTATGAATGCATGCTTTGATAATCCTAGTTTGGCATAACTTGGCTAGCTAACTCAATTAGTCTTTAGAGACATTATTGCAATAGTGGAGCTACAACTCATTAGAAAAAAAACACCATAAATTTGGGAAACTCTTATTTTTATTTTGAGCACATAACTAATGATACCAAATGGATCATTCATGTTATAGATATAGAGAGGCCATAACCAATTTTTATGAACATGGATTCTAATGTATATCAAATAAATTTTCAATTTGAGTGAGCCAAGTGCGTGGATCATTACCATCAAACTTGTATAAGTACACTCTTGGAAACATCAAATTAGGTATAGAATTGGATTTGTTATTTTTTGGAGTAGGAGAACCAAATTGAAGTGGTGGAGGATTATTTTCTAGTGGTTGAATTAATAAGTTGGCCAATTACCTATATATTTTTTTAATTTATCCATCACACTATCTAAGTCCCATCTTAGCCTTGTAATGTCCCCTTGAATAATATCAAAATCATATGTTTTAACCATGCCATGAAATTATGACATAAGTTGTTGAACTACCTCCAAAATATATAGATTAAATGTTTTAGATTTCATGTCATCCTTGTGAGGAGTTTCTAAATTTTGTTTCCCTTTCCCCATCCTTGTGAGTGTTTAGACCAGCCATGTACAAACCCTAAGAGGGTTTTATCCTAGAAAAAAGTGTTTAATGGAATACACCATTGAAATTTACTCACTGATATGAATCCTACTATTGCTATTATGGATAAGGGTGAAATTGTTTGACCCAAAAAATTGTACCATTAGAATATATCATTGTGATGATCTCACAAAGATGAATCCAATGACTATTAATCTGCACAAGGTAAATAAATTATAGACTTTTTTTTTAATTTTTTTACTAGAATTTTTTTTATTTTCTTTGGAAAAATACCTCACAAACAAAACTATGGTGATGAAAAAAATCAATTCCTCCTAGATCACAAGTTATGTTGTTTTAGCCTTGTAGTTCTTAGGATACTAAATCTGAATAAAAAATTATGCCACATAAACATTCCCAAATTTAATATTTTATAATACTTGTAAGGAAATTATTTATATGATTCACAATAATAGAATATTAATGGTAAAATTAAAAGTATAATAAGTAGATCCACAACAAAAATTGGAGAAAGAGCAGAATAATTGAGTATTATGATTAGGCCACTTCAAGGGGCAACCTCTAGAATAATTCAATAAGAAAAAAATTCATAACATAATAATAAAATACTAACCACTATCTCTTATATATATTATACTTAGTCATAGTTATTCCATAAGATAACCATACTAAGAACATCAATAAATGCAAGAAGCTAATATGACGGTGTGTAAGCCACAAGTCAGCCAAACATATCTCAAGATACACTATAGGTTAAGGGTGTAGAAAAATTATTATCATTTAGCTTGATCAATAACATTATTTGAAGTTTGGGGAGAAATTTTTTGAACCTTATATTGAAGGGAAGGTGTTAAGGTGGTTATGAATAGTTTTAATAAGTTATCATCAATCATGTTGTGATTGACTTTATGAGCCAAATATTTCCATCATTTAATTAAATCATGAGATAATTTATAAGGGGAATATTTAGCATTAATTAAATGGATCAGACAATTTTTAGGAAGATTATTGTGTTAAAATTCCTTAACTAGAGGATTGACTAAATCCTTGAGTTGTCATATAAAATGTTGAGGGAGTTTATTATACCATTATAATATGTTTCCAATGAATGTTTTGACTAAAAATTTGGTAGTGGCAAAGGTATTAGTTAGAATCCACTCTTTATAAATATCACCAAATCCTTTAAGGAAAGATGCAGTGTCTTTAGTCCCATCATATTTAATAGGTGGAGAAATATTTCCAATATTAATAGAAATAATGAAGGAGCTAAAAGTTAATTTTGAATATGTTGGAGCATCTGATTATACATAATGGGTTAGGGGGTGATATTTCCCATGACATATCTAATAGGTGGAGGGATGAAATTTTGATTATTTTGGGGAAGGAGAATAAGAGGTTGATTATCCATGTTTTAAAAATTATATTGCAATTGTATCATTTGTGAAGTATTAATTTTTTCCATAATGTTCATTTTTTGCACTATTTATGTAATAATTTGAGTGTTGTCAACTGGTGGATTTGGGTTGTTAGTTTTTAAAGGTGTATCTTTAGGATTCGTAGGAGGAACATTCCTTGAATTGGTATGAGGAGGGTTATTAGGTGGATAATTATTAGTGGATGGGTTTTTGGTGTTTGAAATATTTATTATAGGGTTATTAGTTAATATTGTGTCAAATATCCCTATAATTTAATAAGGTGCTTTAAAGAAATAATTATCATGAGAAGAGTAAAATGGATCTTATCCATCTGTCATTAGGTGGAGTAATTTAGACCACATTGCATTCCAAAGATGAGGGTAGAACAAGAGTTCACCAAGAATGAGAATCCTCTTGGGTAGAAAAGGTAGGAAGGAAATAACATCCCATATAACATATAAATGGATTAAGGTCATCCAAAAATATTATAATAAGATACTTTTCATGATGTTTTAAATAAGAATTTGAGATCAAAAAGTAATGATGAAAAGTAAGAGAAAATTCAACCATATACAAAATAATATCATCCAACATCTATAGAGTTGACTAGGTCAATAGAGTTTTGGAAGAAATGTAAATATATATATATATATATATATATATATATATATATATATATATATATTTAGGAAAGGACATAATCAGATTAGTTGACTATGTTTTATGGGGGGATAATAAAAACCATCTTGTGTGAGATTGGGTCTAACAAAATGGTTGTGTTCTATGGAAAAACTAACTAACCAGTCTATGAGAGATTAGGTTGGATAAGATGAGTGTGGCCTATGAAAAATAAGACTAACCATCCCATGAGAGGTTGGGTCAGAAAAAATGATTGTGTCTTGTATAAAGATAGAAACTACCAAGCCTAAGAGAGACTAGATTAGATAGGATGACTATGTCCTATAAAAAGATAGAAATTATAAGAGATAGCTTAGTAGATTAATTATGTTCTAAAGTTACAGATAGGTTTTGATAATAATTATTATATATGATCTAGAGTGATTTTGTAAAATAATTGAAAGAAACACATAAACAATTGTATTGATATAGTCAATTCAATTGTGGCACATATTACAAACCTTGCACAAATGCTAGTTGATACATTTTTTACAATACACCATATAATTATAAGAGAATAAGAAATACAAATAGAAATGCTAATCTAAGTGTTCATCCCTAAATGTTTTAAATTATAATATTTTTATAAATAAATATGATAGATATTTGGCTATAAAAAGGAACTAGAAAGGCAATACAAGGGTGGTTTTATGTAGTTTATGCTAAAAGGAATCTATATTAATGATGGTATTTGATTGGTATTATATTGTTATTAGGGTTTAACCCCTCAATTTATAATATTTTAGTGATAAGGGTGTTGGGTGCTTTACCAATATATACTACCAACCACATATTTATAGTTGGCCAAAAAACCAAGTTAGATTCCCTATGGTGATGGCATCAAATTAGGTAGATTATTTTTAATGATTTTTGATGTTATGTGGTTTGGACGTGTGTGAGAAAGAAAACTAGTATGACTAAATTGATAAATTAAAAACCTATTATTCATTTTGTGTGTGCTACTCTAAAAACTTGAGAAACAAATGATATACAACTTTATCTTTGACTGTTAGATCATTATGAGGCATATTGACAATGTGCAAATGGGCGCTCTTTCAAAATTTGAATTAGCTGGTTTTTAGCCAGGTGGGAAATTGGTCGGGGAGAATCTGGTAGGAGGTATAGACCCTGGAGGAACTAGAGGGGGTGTTGAGAAGAATTTTGGGTCAGAATCTTTGGCCGATGTGGATAAGGGAAAGTCTTCGTGCGTATTTGATCCTTTTTGTGGGGTCTGTGTCCCCCCATTGGATTCCCCTTTTGCTTTTATTATGTTGGGGTAAGATCTTGAAAATGAGAAAGATAATGTTGATTCTTACAAGGAAAAGTCCTCAAAAGGGATAAAGGTAGGGTTCTTAGAATGAAGGACTTGGTCATCTCTGTTTGGCAAGAAACCTACTGGAAAATCTCTTTTCCCACCAGTGATTGCTAAGTCTTGCTGGGAGAAAGGTGAGTTTCAAGTTTTTATTCCAGATCCTTTAGTCAATTTTTCTATGTCCTCCATGGATTTCACCCTAGTGGGCAAATTTTTAGGAGCAAGACCAGATCTAGAATCTCTTAGAAAAATAGTTAAAAGGAAATAGGTTATTCGAGGAGAGGTAGATATTACACCAATGTCAAATGGTTTCTTCCCATTTATCTTCAATTGTAAGGAAGACATGAATATGGTTCTTTATGGAGGACTGTGGTCTTTTGGTAAATGCTCTCTCACTATTAAAAAATGGGAGCCTAACATGGATCTCTCAGATTCTTTTTTCTTAACCACACCCATTTGGGCTAGACTTCCTAGTATCCCTTTAGAATTTTGGCATGAGGACATTTTTAAAGGTATTGTCAGTTCTTTTGGTGAACTTGTGGCATTGGATAATGCTACAGCTTCTAGAACCAAACTTCAAAGTGCTAGACTTTATGTTAAAGTGGCAGGCCTGAATCATCTCCCAGAAAAGGTGGAACTAATATCCAAGCTTGGTAAAAAAACTCAAGAATTTTTTTTGAAGATTTTCCCAACTCTTGCTATGCTTGTAAGAAACAGGGGCATTTGGTTAAAAATTGTCCCTCCAAAAGTAAAAATCATCCTAGTAGTGTTTTAGATGGGAAAAAGACCAAAGTCCAGCAAAAGAAAGTATGGAAACCCAAAGAAGATCATTGCCAAGAACAAAAGAATAATGAATATTCTAAAGCTCCACATGCTGAGGTAGATAAAGAGCCTTCTTTTGAAGATTCTAAAGCTCCACATGCTGAGGCAGATAAAGAGCCTTCTTTTGAGAAAGTAAACTCTAAAAAAGAAGGACATGGTTTGTAATCAGATACCATAATACCTGAACAAAGAATAGATGATCTGACAGATCTATCAAAACAAATCATGATCTATCAAAGGATAGAAGGTTGATGGAGAGATGTAGATGACAAAATTGTGTTAAAGGAAGGTGAATTCTTGGCTAAAGCTGACAATAAATTAGAGGAGGGAGATCTTCTTTTTTCTTAGTCCATGGAGATCCAGGTGTTATCTCAGGCTGATAATGACTTTCCTTTGGATGAGCCTCCTCCCCTAGAAGTTGTGAAATATAATGGAGAAAACTCAAGGCATAAACTAAACCAAAGAAAAAGAGCTGAAAAAAAGATCAATACTAAGGGGGTAGAAACTAGAAGCAGCAAAATAGATTAGCAAACTAAGGTGAAACCTCTTGCTTTTATTCTGAATAAATTTGGAAAAAGAGCTGAACAACATTCTAAGGTGAAACCAGATGTTGGTTCCCTAGACAAACTTGGAAGAAGATCCACTAAGAAAACAAGAGAGTTAAAAAGTATGTAGAATATTGGTGATGGTAGGCAGGAAACTATTCTGGATTTTACCCCTAAAAAATAGATATGAAAATCATTACTTAGAATATTAGGGGGATGAATAGTATTCATAAACTAGATATTGATGTTTTCCCTGTAAAACCTAATTTTGATGCTACTCTTTAGTAGGTTTTAGGACTGCTTTTCTTGGTGGTTGTTAATGCTTTATCTTTTTTGATTCTATTAAAGGGTTTCGGGGTCCCTTCAAAACCTACTTTTATTGTAATCTAAAACAAGATAATTTAATTCCTTTACTTAAAGAGTATAGGGTTGGTTTAGATGCCCATGTATGTGAACAATATATAAAAAATATAATAGGTTCAATGACACCTATTGAATAAAGACTTAGAAAAACATAGTTAAAAAAATCAACAAATTATTACAGGTAGGAAAGTGAGATACAAAACTTTCTTGATCTAGTCTTGTAGGGTTATAGTTTTATAGAATAAAAACTATGAAAAAAAAGACTATAAATAAACAATAGAAATGACTAAAAAGGTAAGAATGAACCTAATAATTTTTGAAAATTCTAAATTTGATTCTATACTATGTTGTTAAGATGATTTTTATCCTGCTAATAGAGTTGACTAGGTCAATCTATTCTAAAAAACTATTTGTGAAGAATTGAACTAAGTTGAGCTGATTGATCTAATTATCTATTATTGAAGATGGCCTCAATATAGAAATATAGATTCAATAATAATAAATTTGTGTTAAACCTACCCAAAAAATGTTAGACTATATCATTAGATTTGATTCAGTACTCTAAAAATAAAATATATAATAAATGAAGGCATGAAAGAAAACCTACAAAGGCCAGTTCATGTTGGGTCCACTATAATGTTTATAATAGAAAGTAAATATGATATACAAATCAATCCTATATCAGGAAAGACAAATCACACTGGCCCTTCCACTTGTTGGTACATTTAGACAATCAACATCACGACCAATATAGATCTGATAGGCCTAACTAAGGGGTCCCTTACCATAATAATATTAGTAAAGAGTGTTCCAAATAATATATTCAATAAATACCATGTGATTAACCTAGATAAGTCTTATGTTTTATTATCACAAGTAAATGACAAAGTAAAATAAAATCTAATCTAATCCTTACCAAAGCATGTGGTAAAAAATGGGGGGTAATAAACATAAAAGTAAACATACATATAATAACTCTACTAAAGTCAATGTAGATGTAATTTTAATGCATGAAAATAGAAATGAATTCAAAATATATTCTTAACACTACTTATATGTACTAAAATAGAGGAGTAATATTTAGATATATTTATCTTGAAGATGAACTTGCCTAGACTAAATCTCTCCCTTGGCCAAGGGTGATTAGTAAGAGATTATTTTGGTTTGTAAGAATCATTAAAGTAGGCTAGCTCTAGGATATATGACTTATCCTAAGCATCGAAGGATATTACATAACATAAAATTATTCTTTCCAAGTGTAAACCCTAAAAAATGACTCCTCAAGTAGAGTGGTAGAATAAGATATTGTAAAGAACTGCAAATGATTGGTTAACTCTATCTCTCTAAATGATGAAAAGGATGTGTTTATATAGCAAGATCTAACCCTAAACTCTTTTGAATTTTTAGTTGATATATTCAACCCTATTATTTTATCAATAAAGTAGTTAGGTCCCAAAATGGGTCCACTAAGGCTAACCTAATCCTATAATATACTCATATATTTTGAATACAGGGTTGGCCCATGCTGAATTTGTTCAATAAAAATTAAAAGAGGTTTTAGTTTAGGTAGGGGATATTTGAGGCAATGAAATACTTG
Source organism: Torreya grandis (assembly GCA_037957365.1). Lineage (NCBI taxonomy): Eukaryota > Viridiplantae > Streptophyta > Pinopsida > Cupressales > Taxaceae > Torreya > Torreya grandis. Next base: position 134,553 of record JARHVA010004344.1, on the reverse strand, counting down.
GAGGAGTGTGTAAGGGTGGTGTCAAAGATTTGTTAAATGTATAGAAGAAGTTTATGTTGGTTTTAAATGGTGGTATAAGAGACAACAATATTATGAAGCACCAATGGTCTATCCACCCCTTTCTTGGTGCACCATTTAATGTGTTCACTCAGAGAGATTACGATTCAATGGTTTTTTATAAGAGATAAAGCATTAGTAATTTATAAAGTTAAAAATATTGTGTGTATACATTATTCCTTTATTCCAATAGCTTCTCCACTAAATTTTAAGAGTTAAAAACAAAAAATCTACCTAGATAACTCAAAAAAACATTTGGGTTTAAGGAGTAGTTGGCAACAATTTTAGCCATTATTTCTTAGGCTAGATTAACATAGATTTTGTTTGCATTCAAGGTCTATTAACTACTAATTTAATTTAAAATTTATAAAATTTGACCTTAATACAAAAATAATAGCCAAATAAGTTCTTTTGATGACAACATTAGCTAATCTATTTTCATTTCCTTTAATATAAGTAGTACCAATATCAAAATTAATAATAAATTTCATCCATATACATTGTCTTGAATTTAATTCATATTGATAAAATAAATACACAAGGTTATGATGATCATATTTAACCTTAAATTACTTCCCAAGCAAAAATTGTTTTTATTGCTTGAGAGCATGTACCAAAACTATGAATTTAATATCATGCAATGAATTATTATAATCATGGGATTTGAGCTTATAGGAATCATAGGTAAAAACATTTCCATCTTGTAAACTTACAAGTATCAGCCCATATTTCAAAATCTCATCTAACAAGGATAGGAGCAAAAGTTAACAACTCCTTTACCTTCTAAAATGCTTTGTCACATTAAGTATTCCATGAAAACTTTTTTCCCTTAATTTTTATTAAAGTTATAAGGTTATAAATCCTTGAGAATTATTAAATAAACCTCTTATAATACCATGATAAACCCATTAAGCTACACATTTCATGTATATTCTTAGGGCTGGCCACTTTTTAGTGGTTATAATCTTAGCAAGGTATATTTAAAGACTTTCCATAGAAATAATGTTCCATAACTAATGAATATTGGTCTCTTATAATGATCTCATATAAATATTACTAAATAATTTACATTGCCTTGGTTCTTGAAAGACCAAGTGTAAGTGTTGTTCATGCACTATTTCTTTTCTAGATTAAATCATAATGTCATCCATAAAAACTAGCACAAATGGTCATGAAAATATTTGAATATATTATTCATCAAGTTCGTAAAAGTATTATGTGTATTAGTTAATCCAAATTTCATGAACTTAAAATCATAATTACCATAACTTGTTATAAAACATGATTTATGTACATATTCATCTTTGATACAGAATCGATGGTTACCCTTAGAACTAATTAGAAATGAAATTAACTCTAGAGTAATGTAAACTTGAAATCTGATCTATAAAAATAAAAAAGATAACTTACTATAAAATAAAATGATATAAAGAATTTATAGAATTTTTAAATTTATAAAAATGGAAATTACGGTTAGGGTTAGGAGATGTCCTTACAAACTAATTTATTCAAACTGTGTTATTCATTTGTTGACTATGATTATCTAAAACTAATTATAAAAACTTGTAGGCATAGTGTTAATTCAAAACAATGATTCGATGTATTTTAGGACAAGTGCATATAATCTAGATAAAGTTGTAGTGTGTATTTGTCTACTATTATGACTTTGTCTATGTTGATTATGTGTTGGATATAAAAATTTGAGTTATTTCACGCATGTCTGATTCTGTGTAGGGCTTGTTTAGATGTGTGGATTACCTATACAATAAAAACCCTAGATTGCACAAGTACATAAATAATATCAAACTAAAATTGGGTAAAAAGTGGGGATGTGGGATATGGTTGAGATATCCTTAGAAAACCCCTTGTTGACTGATTTTTTACTACATAATCTAAGTGGACACAAGGTGGATGTAGTTTTTCCGTAAGAGAATATTATATAGATATAACTAGTAAATTTGAATAAAATGTTTGAAAAATTATGTCCTCAACCTTTAATAAAATAATTTTAAATTTTATAAAGACTATATTACTATAATATAATTTTATTAGGGCCCTTTCCTAAATAGATATATGATATTAAAATTACTTTTATAAGAGATTGCTAGATAAACTAATTGGTGGATTTCAAGTGAGACACTTGATGTGCTCTTATAGGAGAGAATTTTAATTATTTTTAATAACTGACCTATTATCATGCATGGTAAATCCATTAATAACTATGTCATTTTTTAAAATTAGTTTTTATAGTGTGAAAGACATGTATGTGCTAGTGGATAGATGCATAATGCATCCCTATCTTCATAGTACACACTTGTCCAAAGTGAATAGAGGCATATAAAATTAGAATGATAGTGAAGTATTTGATAATTAGGGATGAATAGGAATAAATTAGGGAGGTATACGAGATATTATAATTAATTTTAATAATTTAAAACCTTTCATATAGATAAATGGTTATCAAATGGCAAGTTGGCCAAGAAAGGTAAAGATGTCAAGGACAAGTATTATCAAACATTTATTGATTAAATTTTAGTATCTATATTTCCCTTGCCCCCATTTTATTATAGTGATGTATAAATTCTTAGAGTAAATTAAATGTGATACCTGAGTGTGTATACATGATTTGTCTTTTTCATGGAGATGTCCATGCCCCCTAGCTGAGTCATGGGGAGAAGTGTTGAATTTATATTGATCAAGTCTCAATTTAAAGAATTAATGTAGATTTTTGATTGGGGGATGTATATGAGCCAAACCTCATAGAGTGATTTATAATGTCTGAAGGGATTATAACCAACAAAGTGGTTCACTAAAGTGAAACCAAACAACTAAATGTCACTAAGGTCTTATGTAGCCCATTTATTGAATTGAAAGAGAATAAGTGGTGACAAGTACATGGCTCACTAGAATTAAACCAAGAAATGGAGTTTCACTAAGATCAAATTTGGTTTGATTTTAAAATATGAATTACACTTCTATGGATGGATCTAGATTCAAATTGTAAATTATTATAACTTGATTCTTCAAAAAGAGAAAAAAATGATATGATTCATTGTACTGTATAGATTTTCAAATGTAATATTTTGAAAATACTTTGAAGTATTGTAACCATCTTCACAAAAAAAAAATTGTGATAAATTATCTATAATATTGGAGTGCATAATCAAGTTTAATACCCCCATAATCTGAAAATTATCTAATATTTTCACATTGTAAACTGTAATATCTAAAAATGTATGCTTTTTAATGTCTTATTGTGATTTCCCCCTTTTTAGAAGATGTAAATTACTTACAAATAACTTTTTTAAAAATAAAAAGTGGGAAAATTTATTGAATATAAATAATCATGTAATAACATTTGCATATATTGAATTTGTATTGAAAATTTATAGATGTAACATTGAAATACTAGAAAAAAATTATATTTGATTCGCATCATGTAAGCTTTATATAATAGTTTAGTAATGTATGAATAATTTATAACTTTTGGTTATTATATATGTATTTTAAACATAATATATTGAAAATATGAAACATTGACCACATGTATATCTCAATTGTAATGGTCTCTTAAGTATTGGTCACCTAGAATAATAGATATTTTATTACTCACCCTTTTATGGAGGATTAACCTAAGTGGTTTTGATATATATATATATATATATATATATATATATATATATATATATATATATATATATATATATATATATATATGGGTATAAACCTATTTTATTCAAGTTCATGTTCATATGAAAATACATAAATTTTAATTAACCTATTAGCATGAATTTATTTAACACACCCATGCAATTTAGAAGGTATTACATTGAGTGTATGTATCCAAGGTCATCCAAATAACATATCAAAGACTTATGTGTATGGTATAATTGATAATGTAGTGACCAAATGTGCTAGTCCAACTTGTAAATTAAAGTCAATATTTCCAAGGACCTATTGTGAGGTCCTGTTAAATTCTCTATCAACTTTGGTTGAAGTGTGTAAATCATCATGTGTATATCTAAAATGTGTAATTAATGTTATGGTACCAAAATTCTTGTTATCACCATTATCAATAATAACATTATGTATAGGTTTTTGATCAAGGTATGCTCAAATTAATAATTAATGAATATCTAAGTCATATTTCATAATATCAATATCATCAAAAGTAGTATACAATCTCTAAATCATGGGAGGTTTATGTCATCTATAAGTATATATTATCCCATATAAGGGGTTCCCATAATTTTATATATGATTATGTGAATCATATGCCATTTAAACTTATATATATTTATTATAATGGCCTCAAAAAGGATTTTTGAATATCTTTTAGTTATGGTGATCACCATGTTGAGAACCTAAATTCTTTAGAGGATCATCAAATGTAATTTTTTGTTCATCTCCGAGGCCTTGGATCTTATGATTCAATGTAAAACATTTTTTCATATAATTCCCAAGGCCTTGGTGACATTTTTAGACACTTCATTTTAACCACTTATATATCTAGACTAAATTTAATACAACTTTACACAATCACATGAAATTTTAAGTGGAATTCTACAAATGGACATAATTTACCCACACAACTAAAAATTTAAATCAAAATCATAATGATACATCCATACATGTGGTAATGGATTATCTTGCATCATTTATCTTATCTAATTCATCATTATTCTAGTCAACACTTTAAAATTTTCTTTATAGGTTAATTAAGTGAATGTTGGACTAATAAATAAACATTGTAAAATTTACCTATTATTATAAGTTATAATTAATATTTGATTAATTAGCCTAATATTGATATAATATGAAATTTCATGACTTTTTAGAATTATCCTATTTTACATAAATCAAAATTGAATTATGGTCTCATATGGATGACATCATAGGGGAAATTTAATGGAATGGAGTGGAGTGTGTGCAAAGTGGTCTATGACATGGCCACTTATAGACATTCTTACACCTCATACACCCCTCTTACACACTCAAGAAGAAAAATTACTACACTTTATTCTAATTTGACTTGAATACTCCAAAAATCCTTAAATGGCATATCTTACAAACCCAAATGGTGTAATCTTGGATTTATGGATTGATCCTCAACCCTCTACCTTAGGATGAGAATAATGGTTCATATAAGTAAAGGGAATATATAAATAAAATCCTATTACCTATCATTTCATCAAGATTAATAATGTAATCTTACTCTCCAATATTGAGTCTAGGAAGATTCATCAACTTTCTTCTCTCATGCCAAGCTAAAACCAATACCAAGTTTAGACAAGGAGAGGTGCTCCCCATACAAGGATTAAAGCATCAATGAGGAAACCTACATATACAAGTTAAGCTCAACCAATTTTAAAATTATATTAAATAAAATATTCAATGCAGGTAAAATTATTGTATTTATCCTTCTAATTTGTATTTCATGATAGATTATCCTAGCTCGCCCAAGGGATTGTGCTTGAGTAGTTATGTATTCAAGTTTTTTTTATTATTTCACTAAAAATTTACTAACTCCCTCTTGGATTCCTGATCTACAATAGTCACTATAATAATTTGCATCATATTCTTTGGGTAGAGGTATACTCATATCAAACCATATAGGAGGAGGGAGAGATATGAGATGGCATTCCATAAGCTTTAGAAGAAACAAAGTAGGAGACTCAGGAGGAAATTATCTCCTTGGTGCATTAGATAATATATTTTTATTAGGTGTTTTTATACTCTATTAACAATAATAGTTATTCCATTTTTAGGTTTTGTAGGATCCATATTGTAACTAGGTTTTATAGTAAAATTGGTTTTAGATTTAGTCAGTATGTTTTCTACATACTTAAATTTTTTCAAATAATTAAGTTTCATTTCATGATCATGAAAAATATATGATAAGTGATTTAAATATTTAAACTTTTAAAAATAATGGATTCATGTAATGGGGAAAGAAATATTTTTCTTAAGGTGTCTTCAATATATTTATCTAGCATTAGATTGGTCACTTAATCCAACATTGTCTTATACCTTAAGGCATATTCATTTATAGGCTCATTGGTTCCTTGGTTGATCTTTGAAATTTTGGAATAATAAAGCTTTTCAGTAATGTTGATAGAGAAGTGTGTCAAAAAATTATCTTCAAGAGGTTTTAATGATTTTATTAATTGGATTGGTAAATCATAGAACCACCTTAGAGCATATACCTTGAGTCTCCCTGGAAATAGTTTAGTAAAAAATTTATCACTAGAGGAATAATCAAGGCATGACACATAGAAATATCAAATGTGTTTTTTGGGATCACCATTTCCATCATAAAATGTGAGTAAGTGCAACAAAACTAGTTTGAAAGGGATGTAAATAAATTTGAGGTTCAAGATGGGTATGGAACATATCTATTTAAAGAATAACATAAGGTGAATTCATATAGTTTTGTTTGATATTTGTATCCTTATATTACTAATATTATATAGTTTAGACAAGATCTTGAAAATTTTCATCACTATAGTTTGAGGTTTGAGAAGTCACCAAAGGAGGTGTACCCATAGTTTGAGTTGATATAGGCATTACAACTAGTAATTAGGTGCTACCTAAGGATTCACCATCAATAGGTGAGGAAGACTTAGACTTAGCATGTTTACTAATCTCATCTCTTGTAACATACAAAAATGCATCTATTGATCCCTTGTTTCTATTGAGATTAATAAATAATGTTTTTATGTTCCATTTGAAAATGAGTTTTTTATTAACATTTTCAATTTATTATAAATGAATAATTTAGGATTTGAAAAAAATTACAATAATTAGAAAAAAAGGAAACCCTAAGCCAAATTAGGGTTTGTATACAAAGACATAAAGGTTAGGTTCACCAAATGTTTAACCCTAAATTTGTTTGATGTGATTATATATCGTTAAGAATATAGAAATTAATAAGTAGAAGCGTGATAAATATATCTATTTCAATCTAATTAATATGTAAACTCAGACATAAAAATATTCTAAATTTAAATATTGAGATATGTTAAAAATAAATAGTAAAACTATTTATTGATATTGAAATGAATTGAAAACAAGATTAATTAGCTATTTTACTGTGCACATAAATATATGGGATGAAACATTTTGATGTGTATTAGATCAAGATCCTATAATAGTCATCGTATTCTATAAGTATGTACTTTGTGTCATCAAATGCTTACATAGAATATAGATAATTACATCAATGTTGACATTTGAAATAAACATAGGTGTCTTATACGTAGGGAAAAAATATGTATATGACCAATTAGAGCCTCATGGGTTTTTTATCACCTTTATTCTAATATCTTCAGATCATATGCATAATTTATTTATCTTTTTCAAATTATAAAACCCTAGCTTCCTCACCCTTGGAGTGACTATGGGAAAAAATGAATTATTGGGCACATGGTGTCAATATTCCCTATGGATCCCTCTATAAATGGGTTTTACATACATGTCAAATACTTTGAAGAATGCCTCATTATTATGTAGTTCTCCACTACGTGTTGTCTTATGTGTGCATAATGATGCAATGTATTATAAGTGTTGGAAATAAGCCATACCCAAACCAATGATGGGATTTACATAGAGGGGAAAATAACATAGTTGGTAGACAACTCCAATAATAAATGGAATGTATTAGGTTCATGTCCTAATTGGTCCATATGACATGTAGCTCAACATGTGGTATCAAAGTTAGGCTAGGAGCTTGAAGTAACTATAGTTTGACTTAAGGAGGGGGGGTGGAAATAATCCACACCAAACCAATAATTATTTAGTCATAGAGGGGCCATTAATTGAGTTGGTAGATCTTTCCAACAACAAATGGAAGGTCCTAGGTTTGAGTCCTAGCTAATCCATATGATCTTTATCTCAACAATAATCAAGTATATAAATGACCTATATTATAGATTAGAAAATATGGCTCATGGGTTGCTCCTTCAGTAATTAAAACCTATAAAAAGACTTAATTAATGATTTATATGTAAATAATAATGAATATGGAAGCTTTACTCACTTAAATTCTTGATTGATAGTTATGCTTTTCTTTGAAGGGGAGAGGTATCAATTTACTAGGTGAGTTATGAATGAAGGTTGATGTTGTGTATACATTAATTATTTGATAAAATATATCATAATAAATCACTTTACCATAAGGATATAATGAATTTTAAAATTAAATGGATTTTTGGCACTAGATACCTAGCTAAAACATGGACACTTACATTGGCATAGGTGTTTTGTACATTCACAAGTATTGGAGAAGATATAAAATAGTTACATGTCTAAAACTATTATATAAGGATAGTGATCAAGTTTAGATAAATTTTTCATAGTATAAAAGGCATGTTAATTAGAATAATATTTGGTTAGAGTAAGAGATAAGATCTTTAGGCACAAGAGATAGTGAATACACACCTTTAAATAGTGGGAAGGTATTGGAAATAAAGAGTACAACCATGATAGGTGTTTTATAAGTCTAAAAGACTAAGGAGATATATAATTTAGATTTAGTGTTTTCATCCCATCCTTTAATATATTAATGAAATTTTTATTTTAAAGGAAAAGAAATGTGTACCTAGGTTTGTATAACACACCTTATCTTTAGATGAGCTCAACTAGAGTGCTTTATTAGTGACTAAATTACAACCAAGATCATGTTGCAGTATATAATTAATTTAAGAAATATGAAATTTAAATAATTTAAATAATTTAAATTAATTTAAAGTAAAGATATCAAGGTTAGGACTACACCTGTGTGTTGGTAAAACCATCTTGCCTTTTGGAAATTTGATTTGAAGTGATGTTTCATTATGAAGTATTAGAGATAATATTAAGAAAATTTTGAAACCTACAAGTGAATACATACATATATATATATATATATATATATATATATATATATATATATATATATATATATATATATATATTTAAGGACAATATTCCCCTAACCTTGGTGAAAAGGTGAGTTACCAGGTGACCATTAAGCTTATATCAATTGTGTAGCTAATCATACTTATAACCTATTTAGTCTAAATGACCAAATTAAACAACATTACATATTTGGTAATGGTGGATTATTTAATCAATCCATCCTATAAATATAGTAAAGTTAGATGATTTAATATACTTAGTAAGATTGAGTGATTTAATCAACTCAACCTTGCCAAAAGGTGAACCAATTACTACAATATATTGGATCAGTAAAGTCTATAAAAGTCCATACTATGTATGATAAAAGTCTAAATTAGTATTTGAAATATAGAAACTAACTTTATTTTACAAATTTAAGTTCCCTTTGCATGTCATATTCACCTCATATATGTATCAAGCTAAAAACTGGGTATAATAATGGTACCAATGTATATAATGTTACCGCCAATGTGTATTTAAATCATATAGCTATGAAATTTGGCCAAAATTTAAATTTTGTGCAAATGTGGAGGATATGTTCCCGTGACATGCCCCCATT
>JARHVA010004344.1:0-122500 GCA_037957365.1 Torreya grandis | reverse complement strand
ATCAAGGTATGCTTAAATCAATAATGAATGGAGATCCAAGTCATCATCCTCAATATCACTATCATCAAAAGTAATATAATATCTCTAAACCATGGGAGGTGTGTCTCATGTATAAGTACGATTAATATTATCTAATGGGTTCCCATAATGTGATAGAGGAGGATGTTTATTATATGTCATTTCACTTTTATAACCTTATTAAAATGGTCTTGTAAAGGATTGTTAAATATATTCTAATTTTGTTGATCACTAGGTTATGAACCTAATTATTTTGGAGGATCATCAAATGTATTTTTTTGGTCATCAATGAGGTCGTGGATCTTATTCTTAAAGGTAAAACATTTCTTTATATAATGCTCAGGGACTTTGTGATATTCATAATAAGCATTTACATTATATCCTTTAGGTATAGGTTGATTCATATCAACCACCAAAGGAGAAGGGAGAGATATGAATTGATACTCCACAATATTTAGAAGTAACAAAGTAGGATACTTAGGTAAGTTTGAAAATTTTATGCATGGTACATTAGATAAGACAAGTCTATTAGGTTGTTTGTACATTACATTAATAATAGTAGTTGTTTCCTTTTTAGGTTTTGTAGGTTTCATCTTATAGCTAGGTTTAAGAGTATACTTAGTATTAGATGTAGTTAGTGTGTTTTATACATACTCAAGTTTTTTCAATGATATAAGTTTCATTTCACAATCATGAATAATATGACATAAGTCATCAAAATATTTAAACTTTTTAAAAATAATGAACTCATGTAATGGGGAAATCAAAATTTTATTGAATATGTCTCTAGTATATTTATCTACCATTAGATTGGTCTTTTCATCCAATATTTTAATGTACCTTAAGAAATATTAATTGATAGGTTCACTAGATCCTTATTTTATCTTTGAAATTTTGTATAAGAAACCTTTTTAGTAATGTTGACAGAGAAGTGTGCCAAAAACTAATATATAATAAGTTTGAATGATCTTACTAATTTGATTAGTAAATCATGGGACCACCTTAGATCATAGTCCTTGAGGTTCCTTATAAATAGTTTAGTCAAAATTTTATCATTCAAGGCATAATCAAGGCATAATGAATAGAGAATATGCCATTTGAGATCACCCTTTCTATATACACATAATATTTTGAATCTTTTATCAAATACTAACACTTTACATCTTTTAGGAACCCCTCAAGACTCAATCTCTCTAAGTGTATACCCTATGGGGTGCACTAGGAAAGGGGTGGGTAGACATTTGGTGCTTTGAAAGATTATTTTCTCTCATTTACACATTATTAAAACTAAAAATAGATCTTAAAACCATTCCCTAAGCTATTAATCCTCCCTTACACACTCCTCCAGTATTTTTCCTATTTCCATCCCTATTTTCCTCACCTTGATCCGCTTTAGCTAGTTGACTATACTAGGTCGACTATGTCTACCATGTATAGTTTTCAACCTTTGATTATTATACAAGGTCAATTGGGTTGACCTTGTACTATTTTGGGACATTTTTACTTCATATTTTTGTTATCCCTTTGGCAGACCTAGCTCAAGACATAGTGAATAATCTCCTTAGAACATATAAGGTCGATTGGGTCAACCCCATATAGTTAACATATTCAAAAGGATCTAGGGTGAGATTGGCCTATAAATACAAGGTCATTTCATCATTATTTCAATATGTAATCAAGGGTTATTATTCACTTGCACTTCTTTATAATATGTTCTTCTACCATTATACTTGAGGAGTCTTAGATTAGGGTTTGTACTTGGATAATCTAGTCTTGTGGATAAGTCTTAAATGCTTTGGCTTTTCATAGTTATATTTATAAACCACAACATCCTCTTGTAAATCCCATTTGGCAAAGGGAGAGATTGAATCTCGATAAATTCACATTTAGGTAAGTATATTCTAACTTTGTTCTCTTCTCTTTAGTAGATATAAGTAGAATAAGTATTGGCTCAAATAATATTACTCTTCATATTCCTTGTACTATGATCATACTCATACTTAGCTTAAAACTAAGATTATCCTATGCATGTTTTGATTGCTTTGATAACCCTCTTTATTGTGTTATGGGATTTGGTGTGCACTAGATTATATTTACTTTCTTGTTTATTATAATAGAGTTAAAATTAAACCTATGACTCTTTTAGGGATATTATGTGATTGTGTTATACTATAGGCTTTGTAACCCTTCCTATCATGGTGTATTGTGACAAGTGATCCCCTAAACGGGTCCAGTGGATCCCCATATTGGTCATGTTCTAAATTAAAAAATGTATCCCCAATAAAAAGTGTAGGTATGCTATATCTTCTCCAAGATAGGATTGATTTATAAACATGATGAATCTATTATTGCATATATTATGGTGAACATGATGTGAATCATATACCACCACTAGTTGGATTGTCTTCACATTTCCATTTTCTTCTTAACATTACTTCAATTTGGTTTTACCTTCATAATACATTATGGTGAACCTAATGTGAATTAAACCTTATTGTATTTGTTCATATTATTTCATTATTTCATCATTATTTTTATCATATATTTGCTATACTAGATTAACTTTATCAACCCAGTAGCTAGCTTTTGTGCATAGAGTTTTAAGTATAGGATACTAGAATGACCATGTTAACCCAGTACATGTTTTTAGCTTTCAAAACATCCAATCCATATACTAGGTTGACCATGTTGACCCCATACTTTTTAGACATCAATTTTAGTATACTATGTCAACCCAATTGACCCTATATATTATAAACACTCAACAAGTTTTTGTAAATCTTGATTGACCTAGTGGACCTAGTTAGCAAAAGTTACATTTCTTATCCATCAAGTTTCCTTTTTGTCTCTATGACTCTTTCTTTATAGTCTTTCCTTTCATAGTTTTTAGTCTTTAAAATTGCCCTTACAAAGTCAACTAGATTGACCTTACTGACCTAGTTCTGTGTTATATGTGTTAGCTGGATAATTGAGTCAACTCTATCGACTTTGTTAATTTTCATACCTTTCTTTCATAGTATAGATTGAACTCCATCAATGTTGTTCTATATTTTTTGCATATATTATTGATAATATCAACATTTTACCATGTTTCAAAGTTGGATTAAACCTTATACATTAATAATTAGTTCACACTTTCTTTTTATGTTGCTTACATGCTTAAAATAGATCACATATATTAATTAGTGGGTTTTAAATTAATAATTTAATTTAAATATTTTATATTTTATGCACACATGGCTAAATAACAAAATCTAAACAAGAATTTTAACATTTATCTACCCAAGGCTAGCCTACCTGGATTTCATTACCAAGGGGGAAGCCAACTTGGTAATTTGGTCAAGTATAAATCATGGTTAATTGTATATTTTGGCTAAATACCTGACACTTTTATCATTGTGGTGGGTGAAGTTAGGGGGTAGGACCTAATACCAAGATTGTATTATTTCCACTACAATCACTTTCAACCCAAACTACCTGAAACCATCCTTAGATTTCTATTCTAGTTCATTTATTATAGCCAAATTCACATCACATTTAAAATAATATCCTAATAATCTAATAATCATTAAATTTCACAAATTAGTTAGCTCTTTGATTTCCAAGTTTATTTCTTGCTCTTTGCTTAATTATATTTTGTATTACAAAATCTTGAATTAGCCACTGTTGGTGTCAGGTTTTGTGTTATTTAATTTAATTAGATTGGTTAGCGTTAATCCAATTGGCTATTTATTTCATTTTATCTATTTCTTTTAAAATTTATTGAAAAATTTATCTTGTTTCATTTCACAACCTATTATAAATATCTAATTTTCTCTATCTGATGTACTAGGTTGACCCAGTCAACCCTATATCTTTTTTCACCCCTATTCATTGTACTAGATCAACCTAATCAACCCTATACTATTTTTATACCTTGGTTTTTGTGCCAAGTCAACCCAATCAACCCTATACTTCTTTATACCTTCACTGTTTGTCAATCTAGTTCCCTATTTCTCCTTCTTTGCATTATATTCATCTCTCTTCACTCATAATGAAGTCTCTAATCAATGTTTTCTTGGTTAGATTGAATTAATTTAGATACTATATGATATTTTCATTTCTCCCTCTCTTTTCCTCTTAATATCACCATAACCCTTAGGGCACCTCTTCCCCTCCTTCATCTATGACCTAAAATATGGTGTAAATAAAACTGCAAGATGAAGTTGATGGATATAATCCTTTCCTTACTTCCCATCTTAAAAATATTCAAACTATTGTGGGATTAATTGATACAAGTCTAATTAAAATCCCACTAATAATCCTTCTTCTAGTAATCCTCCCCTTAACACCAATTTGGGGAGTGATCCTACCAACACCAACCCACCTCTTGATACAACTCAAATTTTAGCCAAAGTTATCTAAAAAATGAACATAATGAAATTTTTTAATATCAACCAAATAATTCAACTTCAAAAACATCTAATAAATGTGGCTAATCAACCTCCAACTATTCATCCTCAAGCTAATCCCAATTTCATTCCTCACCTCTTCAGGATGCCTTAGGTAATTTTTTTCCTCAACCCATAATGGATAACGAGATGATTCAAACTATTAAATATGAGATTTTAGCTCCCTTAATTATATCCATTAATATTGGTAACATATCTCCAACTATCAAATATGATGGGACTAAAGACCCTACCTCATTTCTCAAAGCCTTTGGCAACCTTTATAAAGAGTGGATCCAAACTAATACCTTTACCACAACTAAAATCTTAGTGAAAAGCTTCACTTGCAATGTATTATAATGGTATAATCAGCTTCCCCAACATTCTATTTGGCAACTTGAAGATTTTGTCATTCCTTTGGTTAAAGAGTTTCAACACAATGACCCTCCCAAAAGTTGTCTTAGCCACTTCATCAATGCTAAGAAATTTCCCACTGAATCATATCATGACTTTATCCAAATATGGAAATCTTTAACACATAAAACCAACCATAACATGATTGATGATAACTTATTCAAACTCTTTATCACTATTTTAACTCCCACTCTCTAATATAAGTTTCAAACCTTTGCTTGCTAAACACTTAATGAAGCTCTTGATCAGGATAAACATCAAGACTTTATTATGAAGTAATTTGAACCAAATACTAAACTTATTAAAGTAAATTTATAAACATTTAATGCTATCACTATTAATACTCTACAAACTAAATTAGGAGTTGACAAAGTTGATGTTCCTTCACCTTTTCATTCACCTCTTTTAGTTTAATAAATGAAACAATTTTTACTACCCTCAAAACCCTTTATCTATCCCCAATTTCCTCTTAAGTGGTATAAACCCAATCTATTTTGTTGGTTCCATGTTGACATTGGGAATTCTCATGAATCTTGTAGAGGGATCACTAAATTTTCTATCTCCTATATGCTTGGTGATTCATCCTATCGTGAAGCTATGATCAATATTCATTATCAATAATATATCATTGCTTTTTAAAATTGACAAGCTTTTAAATCTTATACATCTAATAAACAAAGATATTCTTCCAATAATCAATCAAATACCAAGGATTTTTATGCCATTGACATTAATTATGATCAATATTTTAGTAATTCTCAATATGTCAATACTGCTAAGGTCAATTATCATCATAATCTGGCTCATAAAGATCATGTTACCAATCCTAAGAAGCCATTTTTGGAAGAAAAAATTCTTAAAGATACTACCACCACTAATGTCACTTTAAAATCCTAAGAGGAACCATCTCCTCCTTTCTATCCTCCAACCACATCTATTTATCCAAAGTCTAATTTACCTTTTAAACCTCATGATTGTTCTTCTAAGTCTCATTGGAATTTTATTAAAGAACTCAAATCTATGCCTTGTAAGATTCCACTAATGGATTTGGTTCATACTTACCCCTATCATCATAATTTATTTATACAACAACTCTAATAAATTGAGGATCCTTCCTCTTTAGATGAAGAACCACCTTATATTTAATCTCAACCTACCAATGTAAATACCATTGAATCTATGTGTCCTTCTAAGCTTTTCATTAAATTCCTTTAAGAGGACATGATCAATGATGAAATTATTTTTTTTGTTGATGATCCACCACTTTTTATCAAATTAGCCATTAATACCACTCTTATCCATAATGTTGTATTTGATGAAGGTGTAAACACTATAAAACTACACATGATGGTTCTAGATGTCAAACTAACCCCCATACTACTCTTGGACCCCCTATGGACCACTTGACAAACCTCAACCACCAGAACTAAGACAAAATGACTAAACATTGACCATTATACCCTTTAACCTTTCTACTACTAATGTTTGATCCCTAACTACTAACAGTTAGGCCTAACCACTGATAGTCATCCTTTTAACCACCTTAAGGGTTAACACTAATTAACTACATATTTTTTTAATATTTATCTTATCTGATTTACATGTGAATAAATACATGCTAAAGCTAAATTTTGACACCCTTTTAAACTTCTTGTTGAAACTATTATTCCATCTCTCCCTTCCTTCTCTAAAAAGAGAGTAGGAGGAGGTGAAAAGGATCTGATGTCAAGAGCAATAAATCACTAAAAGGAAAAAAATTATCATAGATCATCAACAATTATCAGATATTCTTGTATCATAGCTTCTTTTCCAAGTAATATTCTAGTAACTAAGTCAGAGAAGTGAAGTGTTACAATTCATCAATCACAACCAAGACATCATTATTGTATCAAGATTACTCTAGACTCCACCAACAAGTTTTTTATCTAATCACCTCCACATTCTTCAGACCAATGAGCTAAGCATCTATATTTTGTCAGATTTAATAATTGGTTTCTCTATTTTATCTTCCATCCCACCTTCTAGAATGTATTCTACAACCTCATTAAATAGCCTCTTGAACCAGACCAAAACCCATAGTAACTTTTGATTATCACCCTAACCACTGACAGTTTGTCCTAACTTCCAATGGTTACCTAACTACTGATGATCACTATGTGATTATTTTATTATCAAGCTATTTTCACCTATCAAACCCTAACCAAATACCACTTTTTGGCTATAATTTTTCATATTCATGTCTTTCAAGGACTTCTTGTATTTAATTTCAATACATTTTATTATTCATGAAATTAATTTATCATTTATTTTTAGAACTTCATTGTTTAAAAGTTTGGATTGATAACCTCCAAAGAAGCTTGTGCTTCTTGAATCTAACTTGCTAGGCAATCCTCCCTAATACCTAACTAATCAACCATTTCTTTAGTGATTTCTTATCTATAGCTCATTCCTCCCAAGACAAAGAGGGGTATCTATAACCATCTGGCTAATGGAGTGTAAACCAAATCTAGATTCTACTAACCTCACCCTTATTTTAAGTTTTACACCTTCCTTATAATAAATCGACAAAAATTTAGTGAAACATTTTGACACACTTGGTAGGACCCTTGAGTCTTTTCTTGGGTTCATAGTTTCATCTAGGTGATTCTTCTTCTTATCTTTCTTCTCATATAATGAAATCAAAATTTCATCTTGCGCTTAAAATTAACTGCATCCATTATTTACTTATTTATTTTTTATCACCTAACTTAATGAACAAGTGAATTAATCATAGCTTCAATCTTATAACACACACAAGACCAATATAATTACACCTGATGAAGCATAAAAACATTGACATAAGGTTGGAATAGAATTTCATCACCTAACAATCACTTTTCCTAGATATCCTAATTTAATTTCATCACCAAGGATAGAACCAACTCATTTCACTAGTTGATTATAATCTCTAGATATTGGTATATCTTAACTAAGCATCTGACACCCTTATCACTATGGTATGTAAAGTGAGGGTCTAGGCCCCAATATCAATCCATGTATTGATTTCCAATAAAGATCCATTTGAGATCCTAAACACAATGTGAAACTAGCCATAGAATTATTTTCTAATACCCACTCTACAATCCAAGTTGAGTCACACAATTCTTAGAGCTTAAGTCATAAGCCACAAGCGAGACTAAAAATAACTTTAATATTTAACATGTTTTAGTGTTTATTTTCTTTCCTTAATTTTTTCTTGTCTTTTCTATGTTTGAGTTGTGAGATTGTTTGCATCTTTTTCTTTTCCTTATCTACATGGTTTTAACTAGATAACAACTAAGAAACCAAGGAAATTGGGATCCACCTCCTAATCATCCATGTTCCTCTTCTCCCCATATTTTTAGAAGTCCTAACATCCCTTGGATGGTTTCCCAAGGTGATAATTTGTTTCCACCTTTATAGATAAGCACCCCATATCTCTCCAACATTACCTTTCCACTATATCTCACTGTACCCTTACTTCATTTCCACCTGTTAAACTAACCTATGGCATATAATCCCACTTTATAGGTAACACTTTTGTTATCACCATCTCCACCCAGCCTTTAGTTACCCAAGCATCCTCCTCTAATAATAACCCCATTGATACCACCATCCAAAACCAACCCACTCAAAACACCTTCTTCCCTAACTAATAACCCTCCTAGTATAAGAGAAACCCAACCTTTTGGCACCAGTACTTCCCTTACCATAGGAGTACCATATACTAGTGTCACCACCATTCCCCTTATTTCCAACCCACCTACCTCCACTCCATTTCATACTTTGGTGGTTCCCAAACCTTTTACCCTTCCACCGATTAGTACCAAAGCTACCACCTACCGTCTACCTACTAACCTAACCATACCACCTACCTAGCCTATGTTAATCTCTCAATAGGTGTCTATTTTATAAAACTTGAGCTATGTCCCTAACCCATAAGGGTATGTACCTGTACTTTCCACCCAACCACCTATCTCTACATATTCATATGGGACATCATCCTAACTACCCATGTCCACATACCAATATGTGGTAGCTTCTCAACCCCCCACCAACTATCCATATGTTGTACCTACCCAAACCCAACATAATCTACCCTAAAACTTGGGGGTGCACAACCACAAATGAACCTTGTCAAAATGTTAATAGATAAAATGACTACTTTAGAGTCATCTATCTCTAGTGGCTAAAATCTCTTATCTTATGACCAAATCTGCAATGAGCCAATTCATCCATCTATCTATTTGACCTTATCCTCTTCAATGGGAACTTTTAAAATTTTAAAAATTTTAGAGTGAAGAATACCCTCAACAACATTTGAAAGCTTTTAGGAATTTGTGTTATATGATTGCCTATGATGATGTTATCCTTCTCCATAACTGTCACATGCCTATATCAGGTCTAGAACTAGATTGGTGCAATGCTATTACAAGGCACTCCCTCTTTTATTTTACCTAATTAGTTCAAACTTTCTTAAATCACTTTTCCATAAACATCTGTAAGAAAGTTTCCATCACCAATCTCTATTTCATTAGGAAATTTGACAATGAGTCCATAACCAACTTTACAGCCAGTTGGAGAAGATTGAAAAATGAAATTTCTCTTTTCCCCACTTGAGTTGATTAAACTCTTTATATGGGCTTTTTCCAAACACATTTCCTCTACTTTATGAGTTCAGAGCTTCATGACAGTTGATGAAACTTTCACCATGGCATAAAAATTAGAAAATATAACCATTGATAAGGGGAAGTTGAAATTGAGAAACAATAAATCCACATTATAATCAAATGATAACTCCTATTCCAAGCCTAAAAATCAAACCAACACTAACTCTAAAAAAAATGGAACCATGAATGTATTTGTCCTTAAGACTACTCCTCCACCCATTGTTAACCAACCTAAATCCTCCAATTCTACCAATTATAACACTAGAAATCCAAAACACAATAATCAAAATCAATTTACTCCACTAGGGGAGTCATATGCTTTGGTCTTAGAAACTTTTTAAAAGGTGAATACCATACAAATATCATCGATCAAACCTCCACAATAATTTGATTCATCTCATCTTATGCCTAGTTGGTATATGGAGAATGAATTATGTGCCTTTCACCATGTTATTAGACATGATGTTATTAGGTGATATACATTCTATAAAATTGTCACAAACCTCATTAACAAGGGGTAACTTGTGTTGGATAACCCCAATGTACCCCCAAATCAAGAACTTGACATCTTTAGATATCCATTTCCTAACCATGTCCCTTCCACAATCAATGAAAATAATAGAATAGAATCCCCTCACAACCATGAAGTCCATACTATTAATGTAGTATTTAATCAACTCATTACTAAGGAATCCATTGATGAAACCTCCTCTCTTACCTCTTCACTTATTGAGGTAGTGGAATCAATCTCCTTTCCTTTAGAAAATGAGACTAAGGAAACAACCACTCCCACTTCTCCACTTATTGAGGTCGTGAAGTCACCCTCCATTCCTCCATAAAATTAAACCAAGGAAATAACCCCTCCATTTTCTCCACCCATTGAGGTATTTGAGTTACCATCCTCTCCTTTGGAAATCATCTCCTTCTGCTACATCATAAAACAATCCACTCTTCCTTTCAAAAGCACCCCTAAGGAAGTGATCACTCTACCTTCCTCTCCCATGAGAGACTCATCTTCCCAAAATTTAGAGCCTTTGATTGAGGAAAAGGAAAAGGTAACCACTTATCTCTCTCCACCCATGGGATTGAACTTTGATCTTAGTATCTAAGGGATCAAACCCATTTATTATCCCTTCTCTAATATGGTTTTATTCTTGAAGTACTTATCCCAACCCAATGCAAATCATGCCACATTTTAGCACCATCTCAAGTTTCCTTACCAAACCAATCAAGAACCTCCAATCACACCATTTTCATCCCAACATTCCATTCTGATTATTATCTCTTATTTCACCACAATCAAGCCATTATAAACCTCTACCAACTAGACCATACCTAAACTATCCAAACCAACTCCACCTAAAATAACCAAGTTTACCAAAAACCTTGATATATTTCCTATTTAGGTATTTACTCACCCCTCACTTATATCATAATTAACTTCAAAAAAAATATCAACTAAACCCAAAACCAAGACAAAAAATGGTGAAAACATCCAAGATTCCACAAACCAAAACTCTACCACCCCTTTCTACTTTGCCTTATATCTTGGGACCTCACCCTTCTACCTTAGTGAGGAAATCAACCTTCTTAGATAAGACCCAAATCCAACCACCATCACTCCTACTTTCATTCTCACCAATTTTCACCAAAATTTATATATCTAAACCCCCTACTTTTTAGGCATCTACCCAACACCTTTTATCTCCAAGAAATCCATACTAAAACCATCCACCAATAATGGTCCTTCACCCAAATCTATAACCATAAAATCCACTCCTAAAATGGATTCCACCTTGACTACTAAGCCTAAAACCTCCATGCCTTTGCCACCATTGCTTTAATCTTACTCAACC
Source organism: Torreya grandis (assembly GCA_037957365.1). Taxonomy (NCBI): domain Eukaryota; kingdom Viridiplantae; phylum Streptophyta; class Pinopsida; order Cupressales; family Taxaceae; genus Torreya; species Torreya grandis. The sequence continues at coordinate 111,094 of JARHVA010004344.1, read as the reverse complement.
ATCATACAAAGGTTATTTCAAGCATATTTCTTAACCTTACCACCTATCAAAACATTTGACCCACATATTCCTAAACCATCTTGGTATAATGACAAAATAATATACTCATATCATAGGACACATGGGCATGATATGGAGAACTATAAATATCTCCAAGTATTATCCCATCAGATATATAATGAAGATTACTTATGATTAGATGAGCCTCCTATGAGCTTAACACTAATTGAATAACTAAGAACCATCAAACAACACTTACCTACTCCTCTACTCTCATCTTAGAGTGAAATGAAACCCAAGTAATCCTATAGCTTGACTCTTTCCCAAATCCATACCGTTTATGTGGTCACATGATCATAGACTCAATTGAAGGATAAGGGAAAAGCAATGGTGTCTATTCTATGGACATATCCCTATTATAGCACCTAACCACCTAGCCAACACTAAGCACCTTTAGCTTCAGCCAAACCCAAAGTGTCCATCTTGGTTCCCCCTCAATCAAACCCTTCTAAATCAATCCAATGAGTAGTTTTGAAATAACTTCACCAAACACTGGTGAAGATGAGTTTGTATGAACTAATAAATACCTCACCCCATCACTACCAAGCAATGATAGAGGCTTTGGAATCCATAAAAGTCACATTGAAAGGCTAACAACCTCTACTAACCTTTGTCAAATCTCTTCAAATTTATAACATTATTACCTTTAAGGATTCAAAAATACCCTTTATTCATCTAGATGAACCAAATATTCCCCTCTTCATTATCGTGTACATCAACCAAACATGCATCAAAAGGGTTTTGATTGATGGGGGATTTAATATCAACATTATCTCCTCCCACACATACAACCAACTCAAATTAATCAATAATATTATGTATAAAACCTTAGTGGTGCTCTAATCATTTAATGATACCATGGCTATAACTTTAGGAACTATTATCCTTCACATTCATCTATGACCCCACACACTTCCTAAGCTCTTCTCATAGTAGGAGGTGAGTTCTAATATTATGTTTTATTGGGATGCCCTTGGATCTATTCCATAGGGTGTGTATCATCCACCCTACATTGATGCATTAAATTTTAACATGAAGGTCAAGTTGTTACCATACAAGTTGACTCGAGTCCTTTTACATCATGGAACATGAAGTACCAACCCAATAACATTCTCCTTCCCCCATCTAACAAACCTTCAATATTAAAAGATGAAGCCCCATATTATTCTACCACCAAAGAATCTACCATTTCATCTATTGCTTCTACCTAAATACCCATAATTGACCCTTTGGAATCAGCTTTATAGCATCTTTCATTGGGGGAGTATCACCTTTTGACACTAGACACTTTTCCTACTCCTCAAGAGTATGGGAATCTTGACCAATAACATACTTATGAACCTAATATTGAAACCATTATTACTTTAGGGCCATCAACTCATCAAACTAATTTAATTTATGGGGGACTTGATAAACCCCTTGACACTTCCACCACTTCTTTTTCACCTCGACCATTCACCTACAGTTTCTCTTATCTACATAAACCATAGTTTGCCTAGACATAAATTTATAGGTGTGCTTGGAAGGGATTCGGCCTAGGTCATTATGAACATGAGCCACATGAGATTATTAAAATAAATACCCAAGAACCTCATGAAAATAATGGCCTTAGTTTCATGTCACCTAAAAATTAAACCAACACACCTCCTGTCACCATTATTGAGGAAAACATCCCTTCCACACCAACCCCTTCCCTATCAATAATTAAGGATTCTAACATCATCCCACTAATTTTTTTTCATAAACATGATATTCCTTAGACCCTTAAATTATAAAAATGATGGGACAACTATAACCACTCCTCTAACTCACCTTGAGATGGTAACATATGACTGTCTTACTATTAATACTATTCAGTGTCAAGATGATGATTCCATTCTCACCTATCTTGGTGTAGAATATTCTTTTATCCATAAAACTCTCCCACTTTAGACTTAATACATGATAAATTAATCCACTATGTATATCAACTTGGGCACTTTGAATAACTTGTGCATTGTCAAAATTATCCAATCACTAAATTCTAAGGAGCTTTGAGACTTCCCCTCCTTCCTGCAAGATCACAACATAGCATTTTCTTGGTCTTAAAATGCCATGTTAGGAATAAACCCATCCATTTATACCCAAAAAATCATCACTAACCATGATTTTAATATTTTTAGGCAAAAACTTTGATGAATTTACTATTGTATAGCCCTTTTTGTCAAAGAAGTGCTTCAACATCTCATATCCATCAACCTCATTCAATCTATTAATTATCCCCAATGGGTCTTGCACATAATACCTATCACTAAATCCAAAGGGTACTATGAATTTATGTGTAATTTCATGACCTTAACCTTTATTTACCTAAGATTACTTCCCTTTGCCAAACATTGAATAGCTTATTGATCTTATAGCTAGCCATGAGATGTTATCTCTTATGGATGGATTCTTGGGTTATAATAAGATCTTAATTACCTCTAAAGATCAATATAAAACATCATTTATCATCCCATGGGGAAAATTATGCTATAATGTCAAACTATTTATACTAAATAACAATGGTGTAACCTACCCATGTGTTATGACCTACATCTTTCATGACCCTATTCACAAAATTGTTAAAGACTATATTGATGACCGTCTTGGGAAATCTAAATATCATAAAGATAATTTAGTTGTTATTAAGAGTATATTTGAGTAACTCATACATTAACATGTCTATCTTAATCCCAAGAAGTGTATCTTTGGGGTCTTTTAAGTAAATCTTCTTGGCTTTACAATCTCGCTTTAAAGAATCGAAGTCGATCCTACCAAAATCAAAGTAATCATATCCATGCCTCCTCCCACCCACCTCAAGCAAATTTTTATCTTTTAGGGGAAGCTCTAATCCATTTATCATTTTATCTCTTAGCTCTCAAATCAATGTAAACCTTTCCAATACTTTTTGAAGAAGGATGTATCTTTTAAGTAGAATAATGACTATCAAAAAGCCTTTGAATTACTTAAAGAGTACCTTCTATCTCCACTCATCCTCATTCCTCCCAAGGAATATTATCCTTTTTACCTTTATATCCATACCATTAACCACTCCTTAAGGGAAATTTTGGTTCATCGAGATGACTAGCATAAAGAGCAATCTATATATTATATTAGCCATATGCTTTTAGACTATGAGACTAGATACACCCATATTGAGAAACTTTGCCTAGCCTTGATTTTCATAGCCACCAAACTTTACCATTGTATTCTCAACCATAAGACCTATCTCATAAACAATAATAATACACTTAGGTATATACATGCCAAACCATACCAAAACTAATGTATGGCCAAGTGGCTCATGATTTTAGCTAATTTTGAGCTTGAGTTCCTTCATTAGATATCAATTCAATTGTAAGTAATTACCAACCAATTGGCTGAAGCATCATTAGAATATAACCAAGCTCCTCCTCTTGAGTTTCTAGATGAGTCGAACAAAACACTCTCTAAGGTAGACTTCACCTATCAAGTGACCATGTTCTTTAATGGATTAAAGTGTCAACATGGTGGGGGAGATGGCATCATCATTATCCCCCTTCATGGTGAACCTCTTCTTTTATCCTTCAAGATAGATTTTGAATATACCAATAATATGGTAGAGTATGAATCCTTAGTGATAGGCCTCCAAACTTTGTTAGCCTTGGGAGTTAAAACTATCAATGTTTTTAGTGACTCTCAAATTTTGGTCAATTAACTCAATGGCTCTTATCAATGAAAAAATGATGTTTTTAAATAGTATAAACAATTATCTAATGTACTCCTAGCATAAATTGAACAAATTTTCCAATACGATGGCTTCCCTCATTTTTTAGATCCCATATTCACCCTCTAAGTCTAAGCTATCTCTCATTATCCATAGACTTACCCAACCCTCTTATGTTAAATCTTACTCTCCCACCATCTTCAATGTAGAGAAGACCCAACCTGGAATTTGGTATCAGTAGACCTTTGACTACCTCAACCTTACCATCATTCTTTTTTATCTTTCCAGGAATGCTCCAAAAACATTTATTTATATAAGCTCACATTATACCATATTGGGGGTAATTCTTATAAACTCAGATTTGATGGTCTCCTTTTCCATTGCCTACATAATCATGAAGCCTCTCATGCTATCAGGGAAATGCATGATGGGATATGTGGGGGATACTTTAGTGGCCTAGTCATCACCAAATTCATCTTTAGCCTTAGATATTATTAGCCCATCCTTAACCAATATTATTTTGATTATGTGAAAATGTGTGTCAAACATTAAAAACATGCTAATTTACATCATAAACCTAACCATAGTCTTTGAGTGTCTAAATATTTATATCCCTTCTCATAATGGGGTCTAGATCTTACTTTTAAAATTAACCCCCATTCTTCATAGTGCCATCATTATATCATCACTGTGACCAAAATTTTTACCAAATGATTAGAGGCTATTCCTCTTATCTCAATAAAAGAAAAAAATATTATCGACTTTATCAACCATCACATCATCTATCACTTTGGTGTTTCCCAAAAAAATATCATCAATAATATAAACTATTTAAAAAACTAACAAGTCAAAGGTCTTTGTGATACATTTTGTATAAATTTAAGTTTATCATCACCCTATCATCCACAAGTTAATGGATAGGTGTAAACCTATAATAAAATCTCAACAACATGCTAACTAAAATGGTTAATACATCTACTAAGGATTGGCATTTACACATCCCCTTCTCCTTATGGGCATATCATACTAGCATTTGAAACCCTACAAGTGATACCCCTTTCTCCTTTTTGTTTGGAGTAGAGGATGTTTTACCTATCGATGTCTAAATTCCCTCTCTTCACATATCCCTACAATATCTCATCTCTAAGAGTGATTATCATCAAGAACATTTATCCCAACATGAGCTACTTAATGAGCATAATTTTGTCATGCTTACCCACCTTCATGTCTATTAAGAATGAATCAAGCGTGATTATAAAAAATGCCTTAAAGTGTAAGAATTCAATATAAAAAACTTCATCCTAAAGCAAAATCAACATGTCACCAATATAGAGAGAAAAAATCAAGGCAATTTTTCTTTCAATTAACCTGGACCTTATATCATAATACACATGTATGGATCAAGAGCTTATTGGTTGTCATCCCTTGAAGGGAAACTAGTTACTGAGCCCCTCAATGCTTCACATATACATATTTTATTTTTTTAAATGGGATCAAACTCACCTTTTTTTATAACTTAATCTCATCCCTTATCTTCACCCACATTCATCTCCTTATTTTAAGAATAAATGATTATAATAGAATCATGTGATTATCCATTATAGTCTTTGCCTAATATTAAACATGGGTATGATATCTCTACCCATGGAATACTTCTCATAGTGATTTTCATCCCTTATAAGATGGATTCCCTTGGTCTTTGTCTCTTAAACCTCTTCCACCAATCACTAACCTTATTGTGATTTTAGTCTTGCCTTTAAAAAGGTCAACCTCTAAACCTATATAAGCATGTCTATGTCATCAAGAGAAAATAAATTAAAATAAAAATAAAAATAAAAAGAGTCATCAAAATAAAATTATGGGTCATTATTACCATTCACAGACTTCTCCCTTGAAGAATAACGACATAAACATATCAAAATTTCCCAATATAAGGTAGACTTGTCCATGAAATGATATCTATCCATAGCCTTAAGCAAAGCACACAAACTTTGATCACTCAATTGAAGGATGGCTAAGTAAATCATTTATAAAAGGAATAATAATTTCTTGGAAGCTTTCCAAATTGATCAACTTCCCTAACCTCTCCAAAAAACAAAAAAACATCAAAAGACCCATTATCCAAATTAAAAAATACAAATATAACATGGAAGCTGCAATCAACTTTCATAATTAAACTATTTACATTGATTAGTCTACACATTATATGACATGAACTTGTTTATGTTATCTCTTTGGTAACCTATAAAAGAGGCATGATAGTCTCACAAGAAGGTTCCACCATCATCCATTTACCCTTTATACAATATATAGACAAGGGATTTTTAGCTTAATCGATAATATGTGATAAAGACACATTTTTAACCAAATAATGAATGATAATTCAAAGCATTCAAAAGATTATGTTACTTAAAACAATACAACTTTAGTTTTTTTTATTCTTTACCAAAGAAGAAGCATCATACTTTATTTTTATTCTCTCATGCTTGTTGATACATTCATTACAATGTTTGTCTCTCGATTATCCTAGATTTTTCATATTTACTTTTATTATCAAACTTAATCTATGTGTTTTTAAGATTAGACTATGATTTTTAATCAAATAACCATAACCATAACCAAATCATAAACAAAACCAACATCATTAACATAATCATCAAGAACCATGATCAAGAAACATCAAACCCATAAACCATTATCATGAGCCTAATTTTAACATCATCTAGTGATCATACATCAACTAACCATCTATCACATCTACCATAGTGTAATTAGAAATCACAAATAAATTAGTCATTCACACATTATTATCCACCACATGTCTAAATATAGATGAATAAGCATATAATTTAATATTGAAAATAATCATCACTATCATCATAATCATCCATAACCATAACAATAATCAAATAATAACAATGTTAAACCAAGCATAAACAATAGCCATAACCATAGTCAAATAAATATCATAAACATGATCATCATATACATTAATTTAATGATCACATTCATAAACATCATAATCACATAAACAACATCTATCATTATCAAGGCCATCATGAACATAAATTAAAAGAGCCATAACATCACATGCCTACCTAGGTGAGTCTACATAAACCATCATGAACATAACCATATCAACATGGAATCATAAATAAGTAGAATGAACATCATAACCATGAACAATAAAACATAAATAATGATCATATCTATATACATCAAAATACTAATCATATATACAATCATGTACATGTCTCTCAAAATATCTATACATATCACTATATTGACTCTCATGTTGGTATCAAAATCATATGGTATATCAAAAATATAATATCTCATAATAAATTTAAGCCCCTAAAGAACCACTGCCTCCTAGATCTTACCCTCCTACACCTGTATGTCAACCTATATATGTGTCCCACTAACTTGGTATCATTTTTTAGCCCTTCTAATAATACCTAATCTATACTTGCCCCTTTGGGGCTCTTATAATATATGCCTAAAGATTGAGACCTCATAATACCACATCTCATTAATTATCACTACATATCTCTAATTAGGATAGTCCCTAATAGTCCCATAGCTACTAGTACTCCTCTTACTTACCAAAGAGAATCTCTCTCCTACATAACCATGGATAGCTGATCTCTCTCTCTCTCTCTCTCTCTCTCTCTCTCTCTCTCTCTCTCTCTCTCTCTCTCTCTCTCTCTCTCTCTCTCTCTCTCTCTCTCTCTCTCTCTCTCTCTCTCTCTCTCTCTCTCTCTCACACACACACACACACACACACACACACACACACACACTCACTCTCTCTCATAAGAGTGGCAACTTAACCCCATATTACTACCAAGGATGACTTTTCTACTATCAAAGATTTCTGAACTATGGCTAGAACTACTTGTACCTTGTCCCTTTAAATGATCACTACCTATATATATGGGGAAATACCCTGCAACTAAGCCTACTAACCACTCCAATTTGGCTTAACATCCATGTCCTATTGACCACCATCATCACCTCTAAAGTTGGTTATAGCATAGTGTGCTTGATACCATGTAGGATAGCCATGTGTAAAACCTACATCATACATATCTATCCTCATAGGTAATTCTTCCTAATCAATGAACTCATGAACTATCTATAGAGTAGGTAATGGAAAATTTGCATCCTCATACCTTGAGAAGACCTCAAGGATATATTAAACAAGGCTAAACTACCTCTGTACTCTATCAAATATAATGATCTATATCTCTTGATCTCACCTACTATAGATCCATCTATAGCTTTGAAGAGATAGATTATGTCTCGTATAATGTCACCATCTTAAAAAATTAGCATATGATCTCCAAATCATGTCTCCCACAACCAAAGCATCTAGTCAATCCTTATACCAATCTATGTCATGTGCCCCTCCTCTAATTCTTGAGAGGGAATAATCACCTCTCCACCTCATGAATCCAAGCCTAAAATACATCTTCAAAAAACCCTCCCACAGTAACCCCATAGGTCTCAATACCTATATTTGTTCATAAGCCCAACAATGTAGAACAAATATGACACCAATCTCATATGTCCTATGAGCTTAGAATCCCCAAATCTATTAGTCAATATAAATTAATAACATAGTATCCCATGCAAACACTATGTGACCCAAAAACATCTCAACCAACACAACTAACAACAAGTATCGAAATGTCCTATTGCTTAAATCTAGTAAAGCATAATAGGTTATTGCTATCACCATCATAATGAATAGTTGTCTTGCATCCCTATCCATTTGGTAAAATTATGTATAATGGAAACTCCCTAAGTGCCACATTATATACTCATGGTCATATCTATATAATAGATCTATCTACCCATCTCTCTCCTCACTCTTAAAGTGATAGATTAGCTCACCTCATAGGGGTAGGCACACAATCGTATGGATGTCCTCAAGTAAAATCATCAACTCACCTATTATAAGCATGAATGTGTTAGTGGTAGGATCCCATCTCTCAATGAGTACCACTAACATCATCATATCTTGAGGTACGGGCTAGTAGTACCTAATTCCCCCAAGTCCCACATCCTCCATATACTCCCAATCAACATCATTCATCCCTCATTAAATCTCATCTAGTATTTGAGGCACTTTGTCCCTCATATGTATTTTCTCTAATGTTTGTACTGTTTGATAGAAAATAACCTTAGTTCAGTAACATATTTTTGCTTATGAAATCTACCTATTACACCTACCTCTTATTTTAATCTATTTAACTCCTAAAATTTTCTTAATATGACCTATACCTATCGATTATCTTCAAAACTTTACCCTTCACCTTTAAACCTAATCTACCCTATACCTAATTTGCTTATTCCTTACTTAACCACACCATTACAGCTTTATCTAACAATATTATTTTGACATTGACTATTACCCTTTGACCCTAAATATTACCATTTTAATTATACACATTAACCTTAACCTCACCCCTTAAAATTAATTTTGACATTAAACTATATCTTATCAACCATTAACTTTAAACACATCCACATTTGATTGACCACCAATGATCAATGCTTCCTATCATTGACTACTGATGGTTATGGACCAGACACCAATGGTCACCACAAAGTGACCTATTAATGGTCACCTATCGACCACTTATAGTTGATAATGACTAGCAACAATAGGTAATGAATACTAATGATCACTATGTAGTGACCATCAGTAATCAACCCAATACCTACCCCCTAAAAATGCATATCAAACACTACAAATAGATTAAAAAAACTTACCCAATATTCACTCTACCCTCCCATGTCTACCCTACCCTTGATAATTTGACTCTAAAATACCAAATTCAACTCCAAAACCAAAAACACTATCATTAACCCTAACCCTAAGTCAACATGACCCAAAACTAAACAACAAATGAATTCAACAAAAAATTCATTTTCCTATTTAAATCTAATATATCAATTTAATGATAAACCCTACCTCATTCCTCAATCACTATTTTGGATGTACCCTAAGATCCACCACCTAATCTCATGCTCTCCCTCATCCCCTCTACATTGTGGATCACTCGATTGAATCAAAAAATGCCTCACTCAATCACTCAACCAACACTATCTAACCACCACCATTTTCTCACTTAAGTCACAAGCTAGCCATCAAAAGTACAAAGGTTAAATAAACATAGTGAAACCATAATAACCTTTTTACCATTTCCCTTTTAGGTTTGACATTCAACTACTGATAGTCAAGGTGACCATTGATGGTCAACCTTGACCATCGATGGTTTTTTAATTTAGGGTTTTAGCCTCCTACCCACACTTTTTCAAATAAAAATTCATCACCAAACCAATCCTGCTACTTACCAATGGAGATTACCTTCTCTACCACCTTAACCACCAACCACATAAGCTCATTATGGTCATTTTGGCTTGACTTCAGCATATTTTATGACAAATTTGCTTTGGTCCTTTTGACTACACCAACTAAATTACCATGATTGAACATTTTGAATTTGTGATACCTTTTATACACTGACCCATTTTGTGTCTTTCAAGGATCACTTCCTACTTTAGATACCTATTAAAACATTGACCTTATCTAGGAGACTTGCATTTACAAGTGTAACCCAACTACCATTCCTAAATGTGTTCATTTGGTCCACTTCTCATTTGTCCTTCTAGTTTGAACCTTATTTTTATCCAACTACTTCAACCATGGCAACCTAGTCAATTTATAATCTTGGATATCATATTTAATTGTACTTTGTGAGTATGTTTGTGCTTCAATTCCCAACCTATCATTATTTTTTTCATCCACTTATCAAACTTGTAACTAACTATGTTTCACCTCATCATTTCTAATCTTGAGGGACAAGATCTCCTCCCATACCTTGGGCATATAACCTTCGACCCATGATCCATTTTTCTTTTGTATCTTGATGATACAAATTACATAATAAGAAAGGGGAAAAATTTATACACTATAAATATACACATGATGGTTTGAGATGTCAAACTGACCCCTAGACCACTCTTGGTTCTCCTTGGGACCACTTGAAAAACCTTAGCCAAAAAACCTAAGGCAAAGTGACTAAACTTTGACCATTCTATCCTTTAACCTATCAACCCACAATGGTCAACTCTTAACCAATGATGATTAGGCCTAACCACCAATGGTCATCCTTTTAACCACATTAAGGGTTAACTCTAGCTAACTATAAATTGCTTCTTTATATTTAGCTTATCTAATTTGTGTGAATCAATGCATACTAAAGCTAAATTTGAACACCCTATTAAACCTCTTATAGAACCTATTTTTCCATCTCTTCCTTCCTTCTATAAAAAGAGAGGAGGAAGAATTGAAAGGCATCAAAATTCAAGACCATTCAAGCACCAAAAGGGAAATAATTATCAAATCTTCTTGTATCAAAATGTATTATATAGGTACTCTTATAAAAACCAAGTTAGAGAGTCAAAGTACCATAATGTATCAATCATAGCTAAGACATCATTACTCTACCAAGATTGCTCTCAACTCCACCAACAAGTTTTTCAACCAATTACCTCCACATTATTTAAATTAATGAGATAAGTATCTATCTTTCATCATATTCAATAATTGGTTTCTATATTTTATTTTCCATGCCACCTTCTATAATCCATTCTGAAACATCATCAACCAACCTCTTAAACCAAACCAAAACCCATAGTAACCATATATGGTCACCCTGATCATTGATGGTATTTCCTAACCACTGAAGGTTACCCAACTATTAACGGTCACCCTAACCACTGATGGTGAATGTAACCATATATAGTCACTATGTGATAATTTTAATAATAAGTTATTTTCACCTATCAAACCCCAACCAAATCCCACTTTTTGACTTTCTACATGAGCACAAATCATGACTCTATTTTTTAAAACCATGCTTGATTCAATTAGAATTAATATCTAACCATATATTTCCATAATTGGTCAAATTTATCTCCTTTAAGAACTTCTTGTATTTGATTTCAATACTTTCTATTAAATATGCAAGTAATTTAGATTTTTTTCATAACTTAATTGATGATTAGTTAGATATTACTATGGATTGACAGCTGCCAAGAAAGCTTGTGCTTCTTTGATATAGCTTGCCAGGCAATGCACCCAACTATCTAACTAATCAGTCATTTCTTTAGTGATTTCATATCTACAAGTCATTCCTACCAAGCCAAAGAGAAGTATATACAACCATCTTGATCATAGAGTGTAAACCAAATATAAGTTCTACTAACCTCACCCTTATTTTAAGTTTTAAACAGTTCTTCTAATAAATAAAACAAAAATTTAGTGAAACAAAAGGTTCTGATATTAATGTGACATCTTTATGGCTCGTCCAATAACTTAGATATAACAAGGATCATCTCAAGTAAACCTATCGTACTAGTAATGGTTTTGATAAGACTACTCAAAAGCGACTCGATTGTATTTGTATTTTATTAACCGTTAGACCTAAGACTATTCAAACCAATCTTATGGTCCTTGATCTTCCTTTATCTTATAACATACTCCTTGGTCATCCATGGACTCATCGAATGAAGGCCATTAATTCTTATAGTATTCAATGTATTAAATTATTACATAATGGAAAATAGTATAAGCATTAAGTTGATCCCAACCCATAGAGTATTTAATGTCCTAATCTTAAATAATAATATCATATTCCTACCATTCCTAAGATCAATAGTTCTCTTTTACTCAAGTTCATCAACATGAATATTGATTAACAAGTTACTCTTGTGGATTCCAATGGTGATGATCCCAATTTTTTATAACATACTTGAAATACTACCAAGTTACCTCCCTAAATTTTGTAATGGTTTTCCCCTTCTATATTACCTCAGGATCATATCTTTCCTCTTATTGATGAGATTATTGATTTCCCCCCTCCATGCAATACTCTGGAGACTTCTTCACCTAAAGATGCCTTTGCTTGCAATGATTTTAGAGTGGCCAAATTATTTCAAGATAATATCATCATGTCTCCTTGTATATTTAATAATATTGATATTTCACCTTATGAAACTCCCCTTGATTCTCAAGCATGTGTAATTTCTCTAATATATGTTGATAACTATATAATGACCCAAGATCAGTTTAGAGACTTGGATGTATAGCATTACAGTAGCCCAAATTCATGCTTTTAATTAGGATGTTTGTACAATTTCTATGGATAATACCTTAGATCTTGAGGGTCATGTGCATCTTGCCAATCCTCCTCTTATTGACACTCCTTGGGTGGTAGATTAAATTATACCTTTTGAACCTATGGAAATTTATACATCTTATTTACCACCTATCAATCCAATAATTTCCTTTTATCCTTCTCCCATCATTAAATCCACTAATATTCCAATCTTTTCTAATCCATCTACTTGTTTTACTCCTAAAATTACACTAGATACTAAGGCAACCAATGTTCATTAGATACATTTTGAGTATGATCACCATAGCAATAAAAATCTATATCTTGAAATATATTTTGAGTATTATGGTCCTCTTCCTACCTTTCCTAATGATGAAATTATCATTGAGTTGCCTTATGCTGAAGAACCTCAACTTATTTTAAAACATCATAAACTTGGAAATTTCAAGACTAAAACTACTTGATTTAATAACTTCATTTCTATCATTGATCTTAAAACAAATCCCACTTTTGCGTTATTTAATGCGCCATACCCCTTTCAAGATAAAAATTCCATGTTTATTGAAGAAACCACTCACATCAAATACGGTACACCATCTTATCCTCAACCAATTACTATATATCATGAGTTCTTGCCTATTAAAAATGATAATTTTAGCTTATTATTTTATAAATATCATGAGAATTTCACTTGGTCCTACAAGGACATGCTTAGAATTATCCCTATAATTGTGGTGCATAACATCATTACTTATCCTAATGCCAAGCTTGTGCATCAAAAATAAATAAATTATTTCCTAGACTTTCCAATTTATGTCATAAGGAAATCATCAAATTACTTGATGCTAAATTTATGAAACTAGTGGATTATTCTAAATGGGTCTCTAACATTTTTCCCATTTAGAAGAAGATCACTATGGTCATTTATATTTATATTGATTTCTATAATCTTACTTTTGCTTTTCCCTAAGATGAATTCCCTTTACCTTCAATAGATTCCATGGCTAGTTATGAAATGTTATCTCTTATGGATAGCTTCTCAAGATACAATTAGATTAATATTGCCCTTGAGGACTAACATAAGACAACTTTCACCATGGAATGGGGTACCTATTAATGTTTCAAAATGCCCTTCAACCTCAAAACTTTTAGAGCCACTTACCAATGAGCGATGATTAACATATTTTATGATCTCATTCACAAAATTATTTAAATCTATGAGGATGATCTCATTTCTAAATTTGAAAATTGTAAGAATCATATTTTTGACCTTGTTATCATCTTTGACCATCTACTTAAATATAAATTTAGGATTAATCCTTACAAATGTGTCTTTGGAGTCACATTTGGAAAAAAATTAGGATTCTTAGTCTCTATATATAACATTGATGTTGACCCTACCAAAATTAGTGCTATTATCCACATACCTATTCCTCATTCTGTTCCTAACATTTGTACTTATTTAAACAAAATTGGGGCAATTATATGATTCATCCCTAAAATGGCATATCAAATTCACTTTGTTAATTCCATTCTCAAGAAAGGTATTACTCTAGAATGGATGGATCCATGTCAAAAAGCCTTTAATAATATGAAAGATTCAATGCTTCATCCACCTATACTTCATCCTCCTTTGAATGATAAACCTTTGATTCTATATACTTCTTCCACACCTATTTGATTTGGGTCAATTCTTCCCCAATAAGATGATATGGGAAGAGTATGTTGTCCATTACATTATCCAAGGCCTCATTGCTTATGAAACATGTTATACCAAAATTTAGCATGATTGCCTTGCCATTTATTTCATAGCTGAAAAGCTTCACCACTATATTCTTTTCCAAACTACTTATGTCATTATTCATTCTAACCCACTTCATCTTTTCTTCTCTAAATTATTTCTTCTTGGATATATAATTATCAAATGGATGTTCCTCATTATAGAATTTGATCTCTAAATCATCACTCAAAAATACATCAAATGGAAAATCATAGGTGATCAACTTACCATAGCTCCCATACTAGCCACTTATTCTCTTCAAGATAATCTTTTAGATGACAATATCCTTTACATTAGAGGTCTTGATCAAGCTATTTCTCTCAAAGATTATTTTCCTAGATTTACCACCAATATTGAAGCCAATAATCTTGATGAATCCACTACTCCCTCTAGTAATACTAAACCAAAAGTAATTATTGAATAACTTCTTGAAATTAATGTCAACTTACATGAGGATAATTAGACCCTTGATTTTTATGGTTCCAAATGCCTTCAAGGAGCTGGTGTAGGTTGCATTCTAATAAGTCCTCTTGGTAGGATCATTCCTTTAGATTTTTACTTCACTTTTAATATCACCAACAATATGGCTAAGTATAAATCTTTTATCTTAGGCATGAGAGTTGATATTGACTTATACATTTAATACCTTCATGCTTTAGGTGATTATAAGCTTATCTACAGCTAAGTCGGTGGTGATTATCAATGTAAGTGTGATATCCTCATCACATATCATCAAATTTTAGGCACTTTTTCTAAGGATTTCATCTCTTTCATTATTGAGCCTATTATTAGAAATCAAAATTCCATTACTGATTCTCTTTCCTCCTCAACATCTCTCTTTCATCCACACCAAGTTCTTTCTATTCCTACTTTTCTTATACAAATAATAAAATCTCCATCCTCTTTTTAACGACCAAATTCTCTTAAATGTCATATCAAGGCTATTACCATTTGACAAAGTTCATGGTACCAGGACACCATTTAATTATTATAACATCCATCTTATCATCCTAACTTAGACTCTCATAAAAATACACACATTCATAAACAAGCTTTCAAGTATGTATTTTGACAAAACATTATTTATAATCACCATGATAAAGGTAAATTTCTCCATTGTGTTATGCAAGATGAGGTCCCTCCTTTTCTTGAACAAGCACATGGGGGAATTTGTGGTGGTTTTAGATTAAGGTAAAAATAGGTTTTGAAGGGGCCCCAAAACCCTTTACATCAGACGAGATATAAACCTTAAGCAGACCCAGGATATGAAATAACCTGGAACCTGCAAAAGCTAGACCAGATTAACCAGAAATCTAAAAACATCAGTCAAGAGCAGGACAAATAGAAACTATATATTTTTTTTTACAAGACCGAAGTTTCATGTCTAGAGGGGGGACCAGAGACTTAGATTTTTTCCTCTTAACAGCTGTCCAACCATCCTCTACCTTAGTTGCCTCAACAGACCAGTCCTCAGAAGGCCAAGAACCATGAAGTCTAGAGGGCGACAAAGCCTCAGCAAAATCCGTAAGAGAACCAGACAACAACTAGCTCCTAGGAGAATCCTTCGAAACAGGTGGAGGAACCACCACCTCCTTAGTAATTGGTTCAGAGAGATCACATAATCCAATCTCCACCGACCCTTCAACAGGAACTATCTCCAGCGGAGTGTCCTAATCTGTCGATACAGTTTGGATACACTTTTCATTCTCATTCTCTAAATCAGTCGAAGCTTCCTTAGGTTGTTTTGCAATATAATGATCATGATCAGCTTCAGACCACCAAGAAGGTGATCTTTTGGATCTAGATTTCCCTGCAGTACACCAGTCAACAACATGCCCCATCAGGTGACACTTTCTGCATCGAAAAGGTAACCCTTCAAAATCTAACATTTGTGTCCAAGAACCCTTAGGGGAGTCTAGACAAATCACCTTAGGAAGGCACTTAGAAACATCCACCTCAACCATAAGGTGAGCACAGGTCGATCGGTAATACCTCTTAGTTTCAGCATCCTTGAATAAAAACTCCCGTATAGCATTTTTGATGGTTTTAAACACTGATTCATGCCATAGATGCATTCATAAATTAGGGAGCCAAACCCAGACAAGGATCTTATTGAAGGTTTCTGTAACAGGATTGAAATCCATATGCCACCATTTGGCAAAAAGAGGGTAGTTACCCTGCCAAAAAAAATTTCTGTTGGACAGAATAGTCTTCCTATCCTCAAAAATGTGGAATAAAGCTATAAAAAAACCTTTACCATAGGCATAAATTTCAACATTTCCATCGATTAGTGGCAGCCAGGTCTGGGAAATCTAGCCATGTAAATATGCAAGAGATGGCCAAAAGCCACGAAATCTACAAATAGCCACAAACTTTGAAAAATGATCTAATTGATGAAAGATTGCTTCAATAGTATCAGGTTCTAGATTAACCTTGACAGGATTTAAAGTACTTACAGGTGAATCACTTAATCTCCCAGCAGAAGCTTGAAGTTTCACATCATGTATTTCAGCTTCAAAAGCAGCCACGTCCGCATAAGTTCTTCCCTTAGATCCAAGGACAGAACCAAAAATAGGGGAACCTTTTGCTAAAACCGTGACTGGAGAAGAACCTTCCGTAAAAGAGTGAGTGAACAGGATCCCCTTCATAGGTAAAGTCTCAGCCACTCCAGCCACTCCAGTTGCTAGATCAATGGCAACCTGATCCAGAATGTATGTTTGCACTCGCACAGGCACGCGTTGTGCATTCAAAATTTCCATCCACGCGTGCTCAAACGGATGGTAGTTTGATAAGGGAATTTGTGGTGGTTGCTACAATTGACATGGTACAATATGTAAATGCCTACATATGGGTTACTTTTGGCCTACTCTTAAAAAGGACACAATCAAATATGATAAAAAGTGTAATCTTTATTAGCTTCATGATGATATGATCTATTCACCTCTAGCCAAACTTAAAACTATCAAATCTCCTTGGCCATTTTCCACATCAGGATTTGATCTCATTGGCAATCTACCTTGCTTCCACTATGGGCATGTTTTTATCATCACTTCCACTGAATATTTTACTAAGTGGGTAGAAGCCATGCCTCTTGTTAATGTTACCAATCCTACCATTTCTAAGTTTATTACTAATCAAATTATTTTCCATTTTGTTATTCCCCATACCATAATTTTAGACTAAGATGGTAATTTTAAAAACAAACATGTTAAACAACTTTGCAACAAATTCAAGATCAATCACAAATTTTCCATGCCTTATTATATGAAATGCAATGGCCAATCTGAGGCCACTAATAAAAATCTCAAAATATTTCTCTAAAATATAATTCATAAAGCCCACATGGATTGGTATCTTCATCTTTACCCTACACTTTAGGCTTATCAGACTAGCATACGTATTACCACTAGGGTAACATCATTTTTTCTAGTCTATAGTTCTGAGTTAGTTCTTCCTTTAGAATTTTAGCTTCCCTCTCTTGGTATATCTCTTCATGGTATTATTCTAGATGAAGAATTATGTGAAGCTCATATTAATTCCCTTGATCTACTTGATGAGCACCATCTTTCTACTTTACAACATAACCTCCAATACAAGGCTCACATTACCTGACAACATAACAAATGTGTTAAAGTCCCCACTTTTAATGTTGGTGATCTTGTCCTTAAATTACAATACACCCATGATAAATAAAGTAAATATTCCCAAAAATGATGGGGCCCATATTTTTTTTAAATATATTATTGGTCCAAGCACCTACCACCTTTAAACCAATGAAGGCCATGTTTTCAAAGAGCCCACCAACATACAATTTATCAAAAGTTACTTTGCCAAAACATTTACTTCTTTTCATGTTTTTTTATCTACATCTATCCAATACTTTTTTCAGGTTACTTCCATGGGTCTCTCCCTCCACAACAAGTTATTTCATTTCATAAACCTTTAGTCTTCCCTTTTATTCTTTTGGTTTCTTGATATACCATAGTCTTCTTTATCTTCTTAAATTTTCTCTTTTGATACCCCTTGGATTTTTATTTTGTGAGTTGATTCATAAGACCATGAATAGGACCCGACATTCCTCACAAAATTACAATCTTTTATTTATTTTTCTCCCTTATATTTTCCAATTTACTTTTTCACACCCCTTGAGTTTTTCCTTTTTGTGTTGCATTATAAGATTATGGATAGGACCTGGCATTCCTCAAAAAACCACCATAGTTTTAATTACCTCACTTAAACTTTCACTTGCCTAATGATACCCTTATGGGTTTCTCTTTTATGTAGTTTTAGTGTAATACTATGGATAGGACTAGAACCTCCTCATAAAATTACCATCTTTTCACCTTTTTATGATCCTTATTCTCAAAATTTAGGTTTTTATTCTTTTCTTAGATGGAATTTACATAAAAAAATCTATGTTAGCATGTTTTCCTCCATTTCCCTCATTCCTATGATAAGGAATCACACTTTACTATCATTATATCCCTTTGTTTTACCCTTTGTCACATTTTTGTGATTTGAAGTAATTCAAACTATTCTATGTGTCATTCCTCTTGATTTCCCCTTTATTTCACTCCACATTAGACTAAAAAAGGTCAAATTCAAAATATTACTTTTATTTTTCTTAGATTTATGACAATCTTAAACACTATTCTCTTTGATTCTCTCTCTTAGGAACCTTGTCCCAAGTATTCAAATGAAATTCATCTTTAGCACCCATGTTCAGTTTTCCAAATCTATATGGAGGAGGAATATAAAAATCCATCACAAATTTTAAAATCCAAATCATTTGAATCAAAAATCAATGATATCTAAAAGGCAACATACAAATCTCAAAAGTCAAATTCACACCAAAATAGATGATTCTAAGCACATCTCCTATCTCCAATAAAAGCTCAAACTCCATAGTTGGCCTCACATAGAGATGAGGTCCATTGGGGTGTGGTAGGCCAATAGATTAGAATAAGGGAATTTAAAAAACTATATGGTACTACCTACTTTCTCACATAAGTACCCAATCTTCATAGTAGACTGATGGCTCTATAAGGGGTCCTAAGGAATAGGGAACACATTATGGGGAGGTATTAATATTTTACTTTTCATGTATATAAACTTTATGGGATGATATATATATTTAATTTATTGACCTAAGAGTCGTAAAACTAAGAGAATTTATTTAGAGTCCTTAAGTTCAAAAGTCCTCTTATTTTGACAAACTAAATTTGAGTGTCTTAACTTCGATAAATATTTCTTATACCTTGGTTTTTCATTCATTATCCCCTCCATCCATTTCATTTCCCCCCTTGATAGATAAATTATGATTCCAAATCTATTTTTCCTTCTTCTCTAATTATTTTTTCTTCATCTCTTCAAAACATGCTAGCACTACTTTATTTTAGTTTTATCTATCCTTAGAGTGAGACAACATGTTTGAGAAACTATGGATTACTTATTTCTATTTTTTCACCATGATTTTACATTTATATAATTTTCTTACTTTCCTTTTACCATTTATCATTTGTTTTAATATCTTTTTATTATAGACACCTACGTTCATACCTTTTTTTCCATTATTGAGTGAGATAAAGATTATTACTGCTCACTCATCAATGTTGTTTTAACCATTTTATTTCTTATTTTACAATTTGATGTTTGATTACCATCATGTTGGACATGTATCCTTGGTTTGACTTGGTGAGTTTGCATTTCTTACTTAAGGATATATTTTTTGAGTTTTTCAATATTTAGTAGCCTTGGCTTTTCAGTTACCTAATTTACTCTTATTGTTTGACTTCATCATTTGGTCTCACATAGCACTTATCACCCCAAATTTCCTAATTACATCATGTCCTCATAGCACTAGCTATCTCAGCTTTTCTTTCATTTGTTTGTTTTTGATCTTTAGTTTTATATTCTTGGGTTTATCAAAAGTAATCTCTGCACCATACACAATCAAAAATAACACAATAGATGACCATCCAATGATAAAGGTAAGTCAAGGTATGTATTACATTTAATTTTATTTATTTACTTTTGAGTCATTTACTTTCAGTTATTTTATGGTTTAAAATACTACAACTTTTTTTTAGCCTTAGTATTATGATTTAACTTATTTGAGAATAATGGATTTTTATTCTTATTTTAGTTAAGGGTCTAGATTAATAAATTAGTATAGAATATAGAAATAAATATAGTCCTAATTTTTGAAATTATTTGTCTTTTTCACCTTTCTAAAATTAGTAGTAAATAAGAAGAAATATAACTTAGCTAGAAAACAAACTGAGATGGATGATACAAAGGTTAAATATGGATTTGTAAGATTCAAAAGGTGTCATAAACTTGAATCTAGATTTTATTCAATGAAAGGATATGAGTGCTAAAAAGTGGATGCTTTAGTGTCTGATGTTATTGCCTATTCCTACCACTATTATCCAAATTGATCATAGAGACCTAAATTTTAATAGGTACTTATAATGTTCATTTATGGGCATGCCTATGAAAAATCAAGTGTTTATTGTTGACAAAACTCATTATGGATTTAATTTTTATTCTAACCCTAAGCCTCCATCATCATTGATAAAACAATATTTGAGTCACTTGAGAAAGATGGGGTTTAGTGTGAAAGATTACTAAACATGAAAACCACACTCCTTATGTGGGCACACTATCTACATACCAATACTCTTAAGAGGGATCAAACCATATGTATTTTTTCCACCTAGTGTGCTTTGTGCAATAGTGTGATACAGATGTAAATGCCAAATTGATAGTGTTTGTGGTGGTTAGTGACTAGTATGAGGATTTGCATATGTTTTTAGTTTTTTTGGTTGAGCATGTGAAAATAATAAAGAATCTACCTTAGTGATTTATTAATATTCTTGGTTGTTTTGTAAGTTTGGTTACCTCTTTTGTAATGATATTTGAGTGGGATTTTATAGGGAATAATTGGTCATGGGTCAGATGAATTTATGCTAGGCTGACATAATTGAGGATAAGGATGAGATGAAAATGACTATTGGGGCTCAAAGTGAAAATATTAGTGTCTAGTGTTGGAGTCAAAATGGGGTTCTCTTATCCTATAGGCTCATGACCTGAGGGAATATGATTGACATAGGGAATATTATCTGGCTAAGGTGGAATGGTCATTTAGAAGGTTATAAATGACTGATAATTAGTAAAAAGGTGTCTAGAAGGGTCACAGGATCATGCAAAAAGGACCTATGGATGGGGTGTCACAAGCCACACTCAAACTACCAATTTAGACATTTTATATGACTACATTTGGCCCCATTTTATTCTAGTAATGCAACAACGTGAAATACTAAGATAAATGAAAAGTAGAAAGTGTACCTAAACTTACGTGTAAGGTAGAAGCATATGAAGATGAGTGATGTTGAGCATGCATAGAGAGAGCACAATGTGAAGCATAACGTAGGTACTAAACCAATATATAACCTATTGTGATGTTGAGTGATGCTAGGTATGTGTTATACTAAGAGTAATATCATGTACAAAGTTGAGTGCTCAATTCATTGAGGGTGGCTCAAGAATATAAAGGATATCCCTTTGGCTACATCATTGCCCACTATGTAGTGAAGCTATGTGATCATGCATGTGTTAATTGATGTTTGGATTATATGTCCAATCCCTCTAAGTAGGTGGCTCAAGAATACAAAGGTTAGTAGTCTTTAGCTCCATCATTACCCACTAAGTATTAACTATGAAATTATACCAATATGAATGTGTATCATATAAGATGTCTCATGAATCCTATGAATGCTCAATGATCTAAAAATGTGGTGTGGATAGTGAATGTGTACTAATTACTAGGCCAATATTATCCACTTTGAAAGGTGGAGATTATGCTTATATGAAAGCCACTCCAAAACTAAGAACTAGGCTTCTATGAACTAGGCTTCTATGAAAGCCACTCTAAAATGATGACAACCATCTACGGATGGAATAAGGTATGTACCTACTAAGAATACCTAGGTAATACAATGAACTAGAAAGAAAATAAGGCAAATGTGTCATGCACATTTCCCCTAATCACTACTATCTATAACATGGATTTTGTTTTAGAAGTTGTACCAACTATGCACTCTATAATTGGAAGTGAGACCCATCATGTTATACATGATGCCCCCTATATCTAGATAATATGAGTAAAACTATGCTAGAATTTCCCAATCTAAACTAGACTATAGTTGATAAAATTGTAATTTTCATTACCTTTCTATGTATATCTAAACATTTTGGGTTTTTGGTTGTTTAGATAGGAGCACCCAAAAGTGGACACTTTGGTGTCTAACATTTTAGTCTAAATGGGGCACTCTTATCCTTTACTATTTATAATTATTTTTATGTGTTCATCACTATTTCTCTAGTTTTTTCTACATCTTTTTAATTTTGATTACTATTTTGAGAGTTTTGAAAATTGATTTTTGATTGATAGAGGGATCTGATCTTTATGACAAAATCCATGTTTATTGCCCCCTCTTCTGATGGTAGGAATGAAGAACCTATAATGACTACCCTTAGAATAAATATCCTTACACATTTGTTATGTTATGAAATACATGATATAGTAATGATAATCTAAAATATATCTCAAGATATAGCATAGTTTATATTGGAGAGTTTTAGATCAATAGGGGTATTCCTAGATGTAATAATGTAATACCATGTGTAGTATACTAAACTAAAACTAGAAATCTTGTATCAAGGAGGGATACAAAATTATGTCTATCACGTCATCCAAGAATATAAGATAATTCATGATGTGGATCATGGCATTATAAACAAATGATAAGAAAACAAGCATGCAAGACAAGAGGCAAAAAACATACGAAAGAAGCCAAATGGCCAAGAAAACAAGGAACATGAGCACATATCACTAAAACTAGTAAAATCAAGCATATAAGGCATGTTAAAATGCCCACATAAATATACAATTTCAAACAATCAAGATTGATATGAGGGCCACAATCACATATTAGAGTATAAGGAAAAGACATTGGCAAATGTCTTAAGGCACACATAGGTAAAAAAATAGGAATTGACAAATGCAATCACATATAGCTAATTAAATAAAGAAAGGAAAGCACCTAAATGATATAAATACTATCATATCTAACTAATCAAAGAAAGAAGTGAAAATATGCAAAACATGTATTATAAGACTAGGTAGATGTTAAGAAATACATAAGTGTTATATATTAGTGAGTGTTGATAGAATAATATATGTAAGCAAGTAATGTAAATCAACATGAGAACTAGATTGTGTGGTATAAGAATGACATCTCCTAGATGGTATAATCATGTAGAAGATGCCCCCAATGGGTAGATATGTCAATGTATGTCTTGAATGTAGAAGTAAGATGCCCCCTCAATCAGTAGAGTGAAGAAATCAAGGATCTAGGTGTCACTACACACACTCAAATAATATCAAGTGAAACATGGTAATGTAGATAAATTGATGAACAATAACATAGAACAATAAAATGTGAGTCTAGCATGGTAGTAGAAATGTAAAGCATGGATAATGCATAGATCTGAAAAGTTTTTGTGTTTTGAGTTATATGAATGTTTTTTTAATTTTTACATGTTATATTTTTATTGGTATTTTAAAATAGGCTATGTACAATTAATCATAAGGAAACTATGTACAAGAAAGCAAAAAGAAACTATGTATAAGTGAGATGAGAAATTATGTACAAGAAGGACTGAGAAGAAATGATACTAACCAATGAGTCCCATAAGAGACTCCCTATCATGGTGTCTTTTATCAAGGAGAGGGATTGTGTGTGATCATGAAGCGTGATTGATGGGCTAAGGTTATGACTTTGAAAGCTATGTATGTTGTAAGTGCTCTAAAATTTATGTAAGTTTTATAGCCATAGATGTAATTAACATGTTGATCTTCATAAACTTAGGTGATAACATGTACTTTATGATCTATTATAGGCATAGAGCTAGTATTAAGTTAATGATAAGAGCTAGGTGAACCAAGTTTTAAGGGAGGAGGAATAGATATAACTACTAGTGTTTTCTTGTGTCTAGTAGTGATAGGGAGATACTCAAAAGTAGCCAAAGAGCTAGATACATCTAGGTGGAAACCACGTATATGGGATGAAATGCATGTAATTGGAGTTATAAGTTGTATAAAAATATGATTATAAAGAAAATTCCACATGAGATATAGCAAATAAGGGATAGGGATCATGGAACTTTACACTAATGCATTAAAAACTTTGACTTGTAACATGACATTTCTAACATGTTTAGAAAGATAGAGTTGAAAATTATTCTGGACGAGAGAGAGAGTATGTAAAAGAAATAATGAAACCTTGTATTAAAGAAATGTAAACATTCCTTTGAAGGAAAGGGATCTTAACATGTTTAGTAATAAATTTCTTAATATCTTCCCATATTATAAAAAGTAAGAATAAAAGGGAAAGAACGAATCTTTGAATTAACATATAGTAAACTTCATCATTAATATGCATTATAAGACCAAGTATGGACTCCTTATTGTTTGAAAGAAATGTTTTGAGATAAGTGAGATCCATTTTTTATTTTATGTGAATAAAAAGAATTCAAAAACATGTTGCTACAAATTAACAAGGAATTTTCCATAGGGTTTCTAGGGTTTTTATGTGCAAACAATGTAAGTTGGGTTTACCAAATGATTTGAATTATTTGGGAATAATGGAGTTTTATTCCTATTTTGGTTAAGGGTATAGACTAATAAATTAGTATAGAATATAGAAACAAATATAGTCCTAATTTGTGAAATTGTTTGTCTTTTTCACCTTTCTGAAAATAACAACAAATAATAACAAATATAACTTATCTAGAAAATAGATTGAGATGGATGATACAAATTTTGAAAATGTATATGTAGGATTAGGAAGGTTTCATAAACCTAAATCTGGATTTAGTTTGAAAAAGGATAGGAGTGCTGAAAATTGGATTCTTCAGTGTTTGATGTTGTTATCCATTCTTGCCACTATTGCCCAAACTAATCATATAGACCTAGAATTTTCTAGGTAGTTGTGTTGTGCCTTTGTGGGCATGCCTATGGAAAATTGAGTATTGATTATTGACAAAACTCATTATGGAGCTGATTTTGTCTTCAAACCCTAAGCCTACATCACACTTGATAAAACAATATTTGAGTCACTTGAGAAATAGGGGGTTAGTGTGAAAGATGTACTGAACATGAAATCCACACTCCTTGTGTGGGCATGCTATCTACATACCAATACTCTGAAGAGGGATCAAGCCATATGTAGTTCTTCCACCTAGTGTGCCTTGTGAAATAGTGTGATGCAGATGTAAATTCGAAATTGATAGTATCTGAGGTGGCTAAGGACTGGTATGAGGATTAGATTATGTTTTCATTTGTGCTGGATGAGTGTGTGAAAATAATAAGGAAGTTTTCCTTAGTGATTTATTTGTATTCTTTCTTGCTTTGTAATTTTGTTCACCTCTTTTTTAAATGATATTTGAGTGGGATTTTATAGGGAACAATTGGTCATGGGTCAAATGTATTCATGATAGGCTGACCTAATTGAGGATAAGGATCAAATTAAAATGACCATTGGATCTCAAAGTACAAATGGATAGGACCACCAAAAAGTGGATGCTTTGGTCTCTAATGCTATAATCCAAATGGGGTGAACCTATCCTATAATATCAAGACCTGGGGGAACATGATTATCATGGGGAATACCATCTAGCTAAGGTGGGATGATCATTCAGAAGTTTATGGATGATTGACAATGAGAAAAATGACTCTATAAGGGTGACAAGAGAATTCAAAAGAGACATATGGATGGGGTGTCATAAGCCAAACTAAAACTACTAATTTGGACATTTTATATGACTACACATTATGTGTCCATCTATTCTTTCTCAAAGTACCATCCCCTATTGTACATTAATGGCCCCTAAGATTTTAGTGGTGCATATGTATACACATAATAATTTTAAACTTGTATCAAATACTAACTCTTTACATCTTGTAGGAACCCATCAAGAGCCAATATATCTGATTTCACACCATAAGGGGTGCACTGGGAAAGGGGTGGGCAAACCTTTGGTTTTTTGAAGGATTGTTGTCCCTTATTTCCACATTACTACCAATCAAACTAGATTTTAAAACCATTACCTAATATATTATTCCTCCCTTTCACACTCCAATATTTTTCCTCTTTCCATCCTTATTTTATTCAACTTGATCCCCTTTAGCCAATTAACTATAACAAGTCAATTGGGTTGACCTTGTATATTTTTAGCCTCTTATTACTGTACAAGGTCAATTGCATCAACTTTTTACTATTTTTGGGCATTTTCACTTGAGAGATGTGTTAGCCCTTCGACCAACCTAGCTCAAGACCTAATGAATAATCTCTCAAAAACATACATGGTTTAATAAGTTGACCCCATACAACAAACATATTCAAAATGATTTAGGGTGAGATCCACCTATAAATAAAAGACCCTTTAATCATTATTTCAATATGTAATCAAAGGTTATTATTCACTCACACTTCTTTATAATATACCCTGCCACCATTTTACTTGAAGAGTCTTAGCCTAGGGTTTATACTTGGAAAATCTAGTCTTATGGATAAGTCTTGGATCCTTTGGCCCTTTTTAGTTATCCTTACAAACCACAACAACCTCTTGTGAATCCCCTTTGGCCAAGGGAGATATTTATTCCCAACATGTTCATATTGAGGTATGTATATTCTAACTTCATTATCCTCTCTTTAGTAGATACAAGTAGCATAAGTATTGGATAGATTAATATTACTCTTCATATTCCATGTATTATGGTCTTATTCATACTTAATTTAATTTATATTCTCATATACTTGTTTTGACTGCTTTTCTAACCCTCTTTGTTGTGCCACAAGCTTTGGTGTGTACAAGATTAGATTTAATTTCTTGTTTATTATAATAAAGTGAACATTAAACTTAGGACTCTTTTAGGTTTGTTACATGATTGTTTTAGATTTTAAGATTTGTATCCCTTCCTAGCATGGTGTATTGTGACAAGTGAACCCCTAATTGGGTCTAGTGAATCCCTATATTGGCCATACTCTGGATTAAAAAATGCATCCCCAATCATAATTATAGGTATGATTTATCTTCTCTGATGTAGGATTGATTTATAGACATGATGCATTTCTGATTGCATACACTTTCCATCATATAATGTAATTTTAGGTTCAAAATAAACTAGTTCTAAAGGGGTGAAAAGACATTTTAGGTGAAATAGGGGCATGTAACACCTCTTATGAATCAATACCTTAATATGAATTCATATTATTTTTTTATATTTGCAACCTTAGTTTCTAAAAGTTTTATAGTTTGAACAAGATCTTGCACATTTTGATAAGTAAAGTTTAAAGTTTGATAAGTCACCAAAGGAGGTGTAACCATAGTTTAAGTTGATACATGCATCAAAATAGATAATTGGGTGCCTCTTAAAGATTCACCATCACTAAGTGAGGAAGACTTATCCTTAGCATGCTTACTGATTTCATCTCTTGTAACATAGCAAAATGCATTCATTAATCCCTTATTTTTATTGTGATGAGAGACTAATCCTTATTTATATTCCATTTGAAACCAAGTTTTTTTTATTAATATTTTCCATTTCTTATCAATAAAAAATTTATAATTTTAAATAAATTACAATAATCATCAAGTATGAAACCTTAAGCCAAATTAGTGTTTGTTTACAAAGACACATTAGTTAGGTTCACCAAATGTTTAACCCTAATTTTTTTTTATATGATTAACTCAAGTTAAGAATATAGAAATGAATGAGAATAATGGTGATAAATAGATATATAATAGGCAAATTAATTTGTAAACTTAGATAAACAATATTTTAAATTTAAATATTGAGATATATAAAAAAATAGATAGTATAGCTATTAATTTATATTATAATGAATTTAAAACAAGAGTACTTAGCTAGTTTATTAGGCACATGCATATCTAGGATAAAATAGGATAGAAGTGGACTTAATCAGGATCTTGTAAAAGTCATCAAATTCTATATTTTTTCACTTTGTGGCCTCAAATTATTGTTTCATATCTAGATAATTGTGTCAATATTGGTGTTTGAATTATATGCATATGTTGTATATAAAATAGTGACTAGATCTAGTTGTGACCATATAGATATTTCTAGGTTTTTTATTGTCTTTCTTATGATGTCTTTAGATCATGCACATAGGTTTTATCTCTTCATCAAATGATCAAACCCTATCTTTTGCACCCTTAGAGTGATTGTTGGAAAAATGGGCTAGTTGGTACATGGTGTCTAACTAACCCAATGACACCTCTATTAAAGGGTGTTTCCTACATATGTAACACCCAAAGAGGGATTTAGACTTACATAGTTCCTCCCCATGTGTTTTATTATGTGTGGATAAAGATACAATGTGTTATATGTAAGTATATATAGTGACCTATCTTGTAACTTGGAGAATATGGCTCATTGGTTACTCCTTCAGTACTTCAGACCTATATAAAGAATACTTCTATGACTGATATGGAAATAGGAACTCATAAACACTATTTTATATATCACCTCAATATTATACACATGGAAAAATTAGACCTTGGTTGTTCCTCTCAATTCTATAACTTCCCCACTTTTATAAGTCTTGCATCTACTCTATCTTGTGCCCATTGACCTATCATTTGGTCTGAATAATATTTTGTTTATCACCCAAACCTTTTACCTTGACCTAAATGCTTAAAACTTATTTATCTTCCACCTCTACAAGTTGTGAGTATATACCTGCTTTCATGTTCTTTATGCAATTATCTAAGATAAACACCTACATCGATGTAGGTGTACTACTCCATACAAGTTTCTAATGCCCTAAATTCATATAATTTTTTAATGAAACATATCATAATGGCCGACTTAAGTAACTTAAAGTGAGTTACTTCTCCAAATGGATTGATATAAATACAAGACAACCCTCACTCATTCCTCACCTAAGAAAACCTAGCACATACTAAGGAAACTTATAAAAACATTCCATCAAGTACTCGATAAAGTAAATATTATATATTTTATCCTATTTCCATATCATTCATATTAAAAACACATAAATAGGTCTAAAATTTTGAAGGATCATACCAAGAGATATATTTTCCAAGTTAAAAGTTAGGTCACTATTGTACTTATTTTTCACATATTTCATGATTCACACATAATCCAGCACATAAGGTATAACTACATTAATTTGAATCCATCTTCAAATTATTTTATATTTATATATTTCTCATTGATATAGGGGTCTTTTGGGTCAGCTCTACACCATGTGCCCACTAACCCATTTTTCCTAGGGAATCATTTAAGAGCAAAGAGAAGTAAACTTATGATTTTGATTAATAAACTAAGATTAATAGCCTATAATTAATATATAAATACATGAATAACAAGGGAAAAAACCCCAAAAAACACAATTAATATATTTGATAATGGATCTATATAATGGGTTGGACACTGACATCAACATCAGGACATTATCATTGATGAAGGTATTGAACTTGGATGCATGTGTCTAGTGGTTAAATGTAGTTAAAATTCATAATTAATAGAACTAAAATATCTTTTATAGTCCTATGGTGATTTTTAATCATTTTCATATTCCAAAACAAAACATAAATCAATATATGTTCTCTTGTATTCCTTAACTATTTTATACTTGTATTTATCACACATGTTAAATTAGGAAAACATATATTATTGGTTATACTTTAGTGTAATTATGAATATTGTCATTATTTTCAAATATTTTATAAATTTGTGTGTTTTACATGAAAATAAATAAAAACTATAAAACATTTGGTAAACCCATCCTTTGTTATTGAGCCAAAACCCTAGTTTTCATGTAGTGTTTTCTCCTTCCTAAAAATAAGTTCATTTTATATTCCTACATTTTTTTTTTATCTAATTTTTTCTCTCCTAATTATATGGACATAAATTTTTAATGCTTAGTTACATTATTATTTTGGCCCTAGTGGATTTGATCTTCATAATTGTTAAAATCCTTATGGATTCATTAATAGAATTCCATATAAGTAAGCTTCAACATTATGATCATTTCTTTAATGTACCCGACTATCAATGTATAGCATATGAAGATCTCATAGAACATCAAAAAAGGATAAATCCTCTTTTTATTATAGCTATGATAATGAAATAACTAATTATTCAAATGCACATATAAATGACCAAGGTAGTGACATTTCTACTTTTGGTTATGAGTGTGATGATATACCTCTTAGATATGACACTTCTCCAATTCCTCTAATTTCTAATGATGAAGGATTTCAAGAGTTAACAAAAAATCCTTTTAATCATTTAAAAAGGGATGATTTAATATATATTAAAAATGGTACCATTCATAATGTTTAAAATTAAAATGTTACATGCATAGATTTTTTAGTCACTTCAAAAAGTGAGTGTGTTTTATCCCTTTCTAATGATGAAAATATCGAAGAAGTTAAATGTTCCTCCTCTATATCTTATGATGTAAATTTTGATGAAATAAAGTGTGTGCATTCTTTTCAAAGTAATATTAATGTTTAATATTCTATTCCTTATTTGGATGATTCAAATTAAAATGGTCAAAAAAATTCTCCCCTTTAATTTGTGGTGAGAAAAATGCATGTCCTATGTCTCCCATCATCTTGGTTGAAGGTAGAAATGAGAGTGCATATTAAAATGATCAAGAAATGAATACAAAACACACATTATTTAGGGACAAAAGTAAATTTATAACCATATTTCATGTATTATTTTTAAATATCATGTCATGTAAGTCAAATAAAATGAAAACTAGCATCGTAACTTCTCTCCATACTTTAAAAAGTACAACCAAAAGTCAACACTCTTAAGCTACAACTTTCTTCTTCTGAGGTTATTTTTGATGAAAATATATTCATAGAGAAACCTATTACTAAGTATGTATTTTACAATACTTACTGTTAAAACATTTTTATGCCTAATTTATCCTCATTTCATGGTCAAGGGGATCCTACTATCCATTTACAACAATATATACAATCCTTTAAGCATTGGGCCCAAAATGGAAGCTTAATTTTAAAGTCTTTTCAATGTAACTTAACCCACAGGGCTCTTGATTAGTTTTATAGTCTTCCAAATAGTTTACTATCAACTTCAAAAAACCTTGAATATGTATTCTATCACATTTCATCATTATACATTACCTAAGTTACCATTGGAATAGTCACAAGCATTGACACAAATAGAAACTTAGTCTATACAAAACTATGCTATTTGATTTAAGCATGATTTGCATTCCTTATATTATACACCCTTAGATTTGGAAGTACCATTTATATTTAGTATAGGTCTCCTTTATCTACTAAGATAAAGATCATTGCATAATCCCTTTACTTCATTTGAGACCTTATATTTGCATGTGTACAAATATGCATGTGCTTTAATAAATACTCAAACCAAGTTATTTTTCTCTTCACTAAAAAATACACATGATAAGAATAATGTTTCCAAGGCAAATCAGGAAGTTACAAAATATCATAAACCATTCAAAACACCTTGTATTAAAAAAAATAACATATGTCAAAGAATAAATGATAAAGGTATTAAACAAAGGAAAGGAACAAGCTTACAAAGTATCTCCTTCATTTAGACCATATTCCTCTACCAAATGATATCTTCTTTAGTTTGATTGGTACCATGATATCCCACATGATATATTGTGTACACTATTAGATAAACTAATGATAACATTTAATCCTAATTATCATTACATACCACATAGATTTTAAAAGGTAAAATGACAAAACTTTTTCACTTACCATTGTATAAACAAGCACTGAGATAATGATTATTTTTATCTTGAGAAAAAGATTTCACAGTTAGCCAATCAGGAAGTTATTACATTTCAAAAAGACATAGCTAGAACTATTTCAAATACTTATTCTAGAGGCTGTTCTAATAGGTTCAATACATCCTATGCTACTCTTTTCAAGGATCACATGGTCCATTGAACTTTGTATAATTTTACCACTAGTAAATATCCTTCTCCTAGTACACCATATCCCATGATTGATCTCTCCCAAACTAATCCAACCGAAGAACCATTGGATAATTAGGTCTTAATAAATAGACTTATGGAGAATGTGAACCTATACAACAAATATGGGTACCTAAATAGATAAATGTAAATTACTAATATATTTCTATATATACCTTAGAGTTAGTGACAAAAACCAAACCAATAGTTCCATTACTAGATGATCATTATAGTCAAGATTTATTGTTGCCAACTAGTTAACATTATATATATTTTTTGCCTCATTATTAAAAAATTGAAAATTTAATTAAATTAAAATATATCGTACCCTTTTGTCATTTAACATATTCAAACGTATAGAAAAAATGTAAGTAATGTATACAAAATTACTAAATAAGTAAAATTACACTTTAATTTACAGTAATAATACTAAGTACTAATCTACCAAAGTAGCATGATACAACTTACTAATTATACTACACACCATATGAATATATCAATCACACCTAAACATGTTCCTATTACTATTATTCCAAATAAACCATATAATACTCAATGATGGGTTCCAACAACCCCTACTCATATTAATCCTACTATTTATCTGAGAGTAAAGAGTCTTATTTTACATACATAGAGAATCACAAATACTACAGTGATAAATATTGCACCTATACATATTCCTTAGTAATGACACCAAATTATTGCACTAGGTTCATAATGGGGATATATTTATGACCACCCTTTGGATGGGATCATGAAATAGTCTTTTCCTTTCACATTCCAAAAATACCTAGAAAATCAAAAATATTCAAAAATCCAAAAACAAATTTAGTATTTACATGTTTTATTAGTTAAATGGAATATATGTTGTTGGTTTCATGTTTTTATATGGAATATACATATTTTTTATACATACATATGTCTCACACATATTTTGAGTGTGATATAGGGATACAAAAATATATGATCTTTGTACTTTTGGATGTTTCGATTTCCTTCTACATACACCACCAGGATTTTGGGGTTATCAAACTTATTTGATCATGATACATGAAGGTTATATCATTCTATGGTCATTTTACATTATCATGTTTGAGATTATATATGTAATGACACATTCCTTTATGCATTCTTATATATTATACAGTGCACTTGATATGCTATGTACTTAATTTTTTTTGCTAACTCATTTGATCCATGGTCTACTAAGATATGTTTATATTGGTTGATTGTGATTTAATTTATATAATTCCTTGATTTCCTTACCTTGATATTTTATTGCTTATTAGAGCATTTGAATATGTTCCTTTTCTTCATCCCACATAACTATGTGCGATTTATTTGACACTTGAATATGTCATTGATTTTTGTATGTGTTGTGAGGAATTTCAACATGACCAACAATAGGAAGGTATCATTAATAAATAGGGGTCATTATTCCCATCTCTCCTAAACAAATAATTTCATGAAAAAAATTCCCCAATCTCTTAATTAATAGGTTTTGGTATGTAAGGTAACCTAGTTGTCTCATTATGACCATTCCATATCAAGGGCCTTCGGTGAATATTTTAGACAAATTAGAATGCATTATAAATGTGGAATTTTATGCCTAAGGTAATCAACATACAAATATAACATAAAAATATAATTGATTCATACATGTATGTATCATACTTAGATTTAAAAAAATGTAATGTGAGATAAAAATATTCAAGAAATAAATATATAACATTAAGAGAATGTTACATAAACACTAAACTAATCTATTCTAAAAATTTGATAAAAAAGAGAAAAAAGGGAATGGTAGGGATAAATAAAAAGAATATCCCAATTTCTAATGTGTACTATCCTAATTTTATTGAGCAAACAAATCCCTAGATAAACCAATACTTAGTTGAACCAAACGTATCACAACTCCAACTAAGGATGGTGCAAGAGTATTTAGGATGAAGTAGTAGAGCCAATGAAGAAAATATGGTCACCATATACATGCATAGACCAAGAATATCAAATCAAAAAGTTTTCAAATAAGTATATTGATATTAGAAGGATTACTTAGGATTTATCAGATACTCATGTGAGTTATAGACATGGATTCTAATTTACGTGACTCAAAAAACATAATCTAAAAATTAAAATAGTTCATAAGGGAAATGATTGATCTACTTAACTAGGGAGAACCAACCAATATAGTCCACTAATATACTTTATTCCAAGGGATTTATCCAGTCACTATTTCTCTAATCCTAAAAATAATAGCCCTATATTACATTATATAAGCTAATCTTATATAGACTCACAAGTCCATAGAGATCCCACTCATTCAAAATTTCCTACCAATAGGGTAGTTACAAACATTTACTACTGATTGAGGAAAGGTGGTTAGGATACTATCATATATGCATTTAGGCACCATTCCATGATTGAATTAGGTATGAATGTGTATAATATGATGTAGTTAATATTATATCAAGATTTATAGACACTCATGTTTTGTACAATTGAAATCATGTTTCTTTAAGGTAATCTTTTATCCTTTATGCTTATGTGCTTAATATTAATATGCATGCCATGATTTAATTAACACCTCTACCTAGA
The DNA here is from genome assembly GCA_037957365.1 of Torreya grandis. Taxonomy (NCBI): domain Eukaryota; kingdom Viridiplantae; phylum Streptophyta; class Pinopsida; order Cupressales; family Taxaceae; genus Torreya; species Torreya grandis. The sequence continues at coordinate 75,625 of JARHVA010004344.1, read as the reverse complement.
TTCATATTTAATTTTTTAATTTCATTATCATTTTTGTTAATAAAAAAACTATAACTTAATTTTAAAAATCAAATTATATGTACAATTTATTTTCAGCTTTTGACAGTTTTGATAAGTAGAAAGGTCATCAATCTTAATATCAAGCTTTGATTGTTGTTCCAACTTATCTTTTGTTAATTGTTTTACTACCATGTGGATTATATTCACTATTCCACTACTAAAAATTAGGATTTTATTCATTATAACTATTTACATCATGGTGAAGTGATATTTTACTATGTGACATCATCTCACTTACTTGAAGTTATAACACATTGCTTGGCTACAAATACTACCCTAGGGATATGGAACAATGAGATTTCACCACACATAATCATCACCCATTTTCCCATGTATTACTAATTATGTCTAGATATATTTTTGAAAGTGGATCACTAGGATGGATCCATGTGGTATCATCTCTTTTCCACTCATCCACAAGCTCTTTACTTGTAAAAATATTTTTATTGTAGTGGGTCATCGAGATCATATCACATGGCACAATCCTAAACAATCACTTCCATATAGTATTTTTAGTGTAAAATTTCAATTGTAATTATCAATTAATCATGATTTTAACACTTGGAAACATCTCACTAATCCACTTAGATTGATCTTCACTGACATAGATCCCACCAATCAAACTTCTAAAATTGACTATGTCATATATAGTGGTGAATGTATATACCTAAAAGTGGCCACCAATGGATTAGTACATGAATTTAAACCAATTATTACCAACCATTGAACATATATCCTAATAATTTCTAAATGTCTTAAATTTGGCTTCATAACATGCAATTAAATTAATTTAGCCCCATAATCAATAAAATAGAGAAAATACCCAAATCAATTAAAATCAAAACTTGGAAAATATTTAAAAGCCTAAAAAGTATTAATTAAAATTAAAATCCTTATCAAATTGTAAATAAATTCATCCTTAATAAATTAAATTAATTATCAAAGAGGAAAATTCAAAATCAAAGAATATCCTTGGAAGTAATCATTACCTTCTGTGAGTTGTCCAAAATCCAAAATATCTCAAAGCACACCTATTCCATGCTAATCATCAGGTTTGGACAAATTTTAACTCTACTAGGGTTATTTAAGAAAACCTAGGTTAGTATTTAACTCATTCCAAGTTGATTTTAAAATATATAAATACAAAAATTTGCCTCTCCATCTAGAGTGTTTGGACATAGTAATGTTATAATGCAAGATTTAGGGAATGAAGCAAAAATACATAGTTTTATAATGCCAAAATTGATCCAAGCCAAGCCATATCAAATCCAAATCCAAGCCAACTATGGTTCTAAGAGGATATAGAGATACCCAAGCCCCATTTATGAAGACTTCTTAGGCTAAATTCAAGCAAGACAAATGAAGAAACCTCTTGGATCATTCAAGGAAATAGATAAGGAATTGTGTGACTTCTTTCCATTTTTATTTGTGCTTTGTTTATTTGTGTTTCTCCACCATGATCTTCCCTTTGATCTAGGCAAGATGGTGTTATTCTTTTTAGTGTGTCTATTTTCATTATGAATCTAACATATGACCTAACCACCCTTATTGGATTCTTTGAACACAAATGTTATTCCTGGTGGGACAATTATCACCCCACATATCAAGGAGATCAATACTCAAGTCAAAAACTAAAAAATGGATGCTTAAATCTCTTTAAAATTGCATTTCTAACATTTTTTGGCCATATTTTTCTTTTTTAATATTTCTTGGATCTACACAGAGATCAGAGATAGTCAAGTGCAACTAACATCAGTTTGGCCTAAACTAACCATGGTTCTATTCAATTGACCCTAATTATATGTAAATCACCAATTATTGGATTATAGGGGGAAATGTTCATAAATCTTGAATTTTGATTCTTTCTATCATTATTTTTTGTTATTTCTAGGTTTCAAAGGCATTTAAACTCCTTGACTAAATTTTACCTTGTAGGTTTTCTTGATATTTATGCTAACCATTGACTAACTTAAAGTGTTTATCTTTTTTGATTTTGAATTTGGGTCCAAAAGTGATTAAAAATGGTCTTAATCAATCATCATCAATTATTCACAATTGGCACTGGTTCTTTCATAGACTAACTAGTGATAGTTTCCTTGAACTAGCATTGTTCATCTCTAACTGACCGCAATCATTATGTGACCAAAAATTAAACCTGAGAGCTAAATTTCAAACATCATTTACCCATCCAAGAAATTTCTTCAAAAAATAAGGTTATTATTTAATAATTTTAGGTCATGGACATGACTTGGAACACCAATTTGCTTTTTTAGACTAAATAAACATTTCATTTTGGGATTTTAAAAAGAATTAATCAAATTTGATACATTTCTATTTAGGTACTAAAATGAACATGCTAGATCTTGCACATTTAGTTTTTGGTTCTTAAAAAGAGTTAGGATTTATAATGTTTTCAAACACTTCATTGTTGGTGCTTAAAAAGAATGGCTAAGTATTGAACATTTAATTTTTGTATTTAAAAATGAACTTAAACTAAATCTTGAAAATTTATACTTTTGGGCTTAAAATGAACCTAGATGATTTTGCTTAAATTGATTTTTGTGAAATTCTTTCAATATTTTGTATGTAAGCCAAGGGGCCAAGTAAATAACATCATCATATTTATATTCAGCTCCTAAAATCAAACTTCACTCTTAATTATTTGCAAATTATTTGTTGTGTTATTTTCATAAAAAGAATAATGCATGTATGCTCTCCCCCCATCCCCTATAAGGGACTTGGGTGATCAATGGTTTCTTTTCATTGAATTTAGTGCCTATTCTATAACATAAAAAGAAATTTTCCTAGGCTCTCCCCAAAACTTGCATGGTATTGGGTGATCTAAAAATAAATCTAAAGTCTTTCTACTAGTCTTTATTTTCATGCATTTTGGCTTGTGAAAGGGATTTCATTACCTCTCATAGGTTCTTTAGGTAATTATTAACCTAGGGATTAATATCTTGGTAGTGTTTCAATCATGCTCCATGATGGGGTATATAAATATGGGAACACAGACTACTAGATCCAGGGGGTTGTGTTCCTAACCTCTCCTTTAGTAATGAAGACTTGAGTCAGGTCTAGTCAACTAGGGGATACCACTAAGAAGTCCAATGATGGTATCATCATGCAAAGGAATATACCCTTTCATGATAGTTTTATTGGTATAAATGCAATTTACATAATGATTTTCTTATGATAGCCACACTTGGGATCAATTTAGATGATCGTAACTTGTAAGTTTTAGTTAACCCCACTTTGCCATACCTTGATAGGATTTATGAAAATATACATAGTTATATTTCTATCATGTATTATTTTATTTCTTGGTGTGTTATATCTAAAACTTTATTATTTAAACCATGTCATGAAAGAGTCTTATGTCCAACATTTCTCCATTATTTGAGGGGGTTTTATGCTATCTATTTGACACATTGATTTAACTTAGAATAATTTCATGTCAAAAACATTGAGTATGGCACTTGATTGAGATGGGTAATGTTATGCTACCCAAATCATTTCAAGTCATGTGACTTAGAAGTCTTTGAAACATAACATTATCATATATTTTAGGATTGATAATGGTGTTATGCTATCTGAATTATTTCAAAAGACTTGTCTTATCCAAATTATCAAAGTTTGAACCAATCATTTATCCCTTGTTTAATCTTTGCTTAGCACAATCATGCTCTTTAAATTTGCCTAGATTGTTGGTCATCCAAACCCTAGTTTACCTAAGTTGAGTATTTAATTAAATTTTACAAGTTATGATCTAAACATTTATTATTTTCTATTTAGGACTCAATATGTAGGAGCTCTAATACATAGATCTCTCTATTTTGGGTTGTGTAACATAGGTTAATTCACTACTCAAATTAGGAAAATTTATTATTTATGCCTTTTTTTGATAGATTCATTATTTATTCAAAGTGCCTTATGTTTATTATTTCATACCAATCGGATCATATTTATATCTAGAATCAAGTACCTAGTCTTTGTCAAACTATTCCAATTTTATTAGATTAATCATCATCTCTTTGTTTAAAGTCTATCTTTTGATGTCGCATTTGGTCAAAAGTCCTAACACAAGCTGTTTGAGACTATATTTTGACTCCACATTTTGATAAAAGACCTAGAAACATTTCTTATTTTTAGTTTATACCTATTTGGAACATCTTTTCACATTAAAAATTGGCATCTTGTTTTTAGGTCATTTTACTTGATCTTGTTTGTGTGATACATTTAACATTACACACTTGATGTTACATTATTTTTACAAAAATATTTATATAAAAATTTTGGAGATACATCTCCACCATAGACCAAGATGGATAGAGTTTGAACCTCTTTGTCTTTTCAAACATAGCTTTTTAGAGTTTTTTGAACTCTAATCCCATCTTGTTATAAATAATTTATCATAGATTTAACCATGGCCCACTATACACATAGTGAAACTATGTATAATTTAGAATATGTAAATTTTATCACACAAGAGAAATTTGTTCAAGACCCTTATGTAGATGATGTTGTTTTGGAGATAGATTCTTATCCATGATACAACACTCAAATATGGGAATAGAGTCAAGATATTTTAACCAATTATTTTGTTAGCACTCCTCCTTACATGTAACAAGACCAAGAATAGATAACCTAATATTTGGCTAGCATACCTATAGTTATAGACAATGTACAAAAACAACCTTATTATGTTACCATGACATCAGCTTATGATTTTAATAGAGTCACAAAGGTATGGCATGACAACTTGCTAAATCTACCAGGAGGGCCTTATAATATGTTTTACAATTTGAATAATGATTAGGCCTCTTATAACAACCCAAATTCCATATTACCAATGCCATATCAATATTTGTGTATTCTTGTCACATAAAGAGGTCTCATGGAGGACCAATTCATTCAAATACAAATAGCATACAAGACCTATCAAAACCTAGTGCATAACTTCAATAATATGGCCATGTCAAATACACCTCCTATTTGATCATTTCCTTCAACATGAGTTTTATTTTAGTTGATAGGTCAAGATGAATAGGGTTTTGATAGAATTATATAGAATAATTTGGGATAAACCATGTTTAATACTCTAATCAATGAGTAAGTTTCTTTTGATTCTATGCAGAACAATGACCAAAATGTAGTGGACAATACACCAACAACATCTAATTTAAACCAAAATAGTGTTATCACACAAAAAATATTCAACAATAGAATGTGCCTTTAAATAACACCATGAATGCTCCAAAAACTCAAGGAGTAAGAGTTTCTACTTCTCAACCATAGCCAACTACCTCTAATCCTAAACTGATTGCTTTTCGTATAACCCAACAAGGATTAAGTAGTCAACCAATGATGAATGCCATATCACAATAGAATGTGAAAATTTTCACTCTACCCAAACAGGTGATGAGTAATATTCCACAACAATAGGAACCATCAAGCATACACATGAAATAGAGGCCAAACATATTTCCACCTCAATATGGGGCAACTAGTGTTCCACCTCGCTAGGAAGTTATGAACATACATCTTCAGTCATAGACTAACATGTCGATCCAAAACCAAATAATGTCTAACCAATAATGTATAAATATTATCTAGTGATAGATGCTAAATCTCCACATGCATCCACTTCCTAATATGGATTTATGTAACCTAGAGGTTTTAATGTTCTCAAGTACCTGTTACGTAATAGTTTCCTTTCATGTAGAATGTGCCACAAGTTTAATGATAGGGTATTGGTTCACAAGTCCTCTCAATTATATTAGTATGACTAGTTGACAACATGTCGCTATTCAACCTCAACATGCACAATATGACTATATTTCTCCATCCAAACCATAGTATCAAGCCTACATACCCAATCCCAACTAGAATATTAGAAAAATACAAGTATAATTTCAATGATTTACCTTAATCTATATATGCATATTTTTAGTCCATTTCCTAGCCAATATAACATTCCCTAGTAAATAACTCAACTCTACCCTAGACAAAGTAATCCAATTTTGAGCACTCATCCTCTACCTCAATAGGCTAATGATCCTAATAGTTTCATCACACAAGAATTTAAAAAAATGTAGGATGAAATTACCCTCATGCAATTTGGGAAACAAACCAAAAAGTGTAAGTTGGATGATGTGTGTTCTTACCCTTTCATCATGGAGTACTTGCGAATACCATTTCTTCTAGGGTATGAACCACCAAAGTTTGACAAATACAAGGGGAAAGATGACCCTAAGGCCCATATGACATAATTCTTTGTTGCATGCCAACCATTGGCCTATAACAACATCTAGCTTTTGTTATGGTTTCCAAAAAACCTATTAGTGCAAGCATTGGAATGGTTTTTGAATTTTCCCAAGAATTTAGTACCTAATTTTTATGATTTCTCATACATGTTCATAAAACACTATTCTTAGAATCTAGAGCATGAGACTTCATTGGTAGATTTAACATAAGCAAAACATAAATTTGGTGAAATATTGATAAGTTATCCATAGTGATGGAAAACCCTTACATGCTGATTCACCCACAATCTATGAGATCATTAATTATTCATTGTATTTACCAAAACTCTACTCAGTGAGATATCTTACAATTTAGAGTTGAAGTGTGTGCACACATTCAAATAGATCATTAAAAAAGGTTTGTTGATTGAAATAAACCTTATTAATAAATGGATCATTAAACTAGCCTTATCAAATCAAAACCAAAACAATGGATAAAATCAACACCTAGTCCAAGCACAAGCATCACAAATAGTATATGCCAATAATAATGAGACACCTAAGAAATTAAACTACAAAAACATTATTGTAGGTAATAGAGTAATAGATTCATAACATGTCCAAATGGTGAAAACACCATTTGCTCAACCTATGCCACCTTTACATATTAATCTTAACTAATAACCTTTTTAGTATCCACAACATGTGCAATAAGCACAATATCCTAGACTAGAGTAGCCAATGTAACAAACACAACAACCTATGCCTTTGCAAAACCCTCCTCTTCCAAGGAGAAATGTATGTACTCATCATGATTTTACTAACCTTAGAGATCCCTTTAAATCAATCTTTCATAAACTCACAACAACTAACTTGATTATATGGCCTATTTAAAAAGAGAAAATTTGTAAGGGTACTAACATGCTATATTGGTATAGGACAAAATAATTATGTAATTTTCACAGTGTTAATGGCCATAATTTATAGTGTTGTGTGTAAATTAGACATTTAGTTCAAAATATGTTGGAAAATAGAGATATCACATTAGATTATGAAGATTACACCTTGAATCAGAACCTTGGCATTTATTAGAAACCTTTTCCCCAACATAAAAACCAACCATAACAACAACCACAATAGCAACAATAGTGGCCAGTGTAACATCAATAACAATAGTATCAATAACCAATTCTAATCCAATAGACCTAATAGAACCAATAACAAAACCAATAACATCAAAATAATGTACATAACCAAGGTCAAAATGGTGAAAGAAACTAACATTCCTACCATGTAGTTATACATGATTATAACTCAATTTAGGCCATATTATAGAAGGTCATGTTACAAACATTTCCATTAATCTAAGGCCAAGTGTTAATAAAACAAGACCATTGATAATCATACCAAATCAGCCAAGCCATTTTGGTAATCCTTCTTTAACCTAGGACCATACATAGATGAATTAGTAAGTAGGGATTCCCATGTTAGGACCTTATAATGATAACTCATCATTAGCCCATGACTATGCACAAGTGCATCAATAATGAAGACTTATCCTATTTGGTCTCCCTCCATCATTATTTGTTAGAAATAATGGTCTTGTACTCAATCTTGATTGTGCAATCACAACTCATGCTCAAGGATAACCATACTAGGTCCATAACCACTTGCCACTTCACCCATCATCCAACCAACCATTCGACCTTAGAACAAGTCATTCACCACTATCTAAGGAAAGACATTTGGCATTATGGAATAATTTCAAAATATACTAGCACAAATCTCCATTTTAGATTTGTTATGTACATCAACCATCCATAAAAATATATTGACAAAGTTTTCTGGTCAATCCATAATTCTAAATGACATATCTCCTAACAAATATCAAACTTTGGTTGGAAACCTAGATCCGAACCAACAAGTAACCTTCAACCAAAGTGATATGTCATCTCTTGGCCCACTCCAAGATAGTCCATTGTACATTAAAGTTTACATAATGAGGTACAAAGGAAAATATGTCCTTATAGACAATGGATTGGGTCTAAATATTGTCTTTAAACCTCATCAATATTCTCAAATATATGATAGCAGATGTCCAAGTATAAACAATCACCATTAAAGCCTATGACTATGAAGAATGAGAATCACAAGGCACCATTAGCTTACTATTTATCATTAGGCCCTTGTCTCATGATAAACTTTTCCATATGTAAGATATTGATTTGTCATACAATATGTTTTTAGGTAGACTTTGGCTACATGATATCATGTCGTCCCATCAACATTGCACCATTATATCAAGTTCTCCCATTCAAGGATGAAGGTTTTTATTCTATGACATTTACATTCATATAAGAATTGTAAACACTTAGAGGCTAAGTTAAAGAGATATAATTACCATGTTGGTATGAATCCAATCACCAAGTAGGATAAAAGGAAATTAATACTTATTGATTTACCAAAGGCCAACTACATTGACCCTAATACTCTTGATTCCCTTTCCCACATATTGACTCCTATAATGTCCAATAATTATACCATCTCATCTAAAGGCCTAGGAGAATACTTGACCCATGATACCTTTCACATTGCAAAACTTCCATAGAACCCAAAGTCCTTTGGAATATCAAAATCCAAACCACTCATGCCATGGAAAAGAAAATGAAAGTGCCATCAACATAATCCACCACCTATCACTTTCATACCAGCCTCTGGCCAAGAATAGGATCCTCTTGAAGGTGATTAATCATGGTTATATAGTGACAAACTGGTTGATTATTATAATAATTTTGAGTATCCCATTCCTAATCAAATAATGGAAAACTAAGACTATGAAGGGGGAGGTCTTGAGACAAATCAACATTGAATGCTTAAGCCATTTTTTTAGGATTAAGTACAAAAGAACATATGTAATTGGATTTAAACCTCCTGGGGGTGACCTTACATATATTATTTGAGTTCCATCACCAATGACTAGTGAGGATGATGATGGAAGTGAAGTATAATATTATCATATCTAATTTGATGACCTGTCCCAAACCAATCTATTTGAAAATAACTCCATTTGTACCCTTTAACTAGTCATTCATCATAATCCATTACCATTATATTATTATCCTCAATTGATAGACTGGGACCAAAAAGAATCTAATGTGTTAGTTGATGAGTTCCAAAATGATGAGGTCTTCTATGATTTTCTAGGCCTTAGGGATAATTATCCATTAAGAGATCACAAAAAAGGGTTATCAATAAAATCGAATCTTGAAACCTATTTTGGAGACCAGGTGAACACCCTTAGCCAAACACAAATAAATAAAACATTGACATACCAAACTTGAGGTACTTTTGGACCAAAGAAAAAGTAGAGATAAAGACTAATTTAGTGGTGAAAACCTATTTCAGGCACCACTAGATGGGGGTGTTCAACCTTCTCCAAATATAGACTAGGAAACCACCAACTTCAAACTTGTATATGGGTCTGAGTTTAATCTTGTAGAAGAATAAGATTTTGATCAAATCATTCAATAAACTAGAGATAATGAACTTTCCTATGGGTCTAAATTTAGTCTTGAAGAATATGAAACTTTTGGCCATATCATTCAGGATTTCCTGATACTAGTTGTTACATGGCTATCCCTCCAATTAGGGGATTCTGATTCATCATGTCTAGGAGAACTTGAAGAACCAATCCTAATAAAAGACTCTGACATAGTCAACTAGTTTAAATCTTTAGGAAACCACCAACTACAAACTTGTCTATGGTTCTGAGTTTAGTCTTGTATAAGAACAAGATTTTGATCAAATCATTCAATAAACTAGAAATGATGAAATTGCCTATAGGTCTAAATTTAGTCTTGAAGAACATCAAGCTTTTGGCCACATCATTCAAGATTTCTATATAGTATTTGTTACATGGCTATCCCTCCCATTAGGGGATTCTGATTCATCATGTCTAGGAGAACTTGAAGAACCAATCCTAATAAAGGACTCTAATATAACCAACTAGTTCAAATCTTTTCTCAATGGAAGATATTACAAAGGTAAACATCAAGACTCCAAATGACCTGAAATGGATTAAATTAAGCATGTCCCTCACCAAGGGGGAGTGTTAAGTCCTTACATCCCTATTGGGGGAATTTGTAGACATATTTGCATGGGCATATTTTGACATGATTGGTTTAGACCTTGCCTTAGTTGTTCACCACCTTATGGTACATCTTGATACCAAAATAGTGAAACAAAATTTACACAAAATGCATATTCACATTGTTGTATTAGTTAAGAAAGAGTTAGATAAACTCTTTGAAGTGATATGTATTAAGTGAATCTATTATTCTAAATGGATTTCCAATGTTGTACCAATCATAAAAAAACTAAAAGGAATCAAAATCTACACTGATTTCTAGGATATTAATAAGGCTTTCCCTAAGGATGACTTTTCATTTCCAAACATAGACATGATTATTGAGTCCATAGTGGGTTATGAGATGCTTTCACTGATGTATAGTTTCTCAAGATACAATTAGATTTAAATAACACTAGAATACCAACACAAGACATTGTTCACCACTCCATGGGGAACATTTTGTTATCATGTTATGCTATTTGGTCTTAAGAATGTAGGGACCACCTATCCAAGATCCATGACAATCATTTTTCATGATATGATGTATGACATTATTTAAGACTACATCAATGATATACTAGGCAAATAAAAGACGAAGGCCAATCACCAATAACATTGAGGAGGATATTTGAGTGATTGCATGAATACAAAGTCAAGATTAACCCTAAGAAATGTGGTTTTGGAGTTCCTTCTATAAAATTTCTTGGCTTTATTATATCTCATAGAGGCATAGAATTCAATCCAACCAAAGTATGAACCATAACAAACATAACACCACCCACCAGTTTGAATCAACACTATAGTTTATAGGTAAAAATCCTATCTATTCAATGCCACGTATCTAAATTGGTTGATAATTGTAATCCTTTTACACATATTTTTAGTAAGGGTGTCACATTTCTTTGGGATGATGATTGTTAGAAATATTTTCAATATCTAAAGGACTATATTGAAAATCCACCAATTTTATTGCCTCCTATGCCAAGAAAACCATTCTTTTTGTACCTATCAGTAATATAAAAAGCCCTGGTGGTAATTCTAGCTCAACACAATGATAATGGAAAAGATAATACCATGTATTATCTAAACCATACATTAGTATCATATGAACATAATTATATGCCCATTGAAAAATATTGTTTAGCTATGGTCTCCATAGCTTATAAAATGCAACATTACATGTTGAATAATAAGACCATGGTCATCTGAAAGGTAGACCTGCTCAAGTATCTACTATTTAAAATAGCTTTACAAGGCCACATGCCCAAATGGATTATGATTCTCAATGAGTTTGAGATAAAAAAATGTGAACCAAAAAGCCATCAAGGGGAAAGTTCTTGCAGATCAACTTGATGAGGCACCCCTTTCAAATACAAAACCACTCACATTCTAATTTATTGATGAATCCATTATGACCATCATTGACACACCTCTTGAAGAGTAGTACTAGAAACTATATTTTGATGTTTCATTCACAACACATAGATCAGGGGTAGGCCTTTTGTTTATCACTCCATAGTGGGATTTAATCCCTAAGTTATTCAAAATTAGCTTTCCTTGTACCAATACATGGCTGAATATGAAACCCTCATTGTAGGGATTTGTAAGGTAGTATAATGGAATATATATCATCTAAAAGTTTATGGTGATGCATAGTTAATCATTAATCAGATTATAGACCACTTTTAGATCTAAGATGATAAGTTAGTTCCCTATAAATATATGGTCAACACTCTTAAGCAGTAGATTACCAACATCTAGTTTATAAATATACAAAGGGAAATTAACATACTAGTATATCATATGGCTACCATTGGATCTTTGATTTGACATGTAGATATGACAAAAGACTATCAATTTGTCATGAACCATCAACCATCTTAATGATCTACAATATTGTTAGTCCCATCTCTAGTTGGTATTAATACCTATACACTTACCTACATGACCATGTTTTACCACCAGACTTAGCCCAAAAATTATCCAAGACCTTCATTAATAATGCCCAATGTTATATCTTACTTGGACCAACCCTATATCATCATAGTTTTGATGGAACTCTAATTTATTATTTACCTTGGATAGAATTTAGACTAGTATTATGGGAAGTTTATGAAGAATTATGTGGAGCCCTGATCTAAAACTCAGAAGTTTTGGTTGATAAATATCACAATAACATAGAAATAACACAATAACAATGAATTCTCTGAGAAGAGATGTAGTATTACTCAAAATCGCAATACAAATATATGCTTATCTCTGAGAAGAGATGTCTGTCTTCACATTTCGGGTTACCTCTTCTTTTATACACAATTTGAAAGCATGGTAAGGATGTGGAAGGTCACCAATCTTGAGGGAGATGAAGTGGTATGACTTCCAATATTTAAAACAATACATAATTCGAGGAATTACTATTTTTAGAAACTTACTATTTTTAGATAGCACTATTAAAATTGAAATTTGAGGCACTTCCATTGGGTTTTCGGGGGTAAAACTTCATTCATCAGATCTCAATGCCATTTCACGATGTTCCCCTTGTTCTTAGCTTTCCAACGGTTCAAACGGTGAGTCAATTAGAGCTACGGTGCAAAAGTTATGGCTCCCGAAAGTTTCGTCATCAATTGGGGTGGAACTGTCACCCGAATTGTCGCCTAAATTGATGCCTGGATCAAGCCCACACTAATGGGTTAGTATTATCCAAAAATATCTTGTGTATTGGGTACTATTGGCTAATGATGGATGCAAATGCAACTATATATGTGAAAAGAAGTAATAAATGTCAATGACATGCTAATATTATTTATGCTCCAACCAAGACTTTGAAACCAATGTTGACACCATGGCCATTCAATATATGGGGCCTTGATCTCATTGGAAATGTAAACCCCACATCATCTGATGGCCATAAACATATCCTTACCACCATAAAATATTTCACTAAGTGGTTTGAATCTATACACCTCACTTACATGACTAGAAAGAAAATTTCCAAATTTATCTTCAACCACCTCATTTTATACTATGGCATCCCCTCCAAAATTATATCTAATAATGGTGGATCATTGAATAAAAAGGATGTAAAATTTCTATTTTTCAAGTATAATATTAATAAATAAAAAGTCCATAGCATATTATCCTCAAGGTAATGGCTAAGCAGAAGCATTAAATAAAACCATTGCCAACATCCTTAAAAACATTGTCAATGATGTTGGTTGTAATTAGTAACTTCATATATTCCATTCCCTCTAGGCATACTGTACCAATCACCATACTCCCACAAGTACCACTCCATACTCACTTGTTTATGGAAATGAGGTAATTCTTCCCATTGATGTCTAGTTACCATTATTATTCATCTCTTTGAAGCATGTCATGGACGATGAAGACTATAGAGTAGCTCACCTAAAAGAGATGGAGTTACTTGATGAGAAATGCATGATGTAGTAAATAATCTGTAAGCATATCAAAATTGACTTTATGGCCACAATAATCAACATGTGAAACATAGAGACTTTGAACTGGTTGATCTTATCCTCAAAGAGAACCGAAAAAATACCATGGTTGAGAAGAAGCATAAAGGCAAGTTTAAACCCAATTGGGTAGGTACCTTCATAATTATTACACACTATGGCATAAGAGAATATAGGTTCACCATACTAGATGAGGATGAACTTAATGATCATATTAACATTATACACCTCAATTGGTACTATGCTTAAGTGACATATTGTATTGTTTATGAGGACCATTTCAAATTATACCATATTATAAATATTCTTCTTTGTAATATACCATCCTATAATTATACTACCCTATCACTTTGATATCACTTATTCATCTTACCATTACATTCTATCAACTTAACATGTTTTGGTCATTCCCCACCTATCCCATTTGACCTTGGTTCATCTTTTGTTGCACACTTTCAGCATGAAAAATCAGATTAGTTTCAACAATTTTTTCAAGAACTCTAGACAACGGTAGTATTTTAGAGTAGTATGATAGAAGTTTTTGTAGTTTCATCCTCTATTTCTTGTTTCATTCTAATCATGTTTGTTGTATATGATCCTGATTATATCCACCTACATGGGTAAATCAGTGTCTCACCAGTCTTGCTAATAATTATAACCACCTATGGGAAAATTAGTATCATTGATATGATCTATTGTATCATAGTTATAAATAAAAATGGTAAAAATAGGGGCAACATTTGTTTATTGTTACTTGACATACCAACTTGCCATTCATATATCATACTATGCCATTATGGTAGCTGTACAAGTTTTGTTTGAGTTGGCTACTACACTAGTTAGATTCATCCACTGTAAGGTGGAAGTACTATGACTTGAGGCCATGTTGGGACTATGTGGGCCATGATCAATACTTATTGAGGTTATCTCAGTCCCCATTTTCCATTATACTCTTGTCATCTTACAATCAATTTCATTTTGAATGCTCTGATCATTTTGTGAGCATCCATTCAAGTTAGCCATGCTCTTGCCATTCTATGAGGTTTAATCATTTAGTATCTCATCATTCTCAATTGATTTGGGATTATACAAAATTACAAAAATGTATGAAAATTATTTAGAAAAAACATTGACCACTTATTTTCCTTAAGGATTCTAGGAACCCTCACTGAGTCACAAGAAATCACTTGTCACTTAATTTTGTCATCCTTTTTGGCCTTTTATCTCATGCTCTCACCATTTTTTGAGTTCATTCATATTATTATATCACATCCACTATTTTTATTTTTTATCATAATTTTATTCTATCCCATTTCCTAGGAGAACTACATTCAACTTGAAGTTTTGTTGGATATTACATTCATGGAACTGTGAAGGTGGCATTCACTTGCCTAGTGCATATGGAGATAGCTTTGCCACCCCCTTCCTTTTCTTCTATTACCCCATGTTTTTTTATTTAAGTTGTCACCTATTTTATAGAGGTAATATTTACCATTTTATTTATGTTACATTATTTGTTCTAACATTGTGACTAATCATTGGTTGTTTTTTTGTTTTTTTTGTGTTTTGTTTGTGCTATGCCCATAACCTATCTCATGTATTAGGATAGGAATAACCAAATTTTGAATTAATTATCCATATTTTATTCTATATCACATTTATATATGCATTCATTTGGTTATTAGGTAAGCCTATGGAGTAACTGTGGCCTAGATAGATTATATATAGGAGGTAGTGGGTATTTATTTATCATCATATTGTGAATTCTGCTGTTATTGAAACTTGTGGAGGTTACCCCCTCAAAGTGGCTTGTATATTATCATATATTATGATATATTCAGTCATATTTGGATCTATTTCAACTATTCTACTTTATTATTGAATTTATTTCATTACAAGTGGTATCAGGCTGTGATTTGGGCAATCTTGTGGGTGAAACCCTAAATTTTTTAATTTGGATATATATATATATAGATATATATATAATAGTTACTAATTTATCTATAATTGTTTTATTGGAGGTGAGAAATCATTAAATTAATCTTCCATTAAAATTTTAGATCATTTGGATCTATTTTACAAAAGTTATCACCATTTTAGGTTTTTTCATAAAATTGCTCTATAGTGCGCAATTCAAAGAATTTTTATGAGTTATTTACATTTTTCAAAATATTATAAAAATTTAGATAGGTTATTTTCTTTTTATGTTTTTATTTAAGGCCGAAATAAGTCAAAAATCACTTGGTCAAAGTTGGGTCAAAAGTGTCAATCAGGGTCGACATCATAAAGCCCTTTTATGGCAAGTCCACAAACTTGGGGCTGAGGAAAGGGTGATAAAACTCTAGGTAAAATTCATAAAAGGGAAGATATGGAGTCAAAAGGGGGATGTACTATATCCTTTTTACCAAGGTTCTTTGACATAGATCATAAAGTGAGCCAGCTTGATTATAGTGTGTAAGGCATTCAAAGTGAGGTGCAAGGCATACAATCTAATATGAAATCCATAAAATATAGTTTGGTAGATATCATGATGGATTTGAAAAATAATTAGTCAAATAATCTAGATATCACTATTATACAACCCCACTAGGGTGGTTCTCCCAACTAGTCTACTTCAAATCCAACTACATTGCCACAGAGGAACCTGTTACCAAAGGTGGATATGCACAAATTTGATGGAAAAGATCCACTCAATTGGATCAACCAAATGGAGAATTTTTTGAATCTACATCAGATCCTAGGTAGATATAAGGTTACCATGGCATCCTTGTATCTTGAACCTGATTAATTCATTTGGTATCAATGGTTGTGTACTCAAAAGAAAAAGATGACTCTTAGTGTCACCTAGTTAGTTTTTATAGAGGAGCTATAATTACACTATATAAATATTGTGATAGAGAATTACTTTAGCTAACTAGAAAAATTGCAATAGATTGGCTCCATCAAGGATTATATTCATCATTTTTAGAGCCTATATTTACATGTAGAGATAATTTTTGAGGAGAACTTGAATGACCTATTTTTGGGTAGACTCAAGGACCATATTCAACATGAGGTATGCATGTTTAATCCACTTAAGATTTATGATTCTATTATCATGGCATGTAGAGCTGAGGAAAAATTCATATCCAATAAGAAGCATCCATTCACTCACTTTAAAGATCATAGCATATTGGCACCAATATTTCCTCCACCTACTAGATTGACCCCTCAAAAAATTGAAGAGAAGTATGGAAAAAGATTATGTTTTAGTTGTGACTACAAGTGGAGAAAAGGACATAGATGTGTTGAGAAGAAGTTATTATACATTAAGGGATCCAATGAAGATGAAGAAGAATATGACACCTCCAATGATGATGAGAAAGAGATAGAGGGGGTACCTAAAGATTCCTAACCTATAAGCTCTTGTCATGTACTTGCATGTATTATCACTCCAAAAACTCTTAAGGTGGTGGGTTTTGTCAAGAAATAGAAGGTGATAGTGTTGATTGATTCAGGGAGCACACATAACTTAATCAACCATAAGCTTGGCAACTTGATTAAACTATTTCATCTACATAGCACTAGAATTTCAAGTCATTATTGTAGATGATGGTGAAATTAATTATTCAAGAAAGTGCCATAATATTAAGCTTGTTATGGGTGAGTAAAATATCAATTATCCTATGTTTACTATTCCCATGGGTATCACAAACATTATTTTAGGAGTCTAATGGCTCACAACCTTGGGTACCATTGAGATGAACTTCCAAGAACTATTCATGCACTTTCATTCTAAAGGTAGGAAAATTGAACTACATGGATTACAAGCAAAATATCCACAATTGATTAGTTCACATCAGATGACCAAGATGCTAAAAAAGGGGGCATAGGGAATTATTGCATGAGTATGTTCCATAGAAGCTCAACCCACATAGTCATCTACACATCCTAATCTATAGATGATTTTTGATGACCACTCATCTATTTTTGGGTCCATGCCAAAAGGACTACCACTAAAAAGAGAACATAATCATGCCATTCAACTACTTCCATGGAGTCAACCACCAAATATCAAACCATATAGATATCCATATGCACATAAGAGTGAAATAAAAAAGATGGTCCATGAGATCCTAGAGCTAGGGATCATCAAGCACAACTAAAGTGCATATTCATCACCAATGGTCATGGTGCAGAATAAGGATGACAAATGGAGGATGTGCCTAGATTATAGGGAACTCAACAAGTATACCATAAAAGATAAGTTTCCTATTCTAGTAATTGATGATTTACTTGATGAGTTGTATGGTGCTACTTATTTTTAAAAATTGAATCTTCACTCAGGGTACCATCAAATTAGAATCAAGGATGAAGATGTTCATAAAACTACTTTTAGGATGCATGAGGGCCATTATGAGTTTTTGGTAATGCCCTTTGGTCTTACAAATGCACCATCTAATTTTTATAGCTTGATGAACACTATTTTTATGCCTATTTTAAGGAAGTTTATGTTGGTTTTCTTTGATGACATATTGATTTATAATCAGACATGGGAAGTACATCTGCAACATGTGAAATAGGTGTTGATAGTTTTGGAAAAGCATCGACTTTATGCGAAGCCACCGAAAGGTGATTTTGGAGTATAGGAGGTAGAGTACCTAGGTCACATTATTTCCCATGAAGGTGTCAAAGTTGATCCCTAAAAGATCAAAGCTGTGATGGAATGGCCTATGCCAAAAACTCTCAAAAACCTCCAAGGGTTCCTAGGACTAACAAGCTACTACCAAAGATTTGTGAAAGGTTATGGTAGCATAGCAGCTTCACTCACTACTTTGATAAAGAAGGATGCCTTCCATTAGAATGATGCCTCCACCAAAGCATTTGAGAAACTAAAAGTAGTTATGTGCACCACTCTAGTCTTGGCTACTCCATACTTCTCAAAGACATTCACTATTGAATGTGATGCTTTTAGATCTAGGTTGAAAGTAGTACTAATGTAGGAAGGAAGACCCATTACATTTGAGAATCATCAATTCAAAGGTAAGAATATACAAAAACCTATCTATGAGAAATAAATGATGGCTATTATACATGCAGTTAAATAACAGAGGCCATATCTGATGGGTAGACACTTTAAGGTGAAAATGGATCATGATAGTCTCAAATACTTTTTGGAGCAAAGATTATCATATGAGAATCAACAAAAGTGGGTAACCAAAATGTTGGGTTATGATTTTGAAATCATCTACAAGAAGGGTAAAGATAACGTAGTAGTAGATGTACTATCTAGATGGGATACATCCACACAAGCATTACTTTATGTAGTGTCCATGTTGCAAGCAGATTGGGTGGATGAAGCCAAGTTAGAATGGGAGTAAGATAAGGATATATAGGTTCTGATTTAGAATCTCTAGTAGGGTACTTTATCCTCTAAAAGAATTTAATGCATAGGTAATGTCCTATGGTATAAGGGTATGTTATACTTGTGCAAATATTTAGAAATTAAGCATAAGATTCTTGTGGAGTTACATGCATCTCCAATTGGGGGACACTCAGGGTTCTTGAAAACTTATCATAGAATTAAGAAAAATTTATTTTGGGAAGGACTCAAGGGATATGTAAAAAAGTTTATGGTAGAATGCTTGATATGCCAATAGAATAAATATGAGATAGTTAAGACCTCAGGTCTGTTACAACTATTAGAAATTCCTAGTCAAAGGTGGGAGGAGGTTTCCATGGATTTCATCATAGGGTTGCCATGTTCTAAAGGTAAGAATGTTATCTTGGTCTTTATGGACAAGCTTACAAAATATGCCCATTTTTGTGGTCTCTCACACCCATTTTTAGCAAGTATAGTAGCAAATATTTTTCTAGAGGTAGTTCTAAAATTATATAGAACCCCAAAAATAATTGTAAGTGATCATGATCCTATTTTCACTAGTAATTTCTAGATTGAACTATTTTTCTATTTGGGTGCTCAGTTAGCTCATAACTCATCTTACCACCCCTAATCTGATGGACAAATAAAAGTGGTTAATAAATGTTTAGAGGGGTATCTCTATTTTTTTGTATTAGATAAATAAGAATGTTGGGTTAAATGGCTACCACTTGCAGAATGGTGGTATAACACATCTTTTCATACCTCTTCTAAAACATCTCCATTTATAGCACTATATGGTTACCATCCACCTTCCATCACTTCTTCATTAAAGGTGAAAACCAAGGTTTGAGATGTGGAGGAGCACATTCAACATCAACAAGAGGTTTTGGCTAGTTTGAGAGAGAATTTGGCCTTGGCACAAAATAGGATGAAGCAACAAGTAAATCAACACCGTAGTGAGTGGAATTTTGAGGTAGGTGATTGGGTATTTGTATGTTTATAGCCTTACAAGTGAATGTCCTTGAAGTAACAAAAAAAGGATAAAAAACTTGCTCCTAATTAATCCCTTATCAGGTTCTATATAAAATTGGAAGTGTGGCTTAGAAGCTTCAGTTACCTCATTCATCTTGTATACACCCAGTATTTTATGTTTCCTATTTTAAGAAGGTCATTGGATAGAAAGTTTTAGCCTAGATAGAGCTCCAAGAACTAGATGAAGAAGGAGGAGCCATTTTGGAACTAGAGAAGATCCTCCAAACATGTACTAAGAGGTTGAGAACTAGAGAGATTAGTGAGTATCTAATTAAGTGGAAGAACCTGAGTAGTGAAGATGCAATTCAGGAAGGTGAATATTTTTCTCAACAACATCCAAAGTTGTTCAACATTGAGGACAAAGTTGGTTTGAAGGGGAAGGACATGTTACACCCCTAACCTATCACATATTTAGGATAAAAATAGCCAACTTGTGGCTTACTTATCCCTCTTTGATACTATATCACATTTCTCGATGCATTCATTTGGTTAGTAGGTTGGCCTATGGAGTAACCATGGCCTAGATGGACTATATATATGAGGTAGTGGGTAATTGTTTATCATCTTATTGTGAATTCTACTCCTATTCAAACTTGTGGAGGTTTTCCCAAGAAGTGGCTTGTCTATTATCATATATTTTGATATATTTTAGTCATATTTGGATCTATTTCTGCTATTCTACTTTATTTTTGAAGTAATTTCATTACAGTTTGTTTGTGTGCCTATTTGTTTTCAATAAGTATTGTTGCCTTGCTTCAAGTTTATGTGCATTCATTGGGTGATTCCTTGTGAACTATTCTTAAAACTATCCATATTCATACATCAACATTATCATCATTATTTTTTTCATTAGTGCATTATTTTCCTTTTACTATTGGATCATGGGAGTTAGTCCTTATGCATATTTTGTCCAAGTACTCATTATGTTCTAGCATGATGCCTACCATAATGTGTTATAAAAAAATTGTCTTAATAAGTCTACATGACAAATATGGTAATGATATATCCTCAACACTATCTTCAAGAACAAACTTGGCCTCATCAAAATAATATACCAAATAGAGTAATTAAATAATGAAAGAACTGTCCTCCTTGCTAGTTCAAATGAACATCTTCCTACTAGTAGGTTATCTAATTCATTTTTATCATCTATATCAACTTGTCATCATATTTATCATCATCATTTCCTATCATTTTTACCACTATTAGGGTCCAATGCTTTTAACCACCTTTGGGCAAACCATCGTACACCATCCCACTTACATTCTCAATGATTATAACCACCTTTAGGAAATCATTGTTTTATCACCAATTTGAGGGTTAATTTTTATAGCTACATTTGGGAAAATCAATCACTTTCTTTTGCCCAACAAGGGATTTTTTGACATACTTAGGATATTAATAATTATAATTACCTATGGGTAAATCATTAATACCATCCCACCTACATTCTCCATGAGTATAACCACCTTTGGGAAAATAATTATGTTATCATATCATATTTACCACTATAAGGATACAATTCTTATAACCTCCTATGGCCAAACCATTTTACACAATCCCACCTACATTATCAATTATTAGAACCACCTTTGGGTAAATCATTATGTTATCATATATTATTTTCCACTATCAAGGTACAATGCTTATAACTACCTTTTGGAAAACCATTATACACCATCCCACTTGCATTCTCAATGATTTTACCCACTCATGGGCAAATCATTGTGTAATCATCTATTTAGTCCACTTGTTTCCTTATTTTGAGGGATTATTTGTCAGCCCCTTTTTCCAATCCCTTCCTTGAGAGATAACCCTATAGTTCATCCATTTTTGTTAAATTCATAATCACAAAGAACATTTATATTCTTTATGAAGATGTTATTGTGCTTATAGATTTTAATTTGTTCTCAAATAAGGGTAAACTATAGACACGTCAACGTGACCACCAATGGCTTCATAAGTAACTTTAGATCAATTCTTACCAACCATTAAACATCTAGCCTAATAATTTTTAAATGTTTCAAATTTGGCTTCATAACATGCAATTAAATAAATTTGGCAAAAAAATAAATTAAATAGAGAAAATGCCCAAACCAATTGAATCAAAAGTTAGGAAATATTCAAAATCTTAAAAGGGATTAATTAACATGCAAATGCTAATTGAATTCATCCTTGAGAAATTAAATGAATTATTAAAAAGGAAAATTCAAAATCAAATAATATTCTAAGAAGTAATCATTACCTTTTGTGAGTTGTCTAAAATCCAAAATATCTCAAATTACACATATTTTATGCTAATCATGAGTTTTGGACACCTTTTAACTCTACTAGTGTTAATTAAGCAAACTTAGGTTAGGTTTTAACTCATTCCAAGTTAATTTTAAAACCTATAAATATAAGAATTTTCCTCTCAATTTAGAGATCTTGGATAGAGTAATGTTATAATGCAGGATTTAGGGCATGAATCAAAATAAATAGTGTTATAATACCAAAATTGAGCCAATCCAAGCCATTTCAAGACATATCAAAGCAAATCCAATTCAACCATGGTGCCAAGAGGAGATGGAGATATCCAAGCCCCATTAATGAGGACTTCTTGAGCACAATCTAAGCAAGCCAAATGAATAAACCTCTTGGAGAATTTAAGGAATTAGTTAAGGAATTATGTGAGTTCTTTCCATTTTTATTTGTGCTTTATTCATTTGTGTTTCTTCACCATGCTCCTCCCTTTGATCTAGGAAAGATAGTTTTATTCTTGTTAGTGTGTTTATTTTCATTATGAAGCTAAAATATGATCTAAACACCCTTATTGGATTCCTTGATCATAGTGAAAAGATGCCATGTGGCTCTGGGAAACTCTTTGAATAAATTGACTAAGTCTCAAGGAGCAAAAATTTCAAACATACCTCTCAAAAAATATGAAAAATTGACTTAGTGTTGAAATATTATTTGAATAAGTTTGGTTTATTGAGAGCCATGAAAAATCACCATGTGGTATTAGGATGGGTTAAGGCACATGTACAAAAAATTAAAAAGGCCCAATTAGTAACTTTAATTTCAAAATCCAACATTTAAGAATTTAAATCAAAATGGTTGTCTTTTGAAATATAACAAATGGGCATGAAAACTTAGAAAAATAAAACCATTTTAAAATCAACTTTCATCACTTTTAATGGAATTGACTAAAAGCCAAAAGATGAACCAAAGTAGATTTATAGTTGATTTATCATGAATTTAAAGTAAAAATGGGTAATTTTTTAAGGAAAAGAAGTAAAAAAAACTCTGAAATAGTTAGATGATTTGTAAAAAACCAAGGTGAAATAATTCAAAAGCAATATTTACATGTGTTTTAATACACAATCATAAAATAGATTAAGACTTATTATATTCATGCAAATTTAGATAATTAAAATAATGAATCCCTAGATTTGTTTTATATGCCAAGTTTTTGTGATGCAAGATTATTATTCAAGTTTGGTTAAAAAATGAATCTCTTTCAAGCTTTAAATATTCATATCTAAAAAAGGTGAATTTTAAATAATCAAATTTTAAACAAGTACCCACTAATTAACCCCTTGAGTTATAAGACCAAACTCTAAACAAAAAATAGGATCCCCATTTTATGTTTTAAAAAGGTGAATGTTGTGCAAGCAATAATAGATAAAGACTCCATTCCATATCAAGTGTATTCGATGAATATTTTAGAAAAATCTAAATGCATTATAAATGTGAAGCTTGTTACCTAATGGAATTAGTGTATGAATATAACATGGAAATATAGCTAATTTAGACATGTCTATAACATACTTGGATATAAAAATTTAATGGTAGCTACAAATATATATTCAATCAATCAAGATATAACATTAATATTATATTACATAGATCATAAACTAATCTAATCTAATATATTGATAAAAAGGATAAAAAGAGGGAAGGGAAGGAAGAACGAGAAATAAGATCCCACTTTCTAATGTAGACCACCCTGATTCTATTGAGTAGATAAATCCATAGATAAACCAATCCTTAGTTGATATAGACCTAACACAATTCCAACTAAGGATGATTTTAGATTTTATGGAATGAAGTATTATAGCCAATGAGGAAAATAAGGTCACCATATACATGTATATACCAAGTCTATCAAATGAAAAAGTTTTTAGATAAAGATATTTATAATAAAGGTATCAATTAGGATTCATAAAATAATCATGTGAGTTGTAGATATGGATTCCAAATAGTCTTGACTTAAAAAAAATAGTCTAGAAAGTAGAAAAATGCATAAGGGATATGATTAATTTGATTAACTAGGGAGAATCAGCCAATTTAGTTCACTAATCAAATTTATTATGAGGCAGATAACTAAGCATAGTCTCTCTAATCCTAAAAATACTATCATTTTATTATATCATAGGTGCTAATCTTATATATACATGCAGGTCTATGGAGCTCCTTCTCATTCAAATTTTCTCACTAATGGGTCAGTTACAAACATTTATTGTTTATTAAGTGAAGGTGGTTGGGATTATATAAAATATGTGGTTATCCACCATGTCTTTATTCAATTAGGAATGAATTCCTATAAGATGATTCACTTGAGATTACATCAAAATTTCTAGTCACCCACATTATGCATGGTTGAAACCACACTTATTTAAGGCAATCTTTTGTCATTTATGATTCTACTGTTAATCCTAATGTACATGACATGATTAATGCCTCTACCAAGATTCATATTAAATTTCATTATTCAATGATCAATTATTAGTGGGAAACCAACTGTAATTTGATTCTACAAATCAAATTGCATGTGTAATGGATTCTTGATTTTTGATAATTTTGATGACCAGATAAGCCATCAATCTTAAGATTTTTCTTTGATGGCTACATAGATATCATGTCTTTTATTCATTGGTTTATTTTCATGTGGCTTCTCTTCACTCTTCCACTATTTAGCGCAAGGCTTTTATGACTGATAACTTTTTACATCATGGTGAAGTATAATTTCACCATATGGTATCATCTTACTTACATGAATATCTAACACATTAATTAGTTTTAGGAATGCCATAAGGATATAGATTAGTGGGATTTTACCATGTGGTGTCATCCATCTCACCTACTTTCCCAAATATTACTGATTATATATAAACATCTTTGAGATAGTAGGTTAATAAGATGGTGCCACATGGTAGCATCTTGCTTATTCACTCACATAGAGGTTATTTACTTGTATATATATTTTTGTGGTAATTAATCAACGAGATTATACCTCATGAAAAAATCCCATGAGCTTACATTCCTATAGGATTTTGGTGTATGGTTTCAACTAGGATCATCAAATAACTAGGATCTTGACAATTGGTAACATCCCACTAATCTACTCTCTTGAAGCTTTTATGATGTAGAGGCCTATCTAACAAGCTTAAAAAAATAACTAAGTTTCATGGAGTAGTGAAAATATGCCACATGAATCTAGGAAACTCTTTGAATAAATTAACTAAGTCCCAAGGAGAAGAAATTTGACATGTGGCTTTCAATAAAGATGCAAAATAAATAAAGGCCTAGTTAGCAACTTTAATTTTAAAATCCAACATTTAATAAAATTAAATAAAAAATATGAAGTCTTTTGAAATACAACAAAGAAGCATGAAAACTACTCAAAATAAATCCATTTAAAAATTAACTTTCATCCATTTCAAAGGAATTAACTAAGGCAAGAGATCAACCAAAGTAAATTTATAGTCAGTTTATCATGAATTTAAAGTATAAATGGACAAAGTTTTCAAGAAAATAATCATAAAACTATTTGAATAAAACCAAGGTGAAATATTCTAAAAGTAATATTTATGTGTGTTTCAAAAACACAAGCATAAAATAGAGGATGACTTAATAAATTAGTGAAAATTTAGATATTTTAAACTAATACTAATCTAGATGTGATTTGTATGCCAAGTATTTATGATAAAATATTATTATTCAAGCTTAGTTAAATAATAGAGATCATTCAAACCTTAAATATTTACATATAACAAGGGTGAATTTATAAGAAGGGAATCCTAAATAGACAACCACTAATGAACCCATTGAGGTATAAGATCAAACTCTAGAGCAAAAAGAGGGTCCCTATTTTTAGTTTTAAAATGGGTTATGTTGTGAAAACAATAAAAATATGGACATTTAAATATGTCATTCTTGATTTTATTGACATTTTACTAAGTCATATCCTTCTAATTGTGTGATATTTGAGCATGCACCTTATTTGTGGTCTCCTAGGACCATTATACATTTACATGTTTTTGAGTTCTCTTGTGTGTGTGTTTGTTTATTTGTTAATCTTATAATATTACTATATAGACATTACCATGATATTTATCATTCCTCTTAGGCCTTAATGTTATTACATTATTATATGATCTTTAATGCTACATTTACCTAGACATGTTTTTTTTTTTAGATTATGGTAAAAGTAGGTTTTGAAGGGGCCCCGAAACCCTAGTACAAGGAAAAGAGATAGAGCAACCAAAACATAGACAAAGTCTAAAAACTACTGCAAGGAAGTAGTAAAAATAGGTTTTAAATGGACCTGAAACCACCGGAAAGACAACCGGTCACAACCCAAAAAAATAGAGATCTGGAAACACCTTAGACATAGGAAGACAACAACAAAACAAAGAACTAGACCAGATTCTTTACCAGTAAGAGGAACCAGATTATTCATCCAGTTCCAATATCATTTTCATTGTTTCTTTTTCTTTCAAAACAGTATCCTGGGAAGTGGTTTCCACCAGCATTACTCCTTTTTGTGTAACCTTCTTTCTAGTACTTTGTCTCATTCTTTTGTTGGGTCCCTCCAAAGCTTTAGTCTCCTCACTGGCTCTTTTACTAATATTGACAATAGCAGCACAAATATTAGACGTAGCTACCTCCATTTTCATTCTATTGTCCTTAATTAGTTCCCAGAGGTGTTTCTCATAGGCTTTGAGCTTGGCTGGGATCTCTCCTATCTGATTATCCATATTGTTGATTTTGTTCCATACCTCTTTTAGGGTATCTTCCATTATTTCCACTTTCCTTTTGAGGTTCATAACCTCCCTGCACATCCAATAATCAAATTGAGAAGATGCCTCTGCTTTGAAATTAACCTAGTTCATTGGTGTATGTGTTTCATCATTCAGTTTTTTCCCCCTCCATTCCTCAGAATTTTTATTAGGACTGTTCCTGTCTTCTTCAGTGATATCTTCTCGACCCTTATGTTCCCGCTCTTTAATTCCATTTTGAATTTCCATTTCCATTTCTTGATTATCATCCTGCCCTGTAGTTTTCTTTTCGTTCTTTGATCCTGGGTCCTCAATAGGGTCATCCTGGCCAAAATCAAACTCTGCCTCTTTCTGGTTTTCCTCAATGTCTTCAATTCTATTTGCAGAATCCTCCTCTGTATTGACATCATCTTTTTTGTTCTTCTCAGGACATTCTTCATCCTCATTAGAGTTTGTAGCCCAATTTTCAGTTCCTTCTTCTTCCTCTAAGTTTTCCTCACTGGGTTTATCAATACTCTCCCGCTCCATATCTTCTTCTACAATCTACTTTTTAGTACTAGGGAGCTTGATTTTGCCTTTCTCAGTAACACATTCACTCTTTCTATTCCCTGACTCCTTATTTTTCCCCTGTATAGGGTGCTTAACCATAGCATTATTCGTACAGTAGCCTTCGATTAAAAGAATAAGGCCTTCATGACGGATAGGGCGCGTTTGCTTTTTCCTATGAGCATATAAACTTTGGACCAAGGAGAAACGTAGATAAAAGGGAAAAGACAAACTAACCTTGTGCCTGAAATGGTTAAGGAAGACAAAGTGGAATTTGTGCACACACTTACTTCTTCCATCTAGAATGAAGTACTCCCTTATGCAGCTTAAGACATCCCTCCATATCCCTTTAATCTGATCCAATTCAAAGAAATCCCTGTTCTTGACCAGTTTCTGCTCTTCCACTTCCACTTTGTGGAACCTACAAAAGGCCTCATTCGAAATGCTTGTCTGTTTGGAGAATTTGAGTCCATCGGTAGGCAGCCTAGTAACCTCAGCTATAAAATCCTCTGTTAAGTTCACTGTGACACCATGCAAGGTGACCCTTTCATCCTTTCAATTTTTGAAAAAAGCCGTAGTGATATGCGGTTTCGATCCATGAAGTCTTTCCAAGTAGATCGCAACTTTTCCTTTCTGCAAAATTCTCTAGACTTCATGTTTTTCTTTCCATTCATCACAGCTCTTGGGTTCCTATTTTTGAGGTTCTCCCTTCCTTTCGCTTGCCATATTCATTTTCTTAGAACCCAAATTGCTGAGGTCATTGCAATAATCCCATCTATTGCTGAGTTGATAGGAAAATCGGCTTTGATTGTGCTTATTCAGGATCCTCTTCTCTCTCTTGAGGGCCTTAGTCTTTAATGATTGTTGTCCTTTCCCCGCAATGCCACTCCTCCTACTAATATTATTTCTTATACACTTCGATATTTCCTTCCTTTGCATGGGTTGCATCATGAAGGATGATCGCCCTCAAATCCACATTCTTTACTAATGTTTCATGCCACCTCACTGTTTGACCAGTACAGACTGCATAATTAGCTAGCCAATCTGCAACACCATTGGCTTCACGATATTTGTGGGTAATGATCACTTCTTCAAAATTTTTAATTAAAGTTTTCATTTCCATTACCTTATTCTCTATGGTCCAAGACACAGTATTTATATTGTTAAGAATATTTATAATATTCAAGGAGTCCCCTTTAAGCCACAATTTGGGATATCCCGAGTCCACAACAATTTTGAGAGTCTGAAGGGCAGTAGTAGCTTCAGCAATGTGACAATTCAATTTTCCAATAGGGATAGCTACAACATCAATTACCTTTCCCATATGGTTTCTCAACACTCCACCACACCCTGCATTCCCCGGGTTCCCTTTGGCCGCACCATCAAAGTTTCCTTTAATCCATCCTTGAGGGGGAACATTCCAAGTAACTCCTACTCTGGGATTATTAGGTTTACCAATAGAATTATCCATCCTCAAGGGATTATCCACTTGAAGAGTTGAGCTTGGATTCTTTTGTGATAAGAAGTTCTCCTTTAAAGCTCTTATGATGTTATGTCCTACCACCCATCCAAGAAGTTCTTTATTTCTAAAGATTCAGTTATTTCTTTCCTTCCATATTCCCCACCAAATGTGGGGAAGAGTAAGTTTCCATAAACAAAGAACTTCAGGATTCTTTGAGGGGTAGTACCAGCTTTTGAAAGATAATTCCACATTTTTGTGGTGAATCCAAGTAATACCCCACAAATTGAGAATCTCCTTCCAAACTAGCTGAGTGAAGGAACAATTCACGAACAGATGATCTCTATCTTCAAGGTCTCTTCCATTTACCTAGACATGTTATTATGTATGATACATGGTTTTATTTATAAATTATATAGTTGTCTTATCCATTTGATGTGAGGTAAGTATTGGTTCCCATTTTTACCTCACCTTAAAGGGGGTTCATATCAATTGGGACATGCAATAGAGGCATGCTCTTGACATTTGGCATAGTTTTTATATTAAGTGTGGGCATGTCATAAGGCATGGCTTCCACACATTCATAATTTTTGATTCAGTGGGGGCATGATTTGGAAGCATGTTTTCCACACTTTTTTATTATTCATCATCTTTATATTATATTAGGGGCATGTTTTTGAAACATGTTATCCACACATTTCATATGTTTTAGACTCAATTGGGGGATGCTTTATAAGCATATTCTCCACACTTTTTCTGTATTTAGCATCTCTAAATTACAGTGGGTTCATATTTTGGAAACATGTTTTCCACATTAGCATTTATATAAATTTTAATATTTATCCATATACAGTTGGGGAATGCTTTGGAATCATGTTCTCCAAAATTACACAATTTTTGAATTGGCCAAAGCACAAAATTATTTGAATTAGAATCATAGTTGTGGTGGAATTCTATACATTGGTATCATTGTTATACACAATTTTATCATGAGACATATCTAAGATGCATATGATATATAATGTGTACCTAATATTTCAAATCAAATTCATTTTCATATTTTAAAACTCCTTTATGGACTATTACCATATCATGGACTTTTACACATTGATACCCAGGACAGACTATTATAGACTATATTGAGCTAATCTACTATAGTAGTTCATTCAATTTTGGTATGGTTGAGGTGATTAAATCACTTAATATTCCAATTTTTCAGGTTGGACTTGATTGTATCATCCAACCTCACTAGGTTATAAACATAATTGGGTTACACGATATATCTAATCTTAACTGATAGGTGGTAACTCACTTTTTCTCTAAGGTTGGGTGCATACGATTTCTAATCTCTCTATCTCCTTAGATATATGAACTTTATATATATATATACAAATATCAATTTTAGATATTTAAAATAATACATATTTTCAAATCAATTTGCCAATAGGAAAGGTGGTTTCATTGATACATAGGTGTACTCCTAAACCTTGTTATTTTAATTTCACTATTGTCAATAATTTCAATTTCATATTAAATATACTAATTATATATTATAACATGAACTTGGTTGTGTGTGTGTGTGTGTGTGCACGCGCACGTGTGTGCTTGTTAAACCTTGATGATTAAAATAACTATATAAAATAAATTCCTTCAATTTTAGACCCTAGGTGTACTTGTGAGGTCTATAAACATGCAGAAACTAGGAAAATGTGATGGGCTCAATTGACCTAAATCACCCCTATTGATGATTGATTATTGCCTATGTATCTACTACTTGAAGTAGGGAAATAAAGCAACATGTAATTTTCCCACCTAGTGTGATTATGAAACTATGATCCTTTGTGCTGTAGCTAATTATTTGGTTTTGATACTTGATAATGCTTGATTTGACTTACATTTGGAATTATTTAGGCTCATATTGTGACTACTCCTAGTCAATTATTTTCAATTTTAGAATAATATGTAATGTTTTCAAAATTCTTAATAGTTTATATGTGTAATAGATAAGTTCCAAGTTCATTGTCAAATGAGTCCTTAATTTAAATATATATTAGTATAATAGGGTAATATTTCACACCACCAACATGATAGGTATATGGGTCAACCCTAATAAAGGATTTGATTTTTAAAAGTATTCATTGTTGGGAGAGGATCAATAATGTTAAACAAAGATTAACATTGATTGATGATATTGATCTAGTCTAATGTTACTAATGAGTACACATGATGATTGAATTAGAAGTCTATGGATTCTTATGAAATATAGAATGTAAGTTTGAAACATATAGCTAGGTTCATGTAGGTGCATGTATACACTCAAATTTAATCATTAAATGCTTAAAAACATTTAATGTTGACATCCTTACCCTACTTAGTCTATTCACCATCATATTAACTTGAAATACCTATGGGAGCATTCACTGATATACAAACTAACTTGAAAAATACTCAAAACATCATTTAAACATCCTTAATATACTTATATTCATCTATCAAACAATTTATAATGGTCTATGTCCTTTTAGGATAAGACCACATTAGGTCAAATTGGGCCGCACTATGACCTTGTCCACTCATGTGGCCTTATTATTCATTCCTCAATGGTATTTTATTTAATTTGATACATTGAAATTAACCCCTCATGTACTTTTATCAATTTCATTTAGTATAAATATTCAAAATATTCCCCTATATAACCACATAGATGCTTCTCTAAACACATCTAAAAATCAATTGGCATTTCTACTGCATGTTGAGAAAAAGAGCATTATTTATTACAATTTAAATTTTTATTCATTCGAGTAGTCATAGGATAAGTATGAATATATTTTATATAAAGTTAAGGGTACTAATTTTTAAGCATTCAAATCAATATATCTAGTTGCATTCATATATCAAAGGCAAAATTCACACAGTCACTCCAAGAGGGAGAGATACATCAACCTAGGTCCCTTTTAGGCTATGTAGGTATCAATAAAATTAGAAAATATTTTTTAGGGCACCTCAAATATTGATCTAAGCCTATTCCCCCTTTTAGAATTTGATCTATATTGTATTGATTGTGAAAGATCTAGGGCTTTGTGTTT
The DNA here is from genome assembly GCA_037957365.1 of Torreya grandis. Taxonomy (NCBI): domain Eukaryota; kingdom Viridiplantae; phylum Streptophyta; class Pinopsida; order Cupressales; family Taxaceae; genus Torreya; species Torreya grandis. The sequence goes on along the minus strand of JARHVA010004344.1, from coordinate 43,193 downwards.
TATAGGACTTCACATGAAAAATATGCACACACCTATAATTAAAACCCTTAGATAAATCTGTATGAACCCAAATCAAAATTTTAATCATGCAGTTAACTAGGTCATGGCCATAGTTTGGTCTTGCCCTCCTAGTGAATCCTTATCCCCAAGTAGTTTAATTTCATGTTTTTGGACATGACAATTTTGTCACACTCCCCAAAAAATATCCTATAATTTTTTTGAATTTTTAATATTATGAAACTCTAATTACAATAGTCAATCATATATGCATATGCATATTCAAAAAAATGAAATAGGCACATGATTGAATTAGTTTACTAGTTATGGCATTGCAGTAGAATATGTTGGGACCCACTAGATTAAGTGGTCATCATCTTCCTTAAATACTTTAACAAGTTTAACATATTTTTATAAAGATTCAAGAGCAATAATTTCAATTTTACCAAAGATGTTATAATCTCAATATAATTTGTAAGAAATAATATACATTATTAAGGAATCATAAAAGAAAGAAAGATCATTAAGATGGTTTATGACATATAAGTTTTAGATTAAGGGAAAAGCAGGTTTTGAAGGGGCCCCGAAACCCTATTACAGAAGCAATAAAGATAAAATGTTTACAAGCACCAAAAGAAGCATTCCTGAAACCTACTAAGAAGTAGCAACAACCTATGGTTATACAAGGATGGCCTCAAGATTCAATTACATCCATCCCTCTAATTTCCAAATAATAGTTTAATAACTATTTTTTAGGGGTAAAATCCAGAATTGTTGCCTGCCTTCCATCAGCTATATTCTGCTTGCTTTCTAACTCTCTGATTTTTCTTATGGGTTTTCTTCCAGGTTTATCTAGACAGCCAACATCCGCGTTCACTTTTGAATTCTGCTCTTCTCTTTTTCTAGATTTATCCAAAATAGAAGCACTATTTTTTGCCTTCATTTGCTGGTCTTTTTTGCTACTTCTGGTTTCTATTCCTTTCGTATTTGTCTTCATTTCAGCCCTTTTCCTTTGGTTTGGAAAATTCTTTAAATTTTCTCCTTTAACATTCGCAGGAAGCTCTTCTAAAGGCAATTCATTATCAACCTAATTCTTCATTGGCTGAGAAAGAAGAGGAACTCTCTCCTTTAATTTATTTCCTGTATCAGCCAAAATTTCTCCTTCATCCAGCACTACTTTGCCTTTTGCCTCTCTCCGTAGATCCTCTACCCTTTGGTATATAATGATTTCCTTTGATAAATCTGTCAAATCTTCTTTGCTATGTGTGGGTACTGTGGTTTCTGATTGCCTTCCCTTCCCTTTTGTCTCAGAATTTTCTATATCTCCCCAGCTATCTTCTATCTTTTGATAGCCAACAATTTGTTTAGTTAAATCTATCAACTCATCTTTCCTTTGTTCAGGATTTGTGATTTCAGATTGCAGCCCATATCCTTCTTGCTCAGAATTTTCTTTCTCCACCACAGACTCTTCATCTGCATCTGATTGTGGATCTTTTGATTCTTCAATAGGGATCTCTTTCTCCTCCTTAGCATGCAGTACTTTAATATCTTCATTCTTCTTTAGTTCTTTTTTATTGTTTTCTTTAGTTATCCATACTTTCTTGTGTTGAACCTTGTTCTTCCTTTCATCCAAAACACTGCTTGAATAATATTTCATTTTGTAAGGACAGTTTCTGGCCCAGTGCCCCTATTTTTTACAAACATAGCAGGAATTGGGCAAATCTTCAAACACAAACCTTTGAGTTTTTTTACCATGCTTTGAAATTAAATCCATTTTTTCTGGGAGGTTGTTCAAATCTATAACTTTCACATAAATTCTGGCATGTTTATGACATATAAGTTAATATAAAGAAACTAAGATCATTTTCACCAAAAGTTTCATTAAATGATTTACACTAGATTTACATGAATAATATTTCTATTCTAAAAGTTTCAAACTAACTTCCACATATCTTATAACTAAATCATATGTATAGATATCAAATTATCTTGTAACTAGCTTAGATGTCAAATTTTACCCACTTTCCATTTATATCTAAAAGATTCAACATACTTTATATTGGAAAGAAATAATGTCTTCAAGGATTAATTGATCAAATCAGTAACCAAAAAGAGCAAAAAATAACTAAATACACATAATAACCCTTTAAATGAATAATTTTTTTAAACCTTTCATTTATTGATCGCATATTAATTAGTAAGCCAAGTCCCTTAAAAAATATTTTAAGTACACTAAAATTTTCATCAAGATCAATAATAATGACTTCAAAACCATTTTTCTAAACACTAGAAAAATATATACCCTTTCTCAAACATACCAAGCGTTTATTAAAACCTTTAAACAACATAACATTAGGTTAAAATCATCTAGTTACAAGCATTGGTGGTAGAATCACGAAACCATTTAGTCTTTATTTTTAATATTCATGCCAAAAGAGATGTGTAATTAATAAAAATATACATTAATACAACTTAATCACACTTGATAATTATTCTTTAGAATCCAATCAATGTATACAATGCTACAATGAAGTGGTTTCATCTATTCTTATTTACCTTAATTTTACATGCATTCTAGTGTATTGATAGGATGACCACTTCAAAGCCTGCTTACTTACTTCCTTGATATGATTAAAAATAATAAATGAAACAAATAATAATTATCAATAATTATGTTTTCTCATAGTCTCTTATACTAAGCACTATATGTATTATTTACATTATACTTGATTGCTCACTCTAGTCATAGACTAAATTATAGAATATTAGAGTTATTGATAAATTATCTTAATAAATTGAATAACTATAACAATTAAATTTATAAATAAGAGGTAAATTATGTTCATTAATATTAAATAATTTAAAAAAGGTATCAAAATTCTTTTATTCTCCCAAATATGTAAATAGTAATACCTAACCAAACTAATTTTTTCATAGAAGCTAATGACCAACTAAATATAAACTATCAATAAGAAATATGACTAAAAGAATATAACAAGAACCATTCAAGAGAATGTAACATTGTAAAATAAATAAAGGTAAATTCAAGATAATGATAATTATTTCCTTCCAAATTTCCACCCAAAAATCTAAATTATCAATATGAATATAATCATAAAAAGAGACGTTTATTTATAGAGAGTTAATAAATTTAGTAAGATATTATACCCTTAATTCACATTTAATAATATTAATTCATTAAAAAACCACTACATATAATGTTTACACTAATGAATTCATGTTACAACCATGTATATATATTTACTTATGTGAGTAAGAGTTTGAATGTTATTCTCATTATAATTGCTTATTTTATTTCAGATAGGAATAAGTGTAAATTAAATGATTTATGATCAAGACCAAACTCAACTCATAAATTTACAAAAACTACATCTTATGATCAAATTTTCAAGTCTATAATTACCTTATAATGCCAATATTACTTAACATTTAAAATTATCATAATGATTTCTTATATCACAATGAATCAAAGAAAAAAATTAATATTATAAATCATAAATATAATTAAGGATCACTAACAATAATTTATATCAAAACCATAACTATGAGTTACAACATAACAATCTTGATTTGAAAAAATAGTTACAATATTTGTCCATGAAAATTGGCTTGTGTAGAGGATTAAAAAATAGTCAAAAAATAGGCAACTCATCCTAAAAATATTAATTCAAATCTTTAGTTATACTTTTAAATAATAGACATTATTAAGGAGATTTAGAATAAACCTAAGTTCTTCATGAATCATCAGAACTATGTTATAGTCCATAATTTCCTATTGATAATTTCCAAATAAACCAACTAAAATGCATTCTTGAAACTAATATTTATGTATGAGTAACCATAAACAAGTATGAAAAATTATCCCATCCATTTTATGGTATCCCTACCCAACCCATCCATGAGTATGAGGTTGTAATAATCCATTGAATGAAAACTCAAAATCATAAAAATAAATAGGAACAAAGTTCAGCATGAGATGTAATGTCCACCAAGTTTAAGGTTTGAATAGAACTAATAGAATAATAACATTTAGTCTAAAAATAGAGAAAAATAGAACCAATAATAAAATATCACCAAAAATTACTTCACGATTGCGTTTTATGTTCTCTCTTTCATTTATAATTTATATGAGGGTGAGATGACCTTTGATCATCACCCACAAGGGATTTATAATAGGATACACCATATCCATAATGATCATGCTTAGATCTAGGTGCAATACTAATTAAAACATTTATAAAATATTTATATGGTGGAGTTTAAAGGAGATATGTAATAGAGATTTAAATAGTTCCATAAGGTTATTCCATCCCTCATATGTTTTTTGATGAAACCCTTACATGAGTATATGGTTCTAAAAAATATATAAATATGTAAAAAAATGCACCTTTAAATAATATTTGAGACAAAGGAGCAAAATAAAAACCAAACTTACTCATGAAAATCCATACTTAGTAGTTGAACCTTATCTTTCCTTCTTTTTTATTTTGATTCTTTCTCCACCTTGTACCTTTATCATGGTGTTTGTTTTTAGAGACTTATCAAACTACCATAAAAACTTGTGGTATATTCCATTTTTTTAAAATAACATTAATAATTACATAGGGAGGTTCCTATAATAGCTATATCAACTACTATGGTATTGGATGATACGTAGGTCTGCAATAGGAACCCTATGTTGCCATATTATTTTCTCACTCTCCTAATTCAATCAAAGTCAATAATGCCAAGTGATTGTAATTCCATCACTTTTCCATGTAATGAGAAACCCTAATAACTATTTTAATTATTATTTATCCAAAACCAATTCAAATTTCAATATTTAGAGTTTGATGCCCATGATTCCATCATGGGTCAAAATAGGGTAAAATTACAACCAATTAATTCATGCAAACTAATAAAAATTAATTTCCCAAATACTCCAAATACCATTTATGCCCTAATTCATTAATATTATTTTCTTTTATCAAAACATATTAAAGCATCACAACATATTTGAAGGATTTAAAATCATTTTTATAATAGTAATTATAAACTCATGGTTCACAATTGTCCATACACCAATGATGAATACTAATAAAGAGAAAAAAACATGCATAACATTGGTTTGACATAGTAAAAAACATCTCATAGGACATGGTGGATAGGTTAATTTATCTCATTCATTAACTTTTATTCTTGTTTAGTTGTATGAAGTTGGCATTATAATTTGGTGGTTCCTAAAATCATAAACCTAACTTAGCTCTTGACTGTTACCTCTTATTATAGAGTGACATTAGTGGTGTTGGATGTAATGATAATCATAAAAACCATAACATTATTAATATAACCAATTATATTATAAACTAAAAACTGAATTATGAAACTTGTAAGATAAGTAAAAAACTAAATTAATGACAAATCTCATAAACAATAAAATATATAGTTAAAGCAGTGCATTGGCCACATTATTCAAATGTTTTTTGAAGAAGGATATGACATCCACCTCCTTAAATAAGGTGTCATATTAAGGCCTAAAAAAAAGGTGAGGATAGTACTTCCTAATATTATTTGTGTCTTATTAGGTGTAAATTTTCTTACTCAATTGGTCCTATTAGACCAACACTTATCTAATATTTATTTTTCATAGATTAATGTCACGACGAACCAATATCCTAATTAGGTCCATTTGAATCATATCCATGTCTTCAACTTGAATATTATTCTAATCCATAATGTGAGATGGATTAAAAATATATTTTCTAAATAAATTCACATGAAACATAACATAAATTCGAGAGAGGGAATGAGGAATATATAGGCACTAGAAAACAAGACTAATCTATTCCACTATGTTGAATGGGCTGACAAAATGTGGATATAGTTTGGATGCCTTCCAAAACTTTATAGATAAATTTTAAGGTATAAGAATAAAAAAATACTTTATTTGTTACTTTAAATTCCCTTGATGACCTCTTTATATCAACATGTCTCTTTTTCCTATATGGGTAAACTTTAAGCCTTGATCAAATGAGATTCATTTTCTCATCATACTCATGCAAATTCTCCATAACTAAAATAACTCAATTATCTAAACCATCCCAACCTAGAGGAGTCCTACACATTTGACCATACAAATCTTGAAAATATTTCATTTTTATAACATAATGGGAAGTGATTATATATGAAAATTCAACCAAATAGTGGTAAACCTCCCATTTAGATTGATAATCAATTACACACATTATCATATATATATTCCATTACTTGGTTTAGCCTCTTAGTCTACCCATCTATTTATGAGTGATATATTTAACTAAAATTTAGTTTTGACCCAAAATAATAATTTAAAGTTTTCCAAAATTGGGATGTAAATACTTAATCCATATCAACGATAATATCTTTTAGAACATTATGAAGGTAAACAATCTAATTCATAAAATAATTGGAAAGAATGTAGGTATCATCAATAATGTTTCTTATACTAGAGTGAGTAACCTTATTAAATTTATCAATTACCACTAATATTATGTCATGTCTACATTGATACTTAGGAAATATTAAAATTAAATCCATATAAACTATTACCCACTTACTTTCTAGTACAATGTGAGGATACAACAAACATCGTAAATGGTAGTGTTCAACTTTAACATGTTAACATTCTAAGCATATTACTAAAAAATAGCCATGACCTTATTTATCCCAGGTCAAAAGTAAAACCTTATAATCTCATGTGTCCTTTTATTCACACCTAAATAAAAAAAATGTAGTATGCACTTCTAATAATGTTCCCTTGAATTTTTAGAGTTGGGAAAAAAATTCTACCTTGATACCTCAAAATTCCATTTGGGTCTAGGGAATAGTTAACAATAGTATTAGACACTATTTATTTTGATAGTTTATCATGTATTTATTCTAAATTAAATTTCTATTAATTATTTATTTAGAATAGAAGACATAAAATTTGACCTTAATATATAAATAGAGTCCAAATATGTTCTTCTATTGAGAGCATAAAGTATTCTATTTTACTTGTCTTTAACATAAATAACAGCGATATAAAAAATATTAATAAATATCAGACATATATGTTGTCTTACATTCAATTCATCTTAAGCAAATAAATGTACAAGGCTGTATTGATTAGATTTTACCTTAAATTAATTACCAAGAAAATATTATTTCCATTGATTGAGAGCATGTACCACAATTGTCAATTCAATATCATTCATTGTATAGTCCTTCTCATGGGTTTTGAGTTTATGTAACTTGTCAACAATAACCTTTACATTTGTAAAACTTAAAATAATAATCATATATTTTGAAGTGTCCACTAGGATCTGGGATAATAAGGATAAGATCAAAAGTTGATAACTCCTTTAACTTCTCAAAAGCTTCCTCACATTGATGAGTCCATGCAAACTTATCCCCCTTATTTTCAAAATAAGTGATAGGGTTATAAGTCCTTGAAACATTCAATAAAACTCTTATAATACCATGTTAAACCCATGAAGCTACATAATTATTTCACATTCTTAGGGGATGCACTCTCCTTAATGGCTATAATATTAGCAAAGTCTATTGAAAGACCTTAATTAGAGATAATGTTCCATAAGTAATGAATCTTGATTTGGTAGAATGAGATAATAGAAATATTACAAAATAATTTATGTTTCCTTAGTCCTTAGTGTAAGTGTTTTTCATCATCTATTTCATTTCTAGATTAAACTAGAATGTCATCTATAAAAACCAACACAAAATGGTAAACAAAACCCTTGACTATACTATTCACCAAGTTCATAAAATTAGTAGTCAAAATGGAATAAATGTAAAATCATAGAATACTTTTTATAAAATATTATTTATATACATATTCATATTTAATGTGGAGTTATTTTTACCCCAAGTGTTAATTAGAAAGGAAAATAATTCTAAAGTAATGTAAACTTGAAATCTAATTTTGGAAGATAAATAATATATCATACTATAAAAATACAATGATATAAATAAATTAAAGAAGTTGTCAATTTATAAAAATGTAAATTAGGTTCAAGGTTAGGAGACATCCTTACAAATTGATTTATTCAAACTGTATTATCCATTCATTGACTGTGATTGTCTAAAACTAACTATATAAACTTGTAAATATAGTGTTAATTCAAACTATTGTTTTGATGTATTTTAGGATAAGATCCTAGCAGCCAGATGAGTTTGTAGTGTGTCTTTGTCCACTACTATGAATTTTTTGTATTGATTGTGTGTTGGATACAAAATTTGAGTTGGTTCAACCCTATCTGAATCTGTGCAGGGTTTGTTTAGATGCATGGATCACCTATAAAATCAAAATATTATAATTCACAAGTACACAAATAAGATCAAATTAAAATGGGGAAAAGTGTAGACAGGGGATGTAGTCAATTTATCCTTATAAAACCCCTTGTAGGATGATAGTTTCCTATATAATTCAAGTAGACATAAGGTATATGTTATTATCTCTCTTAGGAAGATCACATAGATATAACTAATTTTTTTGAATAGAATGATTGATAAATGATGTATTCACACTTAAATAAAATAATGTTAACTTGTCTAATTATTGTATTTCTACAACAAAATTATAGTAAGGCTCTTTCCTAAATAGATAGATGCTTCTAAAATTACTTTTACAAGAAAGTCTTAGAGTAACTAGGGTAATCAAGTGAGACAGTTGATGTGATCTTATAGGATAAAAATTTAATTATTTTTAATAATTGAACAATTATCATGTAATGTAAATCCATTAAGATATAAGTCATTTCAAAAAAATAGTAGTTCTAGTGTGAGGGGAATGTCCACACTAGTGGACAGATGTGTTGTGCATCCTTATCTACATAGTACACAATTGTTCAGAGTAAATAGAGGCTTCTAAAACTAGAATTATAGTGAAGTATCTACTAATTAAGGATGAATAAGAATAAATTATGGAATTTAAGAAGATATTTTCAATAATTTTAATACTTTAAAACCTTTCATATAGATACATGGTTATCATACTAGTTATTTGGCCAAGCAAGGTAATGAATAGACACTTCTAAGACTAGAATGATAGTGAAGTATTTGTTGATTAAGGATGAATAGAAATAAATGATGTAATTATGGAATATGTTATAAATAATTTAAAGACTTTTAAACCTTTAATATAGATAATTTTTATTCAAAATCATGAGTTGGCCAAGAAAGGTAAAGATGTCAAGGACAAGCATTATCAATCATTTATTGATTAAATTTTATTTTCTAAATCCCACCCATTATAGTTATGTATAAATGAAATGTGATACCTAAGTGTATATACACACTTTGTCTTTGTCATGAATATGTCCATGCCCCCTTGTTGAGGCATGTGGAGAAGTGTTGAATTGAGAGTGGTCAAGTCTCAATTTTAATAATCAATTTAGATGTTTGACTTGGAATTATGTGTGCTCCAACCCTCAAAGATTACTATGTCATGTGTGAATATATGGTAACCAATAAAGTAGTTTAATAAAGTGAAACCAAACCACTAAGCACCATTAAGCTCTAATATGGCCCACTTGTTTAAATGAAAGAGATGAGGTGGGAACAAGTACATGGAACACTAAAATGTAACTAATACATAACATGTCACTAAGCTCAAACTTTGTTCACTTTCAAAATATAAATCACACTAGTTTAGATGAATCTAGATTCAAACTATAAATTCTTGAAACTTGAATGAAGGAAAATTCTAATTTTTTCAAAGTAGTAGATTAGTCGTGAATGCATATCATACCTCCTATACTATATAGGGTTCCAAATGTGATATTTTTAAGACCATATGAATCCTTGTAACCATCTACTCCAAAGTGTGTATGTGTTTAATTAGGTATAAGAATGAAGTGCATAATCAAGCTAAAGCCCCCATAATCTATTTATTTTTTCTTTTTTGACATTGTAAATTATAATATCTAAAAATATATTGTTTGTAAAATCCCATTGTAATGCCCCCATTTTGAGATGAGGGAAGTTAATTTTAAATAACTTGTCTCAAAATAAAAAGTGAGAACATTTGTGAAATATATATAAACATGTAATAACATTTATATATATTGAATTTGTATTAAAATATTATAGAGGTAACATTGAAGTACTTGAAAAAAAAAATCTATCTTTGCATCATGTAAGTTTGATATAAAATTATAGTAATGGATGAAACATCTAAATCATGTGTTTATTTATTATGTATTTTAAACATAGAATGTATAAAATTTGAATCATTGAAATATATAGATAGTATGTGAATGATATGTATCATGGTACCATATGTGGTGTTAGCCAAATTTTGGCTACCATAAACCAATCTAATAAACAACTTGTCTTGTCAATCTTTTATACTGGTTTTCAATCTTGGAAACCCTTAATAAGGCATAATTAGCATTATTTAAGGTATTTTTTACAAGTTTAAGGTACGTGTCTTCCTATTGTTATACTTATCTAGTCATAGTGTGTCTTGGTTAAAGGTTTTTAAAGAGATTCAAAGGTTGAAATATATATTTCATACCATTTAGTCCATGTTAAATCTATTTAATGTGTCCCATGGTCCACACAAATACATTAAATGAATTCAAAATTTATTCTATAAAATTGAAACTCACTTCACATGCTTGTTTGACCATATGTAACATTCAAGAAGAGAATATGGTATGAAGGTGGAAAGTTTGTAGAGTAATTTAGTGGTTGACATATCACTCCAATTTCAATATAGGTGTATGGGAGCTTAGAAAACATGTATTGATCCATTCAAGTCAGTTCATATGAAGATAATAATAGTTCTCAAGTAAGAAAGGGCAGTTTTTAAGAATTTTGTAAACCTTGTAGAGGGAATCACCTCCAAACATACATACAACTTTATCTAATCTATACAAGTACATATACATGAATTTTAGGAGTTTTAAAGCTCAAAAATGGAAAAAACCATTACATCATTAGTTGGTATAGGTAGGGGAGAGAGAGAGAGAGAGAGAGAGAGAGAGAGAGAGAGAGAGAGAGAGAGAGAGAGAGAGAGAGAGAGAGAGAGAGAGAGAGAGAGAGAGAGAGAGAGATTTAGGATATCATACCTGAGGATATCATACCTTGGGAATATTATGGTGTCCCTATGGTAACCTATTTAATCCCCTTAACTCTATGAACAAATTTTAAGAGTGTAAAGGGGTCACTATGTTTTGTTCATCTAAGCAGGGTCTAGCTTTATCTATGTTTCTTCACTTTAGAGTTTGATGGAATAAAATGGATTTTATGAGGTGATTTTAGGGATAAAATGGGTAATTTTAATTTTATTTTCATCAATTAAATAAACTTTATGACATGTATTTATCAAATAAAATAGTGCTTCAAGCATGTTTGAACATCACCACCCTAGTTGTAAGCATTTTGTATTAGATATTGAGTGTTATCATCTTCAAAAGTTATAAAATTCCTTATAATTCATGTAAAACCTCTATTTTTTATAATAAATGTAATTTATCTTTGAATTTTTTTTAATTTTTAGACAACCCATGGTGCCATTGTTCTTTCTCTTTGGAGGCATGGTGTAGTAGACGAATTGTTTCCTGCATGCTTGATTACCAAAATTGGCCCCAAATTGCAATGAATAAATTAAGGATGGAATGTGAGATATAATTTAACAAATTGGAGGTATATTTTAATTAGATTAATATTCAAAAATACTTTTAAACAAATCTCGAGACACATTTTGTCCACTCACATGTCTATAGACCTATAGGTGGACATTCATGGTCTGTAAGCCTCATATTGAAGATGTACAGGTAGGAGAGAGACCTGGTGTAGGATAATTAAAAAAAATATAAAATTTATAAATATAAAAAAATAAATTTTAAAAACATGAATTATTACATAAGCTTTAATATATGATCATACATGATCCTTTTACATGAAGTGACCTCAGCCACAGGCTTGTGTATATAAATTAAGCAAGCTTTAAACTATATAGTGTTTTGTAGGAGGTCCACAAGCCTATTTAGGGAATGATAAAGGAATTTAAATGATTATTATATAATAATAGAGTGGAAAATACTCAATAAATAGGTTACCCATAGCCTATTCAAAGAAAAAGTAAACGTACAAGTTTTAGACCTGTAGGTCCACATTTTGAGTCATAAGTCAATTGTTCACATGAAGAAGATTATGTGGAGATAATATGATTAAATATATGTATTAAATAATACATAAATAAATTCAAAAATCTATGTTATTTTAGGGTTAAAATAACATTGAAATGATTGATGTTACTAAAGAGACCTACATGCCTAAACTCTCATACATAGGCCTGTGTATGAGAACAAGAAGGAAATTTTTATATAAATGATATGTGAGGATAAATTTATTATATAAATATGATAATGGGATAATGATATCTATATATTATTTTTTTATATTACCAAGGTACCAAATAATAAATATTTGAGGGTCTATTCTCAAATTATGGTCATGATACCTAGGTAGAGACCTACATGTTTATTAGAGGACATACTTCAGAAAAACTAATGTCCAGGTGAATGAGATGTAGGATTACACATCAAGGTTATATAAAACAATGTAAAATATTCTCATTAAAATTTATTAGATATTTAAGGATAAGAAAACACAAGACTAAGGGCTAAGAGACCTAAAATAGCTAAAACCCTTAAAGGTATGCTATGGTGAATGAGATCAAACACTAAACTCATGAAGCCTAAAAATGCAATGTAAAACATATTAAAACATGTCGAGATATTGTTTATACACCATGGAGGTGGTTAAAACAAAAATTTGGTAGTTTGAGGGGTTTTATTCTCACCAAAACCTATTCTTAGTCCTCATATAGTCAACTAGCCTAATAGGCTATTTTTGAATGCTTAAAACCCCATGGAGGAGTTTAATGGTGAAAAAATATAATTGGATGTGATAAATAATGTATATAACTTCAAATAATTTTAATTATTTCAATATTTCACCCCCATACCTATATGAATCAACCCTAATATTAGAGGTCTCAATAAACCCCTTTTTTGTCTTGTGAAAGAGTTCGAAGGTCATCTTCTTTTCATTAGAAGTATACAAATGGTTTGAATGGGAGATACATATTATAAGTGATGTTATATGGGTATCCATAATCCCACTTTCTAGTAATTTTTTTGGAATTAATATCTTATGCTTTATGAAACATTATTAAGATGGTAAGCACCTAGAACCTTTGTTAAACCTCCTAAAGGACCTGATGATATAAAGGATGGTTTCAATGCCTTAATATGGATTATTATGGATTTAAAATTATATTAATTACTCTAAAAACTACCATGGACAACATAATAACATAATTGGTAGCACATTTGAAGGTACATTATATAAAATAGGTCAAAGAAACTCATTTCTATAGGCCTATTTATGAGTGTTCAAGATGGTGTTAAGAACCAAACCAATTAGAAGGGATTTATAATTATATAAATAGATATAATCACCCATAAATACCTATATATGTCTCTTCAGGTAGTTTATGTGCCCTTCAAGTCAATAATTTGGGCCTAGAAGAGTGAATGCACTATTTTGCTAGCTAAGAAGCTCAATTACAAGCCTATGAAATAATCTTATAGGGATTTTTTATAGATTTTTAGTTATATTATGATGTTTTAGTAACTAAAAAATAACAATAAATCATTTTAACCTTCCAATTCCTTGGAAAACTACTCAAGTTTCCTCTTGAGAATGAGCATGCTCCTAAGCTAGGGTTTTGACCATTTCTTTGTTCACCCATATATACAAAATTATAGACCCAAAATTTTGACATAGATAATGGTTTGAGGGTATTTAAATTGAATCAAATTTTTAATGGAGGTTTTAAATGTGTGGTAGGTCAATGGAGCTAATTATCAATTTTATAGGCCTAGAGGCTTAAATGAGGTCTAATTAGAGAGATAAAAAGGTGAAATAACTACACTTATTCTCAAGGTTTGGTCATGAAATTTGGTAAAAATATGTAATGGAATACTATATATTCAAATCCATGCTTAGTTTTTCAATAGCATCTACACATTTTCCTACATATATTACCTTGTTTATTTTGAGGTCTATAAGGAAATGAAGGCATGAAGTCAAGTGAGAGGTTTGGTTGTGAAAAAGAGTGATAAAAAGTATATGAGGAACTAAAATGGGTTGATAAAAGTTGATAAGTCAATGATGATTGATTCATGAAATTAATTTTAATTCATAAGGTTGAAAACTAAATTTGAAGCATTTGAGCCCAAAAATCACTAGCAAAGATTACATGCTTGTGAGGAGTGGAGAGGTTACAAAATTTATAGCAGAGTGAAATAGAAACATATAAATAATGAATAATGTTAGTAAAACATATTAAAATTATCATTTCAATTGTAAATGTGGATCCTCAAGAGGTATGAGTTAGATTCAAGAACTCAAAATTTCTTAAGTAACCTCCTATGCCAATGTAAATAAAGACATCAGTGAGAATGTGTATAGATGTTAATGAGAACCTTTTAGACTATTTTATTTATTAAGTTATTATATTTTAACTACCTTCATAATTTATTACACTTTTCCATTATCTTATACACCCCTTATCTCTCTCTTGCTCACATTTTCCTATATATGCAACCTTGTATGGTTTTGCAAAGCATCCTCACATTTGTTATGGTGAAGCCCTACCAAAATTAAGTATTTTTATTTTCTATTGGAATAAATTAAAGATGGATATTCTATATTCATATTACAAAATATTGATCTTGAATTATTTGTGTTGATTAATGCTTAGTGATAGTACACGTGCTTCCTTACATTTATCCTTCTTTTTCATTCCTCAATGTAAGTTTGTCTTCTTTCATGGGTCATAAAAAGTGTTATACTTAGTTTTCTTAGTTAAAGAAATTATAATCCATTAGTGTTTACTATTATAAACTCTTGGTTGATCATCCTAATCTCATACATCCTTCATATCCTTCATATTGAATCATTAGTGTGATAGGGACTATTTTGAAATAGCATAATCAGATTATTATTTAGCATTTCATAGTGCATCTTTAGTAAGCTAAGTACATCATGTTTGGTGCATCACCTTTGAGTTTATTTGTTAGTTTTAGGTTTCATATTTCCATTGTACAAGTCAATAAAGTAGTATAGTTGTTAGTTTTTGTGTTTTACTTGGGAACTATCCCAAAATCTAGAGGTTTGATCCACTTGAATGGTCACCCACAACTTAGGATCAATCCCATTACATAGATAAAGTTCATAGGAATTGAATCGCCCTCTCAATGGTGAAAATAGAAGATATAATAGTTATGGCATTCCTAGTGGGACAAAGGTATAAATTGGTTGAAAGATTATTGGTGTTGTCTTTCAACATATCAACCTTTAGAGGTATTCAACAAACATCAATGGTGACTTTGACCTTATCAACTAGTTCCAGTAGCCCAAACACTTTTCCAAAGTAATTTGTATCTTAAAATATAATATTGATGAGGTTTTTATGGTTAAGTATGAATTAAACTTAAATTTCACTCAAATCAATGAGGCATATCAAGCATATAATACTCCTTATCAGCCTCACTATGACCCTTATTAGTCTTATTATCAGCCATATTAATCCTATGATTGTTAGACATTCACCTCGTATGACCCTAACTATGTGCCTCAATAACTTATCAAGCTTATTACCCAGTTTGATATCAAGAGTATCACTTATATCCTCATTATGAGACATATCAATCCTATGATCATCTTACACTCCTCCCACATGGTTATGATGATGCATATTAATAGCCTTGTCTTCAAACATGTTATCTTCCCCCTCCTCCACTATCTTTCTAAGTTTATCAAGATAAATTAGATGAGATGGAGAATGATATACTATAGTTTTAAAAAAGTATTTGTTTCACTTCTCAATATGAGGAAGTGATTGGGGTTTTTAAGCTACATTTATATCCTCTAGTGATCCATTAAAGAGGAGTGATTTGTTTACATTTGTATTGGAAAAGATAGTAACTTGGGAGATGTAGAAAAGTGAGTTAGATTATTTATTTCAAGAGCCCTCTTTTATCACTTACCAACCTTCTTGTGTACCTCATCCTCATCAAGTCATTGTCTACCCTCAAATAAAGCCTTTAATAGATCCAATTCAATCTCAAAGGGAACCTACTAATTTCAAAGTCCCAAAATGGAACCAAGAAGTTAAGTCCTATGATAAATAAGAGGAAGAGTATCTAGATAAGGGAATTGAAGTCAATAAGGAGGATCTTATACCTATTGAAGCCCCATCTCCATCCTAAATAACCTAAATATTTTACATCTTGGAGGTCTATCCAAGAATTAATCTAAAATAAGAGGGAAGTCCTTATTAAGAATGTGAAGAATCAATTTTATGTGTAAATGAACCTCAAAAAGTCATTCAAAATAAGAATGAAGTGATTATTGAGAAGAATGAGAAACTCATAGCACAAATAAATTTTTGCTCTCTTCAATAACTATTATAATAATCTTCCATCCCCAAGATCTTATGTTCTAAGAGTGTTCCCTTGATCCCAAAACCAACTCATAAAAATATTCATCACCTTCCCACCATCTCAATCTTTGAGAAGTAACATGTCATATGGGAGGTAAATGGAGAAGATCAAGATATAGTTAAATATTATGAATATAAATAAAGTTAACTTGATGAATGAATCATCATTTGGACACATCTTGGTGAAGAGAAACACAATTCAATCCTTAGGGATGAAAAATAATATAATCTTCTTAAAAGTAAGTAAGATTATGGTCTTCATGTTGCAAAATAAAGTAATGAGGATGTATGGATCCCTTGTGGACTTAAATAAGTTCAAAATAAGGATCAAGATTAGTTTATTTTAGGTAATCTTAAATATGTTCATGTTTTTGTAGTCATAGTTCCTCCAAGTGAAGAACTACTAAAATATAGAAGAAAACTTGAACATGAGATTATAGTATTGGATGAATTTCTAGAAGATGGCCTTGATAGCATGGTCTAAGAAGGAGGTATAATTACATATAATCATGTTAGGGTTGTGATTTATATTTATGTTGAAATTTACCTAAGCCAAAAAATTGATTACTTGAGTGGGATTTTAAAGGTCTCTAATGAACATGAACCAATCATATTTGAGGAGTAAACTAGAGTTGTGAAAATGGTTGGTTACCTTTCAAGAAATAACCATGAAGTTCATGATCACATGAAAGTAGCTAGGAAGGAGATGGAGATAGGTCCTCTTGAAAACAATAACATGTAGCATACCTTCTCAAATCAGAATGAAATGTTTCAAGATGATATGTGTTTGTAGTATTTAGAGATTTGTAATGAATTTAAGGCTCTTTAATGGCTTATATCTCCTATTAGATAGATTAAGGATTATTTTGAGGATTCTCTCTTGATTGATAAACAATAGGGAAATCCAAAATAGATCACTAAAGGTAATATACATCATTTCATATAGTCTATATAAGCTAAGGGTGAATTTTATCCTATAATACAAGAGATGATCATGTTTGAGGTAGGTTTAAACCTTAAGAAGCATAATAAGAAGGATATTGAGTTACATGATGAGTATGTCTTCATTGGAAACATGTTTGATGACTATAGATCAATTGGGAGTCTAAAAAATGAGTTGTAAATCAAGAAAACTAATTCGCCAAGCATTTTGTCCAAAGAAAAACTTGTCACATCATTGCATATCTCACATAGAGAGAGAGAGTTTACAAAAAGTTTCCTTTTGATCTAGGAGGAAAATGTCTCAAGGTTAGTTTTTTTAATAGTTTGTTTAAGATTTGTGTTCCCTGAGTGTTTTATTAGCACAATTATGGCATGTTATCTTGTGTTATCCTTATGTGTGTTGGTTTTAGTCTTTGTGTGTTTAAGGGGGTGAATCAATTGTTTCATTAATTTCATGGTATTGTAGCTAATGTCAAGGTTCCATATCAGTCAATAGCCAAGTGAAAATAACTCTATTTCCAAATGGAAGAATTAGCAATTAAATTATCACCATAAAGGAGGTCTATTCTATCCTCCTTTAATTTTATGTAACATAGAAACATCTATCAAGTTGTGGGTGACCTATGGGAGAGATGAGTCTCTAGATTAAAGGGATAGACCCCTTACATCACACATACAACTAACCACTAATATACTCAATTTTAAATAAAAGGTATAGAATGGATTAAAACTAACCTAATATAGGTTATTCACTAATATCACCTATACAAAACTACCATGAACTGGCACTATGAAAGGAAATTTACAATACTCATCTCAACACCCAAGGTTCCTCTAACAAAGTGTTTTGACATGAAGGTTAGATGCTGAGAATTTTTCAAGGTAGATGAATATAAGGTTTTATTATATACAATATTAATATTACTTACACTTAAAGACACACAAAAACAAATAACTACACTTCATATGACTTAGCAGAAGGTAGATTACTTACACAAATCATGAGAGAGAGAGAGAGAGAGAGAGAGAGAGAGAGAGAGAGAGAGAGAGAGAGAGAGATTAACACAAAGAGAGATAATTATCACTTGTCATTCAACTATGAATAACTTCACACACATATAAAATAGATTGAGAACTTAAAATTATTTTGAAATATTTTATTAAAATGAAAATTTAGTGCTCGAACTATCAAGTCTTCTCCATACTATATGTGGATCCATTATAAGGCCAAAGGTGGCAACTTATATAGAGAATTGGGAAGAGGGAATGGGGCATAGAAGGAGAATATTTTCAAGTGCCCAAATAGAGGCTAAAAATAAGGAAGAGTTATAAATATTATAAATATACTTCTAAATCCATGTGTTTCTCCTCCAAATATTCTCTATCCTCCAAGTGGGATAGGTATTAGAACTTGACTTGACACCTTGACCATCTTCTTGAAAACTACCCTTCCTTCGATAAAAAGAGTGAAAAATGAAATTATAAATCATAAAATAAAAATTAATGCATTAATACCTTATAATTTGACACCTTACCTAAAATAATAAACTCCTTTTATTTGATATTTCATCATTCATATGCCTAAATGTCTTGAAACTCCTCATTTCCCATGCCTAGCTTTGTCCAAGTTGCTAAAAAGTTAGGTTCATATTATCCAAGTAACTACATCTCCATAAATGACCTTAAAATATTTTATGATACATTAAAAAAATCATTTTTTTCATATAAAAAATCCTAAGACTCCATTTTGCTCTTCAAGCTCTCATTAGTCTATTTTCCTTATAGCCCTAAAATCATGTAGACCTCCTTGTGTACAATAATGTACAAAGGTTATTAAGAAAAAAATAAAATATTTTAAGACCAAATATCCCCTTATATATTCATGTCAATATTATAAGTGGAATTTCCTTTTTATACCTTTCTCTCTCCTAAATTAGGGCTCAATTAAGCTTCATTGTCTAGAACCCTATTTTTATACACCAAACCTTTATGACACATGTGAAATAACCAAAAATTATTTGATTTACTTTACATATCATATCACAAAAATCCATGTCAAATTTGAGGTCTTGAGACCATGTGGAAGTATGAGAACCAAGAAATGACCTTGAAACCTAGCCTCATTTTAGGCCTATTTGAGACTACCTTGGAAAATGAGCTTTTTTTGATCACTTTCAAGACCTATTGTCCATATTTTTTGACTTAAATGCATTAAATAAATATAAGGTGATCTCATCCAATGGTTTTCAAGTTCTCTTTTTCTCAATACCTATGAAAAATAATTAAAACCATGTAAAATAGTTCATTTAATGTAGTCCATACAATTACAAGTATAGGAAAAGTACTCATGGAGAATGTAAATTGAGTAATAAACAACATATAAGAGGTTTTAGTGGTATAAAATTTCATCTCATTTGATTTATAATTCCATTTATCTTGGCTAGTCACTATTAGGGTTTTAGGAGGGTTTAGAGTGCTTTAGGTTATTAAGCATTTTTCATGACAAACATGTCATATTTCACTCCTTTAATGCCAAAATATTTTATTTAGGTGACCCCTCCATATCATCCAAACACCACTAGATCCCGTGCAAATCCTCATGAAATTTCTTAGTGTGAGAAGTTGACTCTCGAGTTACAAGCAAGCCATTAAAGAGGGGTCTAAGTTCTTATCCTTTGTTCTTGTAGGTCAAAGAATTAATAAAATAATGGATGACATAATAATAAATTATAAAGAAATTTATTTGTTTGATGAAATCCATTTAGCTAAATTTATTAGCTTCATATTATAATATGTGAGAGAATAATGCCTTTTGGATGGTAGTCTTGCATGAAGAGAGCTCAAGGTGGTCATGAGAGCCTAAATGGCACTTTTCCTTATTTTATTTTCTTTTGAATGTTACTTATAGGTCTATATTATGCATATAAACCTCTCAAAACCTTTAAAAAATCACCATACCTCCAATATACCAATTCACTTATGATTTTACCTTATGGATTGTGCATGGTGTTAGGCTTGTTAGGCTTGTCTTAATTTTATCCCTTGTTATTGGATCTAAGGGTTGGTTGTAACTATGACATCATAAATAAGTGAAACCTTTCTCAAATGGTCCACCCTCCTCTCACACCCCACACAGACCCTTACATCTCTATAGACAAGCAAAAATTTTCATGAACATGGTAGGCCTATGTATCTAGACTATGTGGTAGGGTCTATAACTTTGCTTACATAGTAAACTCTATTAAAATTTATTTAGGTAACTTTGATTTGAATGGTTACTAAAACTTACCTATTACTTCACTCCAAATCTCATATTAATATATGTAGATGGCTTCCTCTTAGTAAGGTAGGCAACCTTCTCCTCTTAGCAACCTATAGGTGGATATTAGATAGTTTGATTGCATTATTTGTTTAGGACCCCTCTTTCACAAAAATAATAATTTTAATGAATCTTTAAATTATTTATTAACCCTAATTAGGATTCAATTCTATTTTTACACACTTTACCTTTACCTTAGGATTGAAACTAGTATACTAACATTACAACCTATAGGCATTTATTAGGATAAATCTATGTGTATTTATGGATTTGGGACTCCATTATAATTATTTGACATCTCAATGAATCTATTTAATTATTTATAATATAACACCCTTCTTTAGAATTTTCAGGACACTATGATTCCACAACATATAGTACCCTTCTCACTTCTCTATAGGTCTAACTATAGGTTCTAATGTTTTAGGTCTTAACTGTACTTTGGGTCTTAAGGTATTCTATTTCCAATATCAAAAAATATCAATAAATATATTATATTATTGAGAGTTTTTAAACTCTTCAAACTACCCAAAAAATCACACACTTACCTAGCACACATTGTTTTTTGCACTTTCTCAAAGTGGATTTAGGTGTAGATTGTAGAAGTTTGAGTATAAGGCCTAGAAACTAACCTTCTCAACTATATCATATCACTTGGAGAATATTTTAACTCATTGGAGGTATATTATCACTATTTAACAAGGTCTATTTGTTAATTCATGACATTTTAAATCTTTTTCTTCTCAATTCTATACACAAACTTGTGTATATGCATTAAATCTTGTGAACTCTATATTATTATCTACCTCTTAACTTGAAAATGGTCTAGGTGTTTTCAATAATTTTTTACATTACTATACTTAAATTAAAGTCAAGTTTCATATTTATTATTCTTGAGATGATTTTTGATTTTGGTCCAAAGTGAGGACCTACATGTCTAGCACATGTGGGTCTCTATTTTCTTACACAAACTGTTATAGGGTCAACTTATTGTATCCTTAACACCTCTAAAAATTTGACACTATAAAAAAAAATCCCACCTCTTTTTCACTCTCTCAACATCTTATAGGCATTTTTAACAGGCACTATGTCATCTTCAACTTGTCTCTCTGGCCTATATAGGTCTATACATAAAATCAACTCATGTGTAGGGTTTGTGTGTTGAAAGTTGGAACTTCACACAAGATTCATGTTATTGACAATAAAATGGATTTTATCAAGGGTAATATTGTTATATAAATTTTCTATCACTTCTCCATTGCTTCAAAAACCTTCACATAGAACCTAGGTCCCATGAATATCCACCTATAGTTATGCAAACATGCGGGTGGCTAGAATACACTTCAACCTTATTTGAGAGTATATTTAATCTTTCACATTAACTTTATTAGACTTAAAACCTCATAAAATATTAATTTATCATTATAAAGTAGTTTATTATTATCATTCATATCAAACATGGTAGTCAGACCTTTGGAAGACCATTGATGAACTATATCATGCTTTTCAAAGAGCAAGGCATGATGCCTCTTGAAGGATTATTTGAAATATAAACTTATAATGAGAGATAAAATGAATTATGGGATAATTATTAGGTTTTATATGAGAAATATAGTACTATAAGCATATTAAAATGAGAAACATTTAAGACAAACCAAGATAGACTTCCAATAGGATGATATGCCCACATAGTCATGACACTTTTTCCTTTATTGAAGAAACTTCATGGAGATGAATTAGATGATTAAAACCAAATTTAATATATATATTTTTCCTATAAAAACATCCCATATAACCATTATTCTTCATCTAATTTTCAAGTGGAGAAACAAGAGCAAAATCAGACCCTTCTTGGATGGATAAGGCATAGTGACCTACTATCACTCTTAGTAATTGTTCATAAATGATAGAATATGAATATTAAAATAAATTAAATTAATTTCAATACTATTATTACCCATAAAAATGGCCAAAATTTCATCTCCCTACTCTTTCTCTCTTGGTCATAACATCTACTTGAATTTTGCCTTTTAGAGCTAGTGAAGGTAGCGATGGAGGAGAAAGAATGTCTAAAGCATCTATACAAAATAAGAATGTATAAAAATATTGAATATGAATTTTTGATTCCCAAGGGATACTATAAAACCATTTTTACCTAAAATAAAATCTTCAAGGTCATATAAGTGCCCAAAAGTGCTTGTAAAGAGGTAGTTTGCTTAGTTTATGAATTAAACTATAGGTTTTGTCAGTCTTTGACCATATATAAACATTATATGACATAATTCACATTTTTTCGTCTTATTTAAACGCTTTAATTTTAATATAATACATAAAAATCCTCCAAATAGGCCAAAAGGTGACAAAAAATGATAATTTAGAACAAAAGAACATTATAAAAGGTTAACACATGATAATATGACCTTAAATACACATTAATAAAATTTTATAAAGACTTTAAACCATATGAAACCTTTTAAAATGTTGGAAACCATCAAGAGCTTATATAATCTCTAAGGTTAGACCAACACATAAGAGACCAAATTTTGGACCAAGCTAAACAAGGACAAATATGACCACATGGAGAACATTTAAGACTATGACAAGACCATGAAAAAATCACATACAAGTTTTAAAAACCCTTTGAATATTTCAAACTATATGGGTTAACCAATTTCACTTGGGGTCAAAATTTTATCAATAAATTGGTGATTCATAGGGTTAGTATGCCCACAATGCTAATGGATCAATGGCCTTATCCTCTTATTGGGAAATAGAGTCATGCTTGTGCTAAAAACTAAAATTAACATGCCTTATAAAGACTTAAAAACCACACAAAACCATATAAAAAGAATAAAACACACCATGAAAAATTATTTTTGGGAAAACCCCACATAAAAAACTCAGACAACATACCTAACCTATTATGTATAGACCTCAAAACATGTTTGACGTGATGAAATAGTTTTTATTGCTTTAACCACTGTCTAAATTAATGTTCTTAGATCCAAAAATTCCCAATGAGAATAAATCACCATATGATGTATGTTTGTCAAATAAAACTTGCTTATCTTGGTGATTAAATTACTTCCCATTCATGAGATCTCTACTAGTTACAAGTGATCCATTTGAGACTTCTTTGAATGGTCCTTTTAGCTCTCCTTGATGTGTACCTTACATTAAAACCTAATTGATCTCTTTCATGGTCATTTGATGCTTTAAATTTTCTTCTTGGGAGTCATGAAACTCTTGTCAACTTCACCTTTATTTTTAATATGATGTGTTTGATGTATAAAGGCATCAAACTTTCCTTCTTGTTGGACAAACATGTCTACAAGTGACTCAAAATTAGATTGAGACCTATGTTGTTCCTCAATCACACAAACTTATACCTTGGCCTAATTACATTCTTCCATGGCTTCAATATACTTGATATTGGTTTCATTCCCTTTTTTATGTGCATTAAGTCCACCATTTACCTTCTCACCAAGCTCATGTTTAATTTGTAGAAGAGTGGGATTACTTGTTTAAACTCCTATTTTATGGCATGTTACTGTTACAATAGATCATCATCTTCCACTTGACTATCACGTTCATGATTTTTTTTCTTGTTTAGGAATAATTACATCATCTTCTTCATTTCCATGATCTATCACACTTTTAACCTCACCATCACCATTCATATGCATAAAATAGTTGCCCCATTCAGCTCTTTAAATTACATAATCAAGACATACCTCAGGATACTCATCACCTTATTCATACATAATGCATGTTCCAAGACATATATATTTAAATATATTTTATGAATCAAACCCATGCTGATTAGCTCCCCACTCGTCAAAGTATAGGTCATTTATGCCATCAAGAGGTGTCAAAGGTTCTTGCTCATTAAGATGCTCTTCTTCTTCATTGATATTGAATTTCATGTTTGAAGTATTAGGCACATATGGCTCCACATTAAAATTATGTAAGGTTTATAATTTTATAGAGACCTTAGCACCATACATGGTCCCTAATTCCATGTAAGACTAATCTAAAGTCAAATATTGTCCAGTCTTAGTAGTGATGTCCCTTGATAAACAAAGAGAAAAGTGAGGTGGCACATCAACAACTACCACATCTTAGGAGATATAAAACATAGGTAAAGCATTGAGAATGAGATTAAAATATTTTATAATTCCAACCATCATGGTAAATGATCCATCTAACTATAGCACCCCCTTCAAGTGTGACTCATACTTTAACTTCATCTTATTTGTCACTTGTTTAGGCATGACTAATGTACTTGTTCTACTATCAATTAATTAATTATTTACCAATGATTATCCAATGATGATGTATAGGTATAATGGAGGATTTTTACCCTTTTCCATATTTTTTTTGGCTGTCTATCCTTGGCTTTACTTCATTTTTCAAAAAAAATCCTCTTTCACTAGGCTATCTAGATGATGCATTCACCTTTGAGAGCTCTTTTTGGAGTAGGTATATTTTTCTAGGGATGGATAGTATTTACCACATTGGGATGATTAAATTAACCTTCCTCATCTACTACATAATATTTAGAGGAGATCTACCAGCTTACTCATGCAATCTATAAGGTATAACACTACCACTAGCTTGAGTACCCTGATGTATAGGAGAAGGAATAAAAAGATCTATAATATTTTGATTTTTCTAATTTACCTAAGCCATGGGAGATTTATTTTACATACCTAATCCTTGAGTTACTTGAGATTTAATTTTTGGACAACTAGTTCCTCCTTGTACTTAATCAACTTCTCTCTTCTTTGACCTTATGTTTATAGTTATGGAGCTTGATCCATAATGGATATTACCTTGATAGTTGAATGCACGTGAGTCCTCTTGATAGTAATTCATAAATGAAACATTTTATTAATAATCTCCTCCATTATTCTCATCTACACTAGGCATCTCCTCGTGAGTCATGGAAGGCATTATTTCCCATTGAGCTATATAGGCTTGATTAAATGCATCGTTTATGTAAGTGGAAGAGTCATGAGGCTAGTCTCATTAAGGATGCTCTCCATTATTTTGTACAAGGTTGTTCTTGATAGGTAAAATTTCTTTATAATTAGAAGAAACATTCTAATTTTATCCATTATGTTGCCTCACTTGAGTTATCTACCCTT
Organism: Torreya grandis; assembly: GCA_037957365.1. NCBI lineage: Eukaryota > Viridiplantae > Streptophyta > Pinopsida > Cupressales > Taxaceae > Torreya > Torreya grandis. The sequence goes on along the minus strand of JARHVA010004344.1, from coordinate 17,221 downwards.
GTCCTTCGTATTGACTTTGAAAAGGTTGTTTAAGAGATTGATATCACTATAAAGGGCCTTGAAATGATATCCATTTTTTTTTAGTGTTTCCTCTTAATATTTTAAACCTATTCTCTAAGAGAATTCATCAAATATTCTTCCTTTTACTTGATTAGCTGATTAGGGGCAGCTTGTTTTTTCTTCAATGTGGGAATAAGATCAATAGTAGGCATAAGATATTTCAAATTAGGAAACAAAGGCATTGGAGGTCTAGGGTATATATTCCCAACTTTAATAAGGTAGTTATTATCCCTCATGGTATTCTCATAGGCATTAGACAAAGCAACCCCTCCCATGGATTAAATCATCATAGACATATCATAATTTAAAGGTTTGAGGTAGTAAAGGAAATCATGAAGGGAAGTAGGCCTTACCAAGAGTAGGATCTTATCCCAAGTATTTTGGAATATTTTATTGAAGTCTTGAATGTCATGTTGTGTTTTTCTCTTTATTGTAGTTAATTTCTCAATCAATAATAAGCGGTCAGATTTGTCTTCAAATCTCTTTCTCCAGGCATCACTCAATTCATCCCATATAGTGATAGAGTTGGGATCCAAAGTGCCATACCAATAAAGTGATTTTACCTAGAAATAAATAACTAAAAATTTGATGGCAATGTCCTCTTCAATGATGTTATGTATATTGCAAAAAATTGTAATGTTTCTTATGTGTTCAATAGGAGTAGTGGTAGCTTATCCCATGTATTAAGGATCACTTTTGAGGGATACCATATATATGTCATTATAGTGATAAATTGTTAAAGGGATATGGCCATTGAAGGAAAAAAATTTTACATTCCTTGGGGTTTCCATATTGCAAATTAGACCCAATAAAAGTCTCCTAATAGGTAAGTGAATAGCCAAAGACTTTTTAGAGTATGGATGGGTATTATCAAACCTCTTTGATATAAGAGAATAGTAAGGTAACTCTAAAAATTCAAAATGAATTCCTTTAGTAGAATATATTATGTTTACCTTAGGCATGAAAATGATGCACTAATCTGAAACCAAGAGCCACTAAGTGTTGGAATCACTAGATACTACATGCAGGAACCCATAAAACTTCAAATTTGATAATATCAACATCTACCTTTGAAAACTTATTGGACTATGAGTCCCATCAGGCATGCAAAAATGGCTATCAAAAAAAAATTCAATCTATAATAGGTATATTCTAACATCATTCAATTTAATGTAACATGGAAACATCTCTCAAGTTGTGGGTGACCTTGGGAGAGATGAGTCTCTAGATTGAAGGCCTAGCTCCCTTGCATCACACCTACAACTAACCAATAATCTACTTGATTTGAAATAAAATGGATACAAGGTATTAAAACTCACCTAACATATTTGATGGACTAATATTAATTCCACAATAATACCATGAACTTTCACTATGAAAGGTAATTTACATAACTAATCTCAACACCCAAAGTTACTCTAACAAAGTGTTTCAACATGAAGATCAGATGACATGAATTTTTTAAGGTAGATGAATATAAGGTATGATTATAGACAATATTACTCTTCATTACACTTAAATACATACAAAAAAAAACTAACTACACTTCACGTGACCTATTATAAGGTAGATTACTTGCATAAAGCATGAGAGAGATGAACATATGGAGAGATAACTATCACTTGTCATTCAATCATGAACTACTTCACACACTTAAAAAATATACTGATAACTTAAAACAAGTTTTAAATATTTTATTCAAAGGTAAAATTAGTACTCAAGCTATTAGGGATTCATCATACCAAATATGGATCCATTATAAGGCCAAAAGTGGCAACTTTATAGAGAATTAGGAAGAGAAAGAGGGGCATAAAACGAGAAGATTTTAATGCATCCACATGGAGGTTAAAACCAAGGAATACTTATGATGAGTATTAAAATTATTCCAAATCCATGTGTCTCTCCTCTAAATATTCTCTATCCTCTAAGTGGCATAGGAGTTAGAACTTGTCTTGACACCTTGACCATATTCTTGAAAAATATCATTCCTTGCATAATAAGAGTGACAAATGGACCTATAAATAATAAATTCACCATGAATTACTTAGAAATAATTCATTTGACACCTTACCTACACTAATAAACTTCTTTGATATGACATTTCATCATTCATATGCCTAGGTGTCTTGAAACTCCTCATTTCCCATGCCTAGATTTGTCTAAGCGGCTCAAAAAATGAGTTCATCTTATCCAATTCACTCTATCTCAATGGATGGATTTAAATTATCTTATCAAACCTAAAACAATACATTTTGGTTTTTAGAACAACTCCCAAGACCCCATTTTTCTCCTCAAGTTCTCATTAGGCTTACTTTCCTTGTAGCTCTAAAATCAAGTAAACTTCCTTGTGTAGAAGAATGTACAAATAATATTGAGAAATTAAACACATATTTGAGAACCCATTATCCCCTTACAGCTTCATGTCAAATTTCATGTCTAGACTAAGTGTAATTTCTCTTTTTATACCTTTCTCTCTCCTTAATTAGGCATCCATACTTAAAACCTTATTTTTATACTCTAGACCTCTCCCACACATGTGAAATTACCCAAAAACATGTGATTAACTTTATTTATCACATCACCAACTTCCATGTCAATGTTTAGCTCCTAAGACCCTATGTAAGTATAAGAACCATGAAATGACCTTGAAACTTAGTCTCATTTTAGGCCTGTTTGAGACTACCTTGGAAAAAAAGCTTTGTTCAATCACTTATAAGATCTATTCTGCATATGTTTTGGATTGAAAGGATGAAATATATCTTAGGTGACCTCCTCTAATGGTTTTCAATTTATGATTTGCTCAAAACCCATACAAAACACCAAAAACCATGCAAAATAATGCATTTATTATAGTATGTTTTGTTGGAAGGAAAACTATAGAGAGGGGTGAATTATTTGACTTAAAAAAATCCTAAAATTTCACTTATCATCCATATATCATTCATTCACATGCATACGTTAATCAATATATAAACAAGCATTTATGAAAGTAAACAACATAAAAACATAAGAGATATGTGGGAATCCCTCTTGGAGGATAAAAGCTATTAAAATACAAATTTCAATATAGTCTTATAAGTAATGAATAAAGATTTAGTGACACACCAACCCCACAAGGAGAACCATCCCCTCACTAGTCAAGTACCAACTCCACTAGTCCTTTAGCAAGAATTTCAAGGAGGAACAAACCCCCTAGGTAACTCAATACCAACTTAGCTATATTGAACCTATCATCACCTTTAAATAATAATTTCTCATTCAAATAATGATGACCACATTCTTTTTCTCTTCTCACTCTTATATCACCCTCAAATAACCTATTAGGCCTTCTCACTCAACTAGCCCTTTCCTTGGAAGAATTAGGTCCTATTACCTTGATCATCACCTATAAGAACATAATTAGAAATTTATGACATGATAAATACTCATATATAATATTATTCAATCCCTCCACCTAGTTTCCAAACATCTCTATCCTTCACTCATGTCCTCAATATTATAACTTGTCAAATTACACCTATTAGACCTTCTCTTTATACTAGAATCTTCCTCTAACCCATATTGGTCATACAAGAAACTATTAATAATTATATCACCCTAGGAATATATCAAAAAACATGTTTTATAAGTGACACACCCACTACATAGACCGGTCACCACCTATAAGGACCAAAACCACCATTAAGCCTAATAGAGACCTAATGTAATTAGGCCTTCTCAAAGCACATGTTTCATATTGAACACCTTGGAACACTAAGATCCTCTATAAATAGATGAAAAAATTAAAAAATTATTCAATTACCTCCATAATAATCTCACCTTAGGTCCCCAACACCATTTAGTTCATTTCACTCCTTGAACCACCAAATTAGGTCTACTCACAATTAGGCCTTCTCACTTTTGGAAAGTCTATATTTAAAATATGATGTATAAAATCAAATTTTACACATAACCTAGAAATAAAATCACATTTATATAGCCTACATGACCTTAGTTTCATCACCAATTCCATTATATTTATCAATATAAGGAGAAATACATTAAACTGATCATCTTCATATGCTCACTTAGAACTGCACAAAGGATTCAAAAACCCAATCAAGAGACTTTAAATTTGAACTTATTCATAGGAGTTTATCATGCAAAAGAATAAATTAAAAATAAATTATAATATATCTATAAAAAATTCATGTGCATTGGATTATTAAAATATCAAAAAAAGATTTAGGAACATCACTCTCACTCACACACAAAAAATTGTCTGTAACTCTAAAAACACAGTCATGAAAACTAGGACTTAGAACACCTGTGAGAGAACTTTTATTAAATTCAAATGGAATTATATGATATTTCATAATATTTATAACATATATATATATATATATATCTGTATATATATATATATATATATGTATATATATATATATATATATTAGAATTTTCAATATCAATTTTCATCTTACAGACCAATCTCAATCCTTCACCCTACACCGACTTCACTATGTTAGATAGGTCACATTGAGAGAAAATAATTGATTTTATATGAGAATATTAAAAAAAAATATTCAAAGGGGATATGAGATATATATATTAAAAAATAACCCCATGAATTTGGATCCATCCCTAATCCACTAAAACCGATCACTAATCTCATTCTCAATCACTTCTACCTAGTTTTCTCATTGTCTTGCTCATTAGGAATATTTAGTGATAGGTAAAATTCCATGATAAGTTTAGAATATTTAAGGTCTTAAAAATTATCATAAAATTATATGGACATAAACTACAAGTCTCACACATCATCCTCCAACCATTTTCATTTTTTTACCTAGTCAACCCTACCCACTACATCAAAAATCTAAGAAACAAGGGGTTTCCTATAGATTTCATTCTCTCTTCATAGACAAATGACACATATGGAAAAATTATAGAGTCCCATACATGATAAACTCATAAAAACATGTCATCCAATCTATCCTAATCCATTTCCAACAATATGTTTCATATTAGGTCATAATGAGAGCTTTAGGAGGATTTAGACTGTCTTCCATTCTTAGCAATCATTCATAAAAGATTGATCCTCAACTCAAAAATCAATGCCAAGTAATTTAATATAGGACCCTTACCAATTAACATTAATTAATTTTATCCTCATGCAAAGGTTTCATGTTCTCATGAGCATAAATAATTCATTCTTACTTCTGCAACACCTCATTTTGTTCACATAAAAAACCTCAACACTAATTTTCATGATTTATCCTTTAGGATATGACCTCAAATTTAGTAAAAAAACTTTTAAAAACCTCTCACACCTATTTCAATTCTTTGATGATCTCTCATACCTTGGAAACTAATCTTGACCCTTGATTAGGCCATACTAGGTTTATTTGCATATTAGGCCTTGAACTACCAGTCACGCTTAAAACTTGAACACACATTGAAACCTATTTTAATATTTTCAAAACCACATTATCATGTCATAAAACCTCATACATTTCTCATACACTACTAATATTCTTCTTACAAGACTTAAAAAACTTACCTCATCATACTACTAAGCATGTGCCTTCTCACTAGATCTCTATATGTAATGTCTAAGCCTCAGACCTGACTTTAAAAATATTTTGAAGGATTTTTTTCCTCTTTCTCATGATTATATAGTATTATAAACTATTTTTATGACTATACTATCACAATTCACCAAACTTAACTATGCTTCATTTATAAACCCTCTTGTAAAGCTAGTTTAGGCTTCTCAAGACACATAATACTCAAGGATTTGAACTCAAACAAGCTAACTCTCAATTATATCACCAAAGAACATTATTCAATAAGAATTATTTAAAGACAAGGATAATATTAATAGGCTTATTAACTTGTCACATTACAACATTGTGCCAAGACCTCATATAGAACTCAAAGACTGCTAAACCATGTATGTTTACCTTGTATTCTCCTCAAGACTAGTGCTCAATGATATGTTTACCTTGTATCTTGAAATTTAACTTGACATGCCTTAAACATTAGAATAAATACCAAGTTGACTTCAAATTCTTTCTCAATAGAGAGACAATAGGTTGCCTTGAAATTTTGTATTGTCATAAGACTTCTTTATCACATACCACTTTACCATGCATGACCTCAAATCTAACTTTTAAATTAATGACATACATCTTAACTTTTACATCAATGACAAAATCAATGCCACAATACCAACAATAGGAACATAACCCAATAATCTCCCCATTTGTCATTGATGAAAAATACTTAAAAAATCTAATCATTCACATCTCCTCATGCTAGATCTTCTTCAAACTAATCTTACTCCCAAACTAGAACATTCCCTCCTTTGACATTAATGGCAAAGGGTCATCTTCTTGGTAACTATCTAATATATAGACCTTGAAAAACACACTTTTAGAGCATGATTGGTCCCCTTATCTCCATGAGATATTCATATAATATCATAACTATGACTTGGTTTGATCAAGTCATCATACAAACTCGTTGTGACCCATCTCTTCTGATCACACTTATATATACTCTTGACTAAACCTTGGATCTAAATGTCAAAAGAGGACACAAAACTCCCCCTAAGACCAAAATTCCTTCATATTTATGATCACTATTTAAGTGCCTCCATGAAGCCTAATGGAGTCACCTCTTCTCTCTTGAGTACTAAAACAACTTAAACTTAGGAGATTCCTTGATCTCCATGTCCTTACTAGATTAAAATTCATGATCCTTTTAGGCTTGAATTATTAAATCTCCCTTTAAACACCATTGATTTAGTTTAATTGGGGTTTTTAATTTATTTACTCTATCAAGAACTTATCCAATTGTTTTAATTAAGTTCTCAAATTATTACAACTAGGCACAAACATAGAATAATCCTGTAACACTCAAAATCTATCACTTGACTATGCTAGCATCAATTCACATAAGGCATAAGCCTTATTCACTCACTTGAAGTGAAAAAGATAAATAATCAAGGCCCATTTTAGGCTAGTTTTAACATGGTGTAACTCATTATTCATAGGACTTGATCATTACAATAATGGCATTGGTAGGATCATTAGCACAAGCCATTTCTAGGTGGAGTATATTGGTATGTAGGCACATAGCATATTTGGGAAGCTAACTTTGGTCATAAGGGCATAATATTATATTAGGTTTGTTCTATATTCTCATGGGTGTAAGCCTTTGGTTCCCTTAACTTGGCATCATCTAGGTACTTGGAGGTTTTGGTGGAAGGATTTAGATCAAAGATTCATGTTTAGGATAGTGCTTTAGACATATATATATATATATATATATATATATATATATATATATATATATATATATATATATATATATATATATCATTACTTAGTGTGGGGTCTTTCCTACACTTAATTATTCTCACAACATATGCTGACATCATCATAAATTATAGAGATACCATGAACAATGTGAATCAAAATATTAAAAATAATATTCTTAACATTCAGGTTGAATTTATAATACTAAAATCATCATAATCACTATGTATTTAAATTGTAAAAATAAAGACATTAAACATAGGAAAACCATGAATTATTTAAACTATTCATATTCCTTAAAGTATAAATGCAGAACATAGTCCATGTTACATAAAATAGATTAAATACTAGATAAACTACTACACAACCTAGAGTCTCACAAGTAAACCTAGGAATTACAATGTGAAGCCTCAAAGGAATACATGTTAATCCTTAGATTTAAAGGATATTTACTTAGTTCTATCTATAAATAATTTTATAGAGTTTCACTACTTCAATTCTTGTCTCTTTGTTAACTAGATTAAGCCCAACTTATATCACTTAGGAGCATCTTCATGTCAGAGTAGAGGGTGCACACCAGGTACTGATTTGGAGCCTTGGTTGATAATTTCATCAACTCCATAACCTTGCACCCTTTGTGCTATTGTTTTCACATGTAGATTACTCAAGAATATACCATAAAAATTGGGTGCCATATAACTGCCTACTAGCTGGTGCTAAGTCTGTGATGATTCCTCCAACTACCATAAAAGATGTTAAAAAAACAATCATACCAAGTGATTTCCTCATGCTAAGATGGTTACTAAGTTTGTATAGATACATTATTATATTAATTAAGGGTCCAACATTACCCCATACAAAATTTCTAGTTTGATCTTAGATTAGTCTTTCAATGTTCTCAATGCACAGAACTCAGGTGTGCTCTCCTTTAGCTTAGCACTAAATTCCTCAAAGCCCTTTATGGTGAGCTTGAGTTATTCAATTGTCATGTCTATCTCTATGGAGGTGGTATTGAGTGTGAGAGAATCTATTTTCTCCAATTCCTTCCAAAATACCTTAACGTTTGCCTTTGCTTTTGCCATTCCTCCATTTAGTATTTGTCCTTTTTATAGGCCTTGGTCTGTAAGGCGTGAAAGAGTGATTTTAGTCTTTATTTTTGGTTTTTGATATGGGTGATTAAGGAATTGACCTTTCCCAATATTTATTTGTGATTTTAACTACTTTTAGTGTATACTTATACCATCAACCCCTCCTTCTCCCCCTCTACTTTCTTGAGTCATGCATCTATGATTAATGCCTAATTGTAGAAGTGATAGAATATGGCATTGGCTACATCTATAGCCTCTTGAAGTTATTCTAAGAAGTCTTCCACAACTTCAAGATTTATATCTAGCTCCTATTTTAGAATGACACATGGGTCATCCTCTTCTTTTGGCATTAGCTTTTCCTTCAACTTCAAGAGAATCTACTCTACTAACATGCATACCTTATCAACATCCAAGAGGTTCAAAGTGTTAATGTCATCCAAGAGGGATGGCTCAACTACTTCAATGTACTCAATTAGTTATTATAGCTTAAAATTCATGTCCTTTTATTTCCTCTTCTACATCCAACATGATCTTCTATTTTAAATCCCTAACATCATTGATAATGTTCTTTCATGATACTTTAGATGTCATTCTAATGAATTCATTCGCCAACCTAACTAGGTTCATTGCATGGGGGTTTATGATAATGGAATCATGCCCTTATTCCATTTTATTTGTGCCTAGTATGGCCTTTTGTGTAATCTCAAAATGAGGCTCATCCATTTAACTATAAAAAACAAATGATAGCTATTAACACATCCTAGTTGTGGTAGTTCTAGGGGAAATGTATTAAAACATGTAGTAATCTTCTTCTATCCACCACTTATGCATCTTTTCTATTATGATTATCTCATTTCCTTCTTTTTCAATGATGGCTAACTATATCTATGCTTCTTCCTCTTCATTTATTCTAGCACTTTCTTCAGTGCTTTTCTTTGAGGTTTCTTCTTCTTACTCCTATAGGGGTTCTTTTTTGGACTTTTCCCCTTTGTCCTCTTCTTCTTCTTCCTCTACACTAGCTTTTCCATCCTATATCTATTGGGTTTCTTCAATGCTCTCCTTTTTCTCTTTTAAGGTACCAACATCACCTTCTTTAACTTTAGGCACCCTTTTACTACCTGAACATACCTATAGTGTAGCTTGGTCTGATGTGTTGGTGGGGCCATTAAGTTCCTTTACTATTGCTTTCTCAATTAGTTCTATGCATGTGAGAACCTTTTTATCTTCTCTCTATCTCTAGGCATTTTATTCTTGGGATACCTTATTTCTCTTGGACTTCCTCTTCTTTCCCAATGCTAAGGCCTTTTCTTCCTTGACCTTTATTTGGTCAACCTCAATCTTCTCAATCTCCTCTGGTGTCATGCATTTTTCCTTCATATCATCCCTTTTCTTCTCCAATGCCAGAACTTTCAAAATTTCTACCTTGCTCATCCCCAATTTCCTCCATATCTATCTATTTTCCTCCTCAGTTAGTAGAGGCTATGTGGTGGGTTTTTCTAGTGAGGCACTTACTATATTTTTTATTTATCCAAACACAGTGGTAGTAATGCCTTATAGGGCCTCTTAAAATTATTTACCTCTAAGATCTTCTTTTGTTGCTTTTTCCACAATGCAGACCTTCATTCCTACTTCTTCCTCCTCCTCCATCTCTTCACATTCCTTTTGCACTTCTATTTATTCACTCACCTATTACACCTCATATCCATAAAAGTTATTGTGGGAATTGAAATGGGCCCCTTGGACTTATTCTTCTTCTTCTCCTTCTTTCTAGGAGTAGTCTCTGACATGAAGGTCACACACTTTTTCCTCAAGGGTGAGGGGGTAGCTTCCTCACTAGAGGAAATCTTCATCCTTATGCACTCTTGAAATTATTCAAGTGCTCATCCCCACTCTTTTTGGGTAAATTTCTTATTTCCTGCAAGCATTGTCTATGATTTGAAGGGGGAGGTAATCATCCTTCTCAACATGCATTCCTTTCTTTCTCAACTTCACCTCATAATAAAACATATGTATGTGTCTAAGTATGACTTAATTTTGGATGGGATGGATGTTAGTGCAATCTAAGTCATCCTCCTCATATTTGGTAGCCTTACCTCTTGGGTGCACATATTAGCACCACAACCTACTTCTTTCTAAATATATTGCCTATATTGGGATGTCTGGATGTTGTGCATTTGGAATTATCCTTAGCACATCCCTGAAATACTTGGTGGAAAATGTGTAAGGGAGATTCAATCAGCCTAATCAATTACTATTTGTGAGTGCCAAATACACTACATAAAAGTTTTTCATAATGGCAAAGGCCATTATTCTAGACATGTTCTAAGGGATTTCCTTGGGTATACACAATTCCATCTTGAATGATTTGATATATTAGGTGCACCACCCCATCACTCAATTTTTGTAGTTTTGGGAGAATGTGGGGGGGGGGGGGCAGGTGAAGTTTTGGCTCTTTAGTGCCAAAGAATCATTGTGCACCAATAAGACTCAAATGTTGTCTTCATCACCATTAGGGATGTTGATATCCTCCATCATAATTAAGATGAAAATCAACCCCATCAAAAGTTTTATCTCACCATGTGACATTCAAGCATGTTCTTCACCATCTCTTTAGGAATAAACTTTTCTTTGTTGAACATGACCCCATACACCATGTAGTGAGATATGCATAGGTAAGCCTTGGTGATGTCTATCCACCATCTACCTTGGAAAAGTTTTAAAATTATGAGGCATGTCATTACCCTCATGTTAGGGTCCTTAATATATTTTATGGGAAATGAAAACCCTCCCTTGTAGTACCCAAGGAGCTTCATGACCCTTTCCACTTCAACATTATCCATCATCTTCTGATGGATGTCTACACTAGAGTTTGGGAGCCTAGTGATTATACTAATAAAACTTGCTAAAACTCACATGCACCTCCTCAAAATGTAGAAGTGGTATCCATGGATGTATAAGAGGAGTAATTTCATAAGATTCTCCAACTTCCCAAAAAATATCAACTCATAGAGATGAGTTACATCGGTGGTTGCAAGTCTATCCTAGATGGAGACATCAAAAAATGTTGTGATTACTTCTATCTTGGGCCCCATATCAACCACCCAATATTATAATAGATCTTTTGCATTGCTTGAGGTGCAGTGGGTATACTCTTTTAGTTGGTAGATGTGCATTAAAGATGCCTAGTTCTCTCCTACCAAGACCTCTTTAGGAAATTACATTTCTTAATATGACATCTTTTTGAGCACCTTAGGCTCAAATGTTGTGATTCTAACCCATTTCACTAGATATGGTTTATTCTTTAAAATGGCTATATATTCCATTATTCATGCCCATTTTGTGTCCTTATATGCTTATGGTAGACTATAAATCATATGTTTCTTCCTCATTCTGAACTGGCTAGTGTTGAATCATGGTATGTTTAACTTTTCAAATCTTGTAATGTTTTTTAGTGCTCCTCACATTCATTAGTTCTATGAATACACCTTTGGCTCTTCAGATGCACTTATTATTAATGGTAGCCTCAGCATCACTAAACTTTTATACTATTTGGTTTCCACATAATTTATGCCCCACACTTCTCTATGTTAATCTTAAAGGGAACATAATTCCTCTACTTGTTCAACCATTTTCTTTTTGCATCTATGAGTGCTCAATGTTTCACTCTATTAGAGTTTATTTACTTCTACTCTAGTTCAGCTCTAGTTCTATGCTTAATTTTACTTAAGGTTTGTAACCTATACCAGTCTTAGTCTTTCACTACTTTATACCCCTAATTTAGATACCTTATTAATTATAGGTTATTAATGTTATGGTAATGCCTAGATTTCTTAGAATTCACAAAAACTCATGAAATCCACAAAAATACACTAACACCTCAACATTTAATGTGCATATTTTTTCTTCCATCATCACCTCAATAAATTATCCTAATGGTATTTTTGTTGAAGTGAAATGTAGTTCTAATAGTCACATCCCACCTCACTGTGGATGGATGCTAGCTTTCCTTGATGATCTTTCTCCTACACTTTGTTCACTTGGCATGACCTTTACCTTCCTTATGGTAACCTGGGCATAGTGCCTCACATGTGCATGATTCAACCTCCATAGTAACATCTTCTCTTCCTACTATGCTTTCATTGCAAGTGCACTTTCTTATCTTGGTCAATTTGTCTATGCTTTCATATATTGCATTGGCTTATCCTACCCCATAAAAATCCTTTGTATTGTTCCTATAGTGCCTTACTCTCCAAGTGTCTTGAATACATAGAATATTGTTCACATCTGTCTCAGCTTATGTGCACTTGGCATCTTGTCCACTTATTTACATCACTTGGTGCTCATATTTATTCAACTTTTAAAAAATCCATGCACCCCAAAACATACATGTCTAGGCTTAGGTTCCTAGAAAGAATTCATATTTAACTCACCTAACTATATTTATGCATGGAATTACTAGAACAGTTCATTTATAGGCTTGGAATTTCCTTGCTTATTCACTCATCACCAATACAATGTAAAATAATGTAAAACACAAGCAAATATGTGGCTTGTGTTAAAATTTATTTTGGTCAACAAAACACAATCAACTTATGACTAGGAAGTTAGTGACTAATGGCACTAACACCATCATATTACTGATAAGGCTTCAATTGGTTTTCATTAAAATGCCCAAGGAGTATTTCGCTTGATAACATGCACAACTTACATGCACTAGTTTCTAATATATTTTATATGACATATGGACCCATTCACACAATTTTTATTTATCCTAAGTGATTAAGGCACTTAGAGTCATAGATCAATACCAATCCTCCTTTAGTCAGCACTTTGTGCCTAATATGCTTATCATGCCCAACTTTTGGTACACCTTCTCTATCTATTGGCTTTACCTTGCTTAGGCATGTACCTCATCTAAGTTCTCTAAATCCTCTAGCCTTACACTCAATTACTCTTGGTCATTCAAACAAAAAATATGAATAATGCATAATGATGGTACCAAAAACTCCATCTGTATAATTGTCTCTATGCCAAACACCTTTTGAAATTATGTAGCCTTGTTTAGGAACTTGTAGTTAATGTGATATGAGAATAACACTATTGATACTTTATCATCCCAATCTTTGTGAATAATGTCACACATATTTATGAGGCACTTCCCCAAGATATTATTTAATGCCTTAATGGTATCATTTTCTTGTGGATGATAAGGGATGGTCTTATGGTGCACCACCATGTATTCTATCAATAAGATATGCATAGTTTCATTGATGAAGTGTGTGCACCATCCACTATATTTATTCTCATCTTTCCAAAGGATGGGTGGGTTTCGTTCATGTCTCAATAATTTCATAGAAATAAATAATGAAACTCTTTCATGAGATCCAAAATTCATGCTAGCTTTGCACTAGACTAATATGTGCCTAGAATGGCCACCTTTGGTTCACCTTCTGAGATGCTATCTACTTGGGTGATTTTGAGTGGTGAACGGTAGGGCTCATTCCTATCCTAATGCGTGTTTTACTTGCCTATTTCCCTCATTTTTTTGACGTGGAAATGAGTATGTTATTCCTTGTCAAGAACACCATCATCCACTTGGTGCATGAGCTTCCTCTTTCTTATCAAAGATGTCTAATTATGCACTTTCCAAATATCTATATCTTCATCACTCAAGTCACTATTGAGTGCTTATTCCTGAAATAAATTTAGGAGTCCTGACCCTTTCTCCACAAAAATATATATTAGGTGTTTCTCTAAGATTTTAGTGTCTTTAAACACTTCCCTTTGAATTACTTGAAATGAATTGATCAATTATAACTTATGTGAGGAAAAGGAGAATCTATGTACAAATTTATCCTTCAAGAAATCCTAACGCATTATCTCATAACACATTTCATTCACCATATACAAATCTAATGCCCACATCTTCAAATTTATATATAAGGTGTGCACCCAAAGTTTCTTTGGGGAATTTGTGTTATAGTTAGTCCATGTTTCTTTACACAAGTGTATGTGCACTATTGGGTCTAAATCACTAGAGTATATAGAAATGTCTAGGTCCTCAATCCTTTTTCCAAATCTAGTGCAGATGGATTCTTTTATATCTTGAAAATTTGTTAAGCTAGGCCTATAAACTTCCCACCAATGAGTGGTAGTGCTTCTCAAAGTATACACCAGTGTCCCATCCTATCTAACTCCTTTAAGATGAATGAATCGAGGTTGTAGATTTTTTTTCCATATGATTGATATGCTCATATATTAAGAGTGTAGTAAGTTTACCTTTGATAAAGTGAAATGATCTCTTCCCCTTATTTATATTACAAGAAACCCATCTCTTTGAAGTGTAATCAATTTGGACCTAGCTAGTCCTCATAGGTTCTAATACCTTCACACTCACTAAGAAACACCTCTAACTAGTCATTTCATAAGCTTCATCAACCCATCAATCATAAACAACAATTTTAGTATTCGAAGATGACTATCCATCCTTCCAAGAATGTACTCCTTAGTCATTAGGGTTGAGATTCTCGATGCCTTATACTATGATGTTGTAGATATGGTTGATCTCATCCTCCAAATAAACACTTTCTATATAGGGGGTCCTTGGTGACTTGAGAGGGGAATCAATACCCTCTCCTTATCATTTTTAAAATTCATATAACACTTCTTGAATTACATATTGGAATTATTCATGTAGCACTATGCCCTTCCCAAGAGCACTAGATAATTATCTCATTTAGATAACTTGATTACCTTGAAGTCAGCATGGAACTCAATGCCCATGATATCTACAATGGAGATTTTTATAATCCTACTTGTTTGTGTCTTGGATCTATTAGCCATGAAAATTACATGAGGGGAAGGCCTTAAGGTTAGCCTACCCATTTTTCCCATGCATTCTTTATCATGATATTGACCTCAACACCTAGGTCCGTAAGGACCCCATATAGACCATTTATCAATGGTGGAATTCACCAGGATTTTTTGATCATACTTCACATTCTAGTTATGCTTGACTTCTCATGCCCTTTCCATGTATGGCATAACAAATTCAACTAGCTTCCACCTTGCATGTTATAAAAGCAATTTATTCAATATGGGAAACATCCATGTTATTTATAGGAGGTGTAATATCTCTATTATCTCTTTTACCTTAGCTTCTTGACCATATTACTTGTGATGAGAGGCAATAGCTTGCACCACTAGGTATCATGCCAATTGGATCTATCCTTATAGGTTTTGAATCACACTCATAGCTTGCTACAATAAATATTTTTGATGCAGAGGGTTTATGTAAGGTTCATATTTAGGTTTAGGCCATGTTATTATCTTAGTGTGACTATGTTCCCCATATTCCATTTTCAAATTTTGTACTAGCATAACTAATAACTAAGTGGTGAATCTACTACATGTAATTTCTTGCACTTTGATTGGCTTTTTATGGGTTGGTTTCACCTTTGGAGTCTACTTCTCTACTTTTAAATCATACTTAATCATTCCTATGCCCTTGTCTATGCTAGGCTTGACTTGGGTTAATTTCTTGTACAAGTCAGGATATTCCTCAACCTTATATGTTCTTAGATAATACCCACATATTGATATGTAGGGCAATCATGCTAATAGTGCTCAATCAAACCACACTTGTAGCATGATTAAGATTATAATATTCCTCCACCACATCCTCCACCTTCACACTTTAGTGCCTCTTTACATTCATATATCCTTCATTCTATTGGAAATAGCCTTCATTTCCTTGATTAGCTTTCCCCCTACTTGCTATAGTGGCCTACCATGCATCTCTTTCCATGTTCTCATGCATCTCATCAATCACTTGCTAATTAGTTATGGTATGATTTTAAGCATCACGTAGCTAATAATATATGGTTGTGTTAACTTTAATGGCATGTTAAAATAATGGGTAGTTATGAATATCATGAGCCTCATGACAAACCTCATAGTTTTAAAGCAATGTGCACACACTCCTTCAAGGTTAGTTGTTCCTATTATGGACTTGTATTTTAAAATTAGTTCACCATAACCCACTTTGAGCATCCTATAATATAAATACTGGTAAGATTTAAGATTTATCTAGCCATATATGTAATCTACACCTCCATTAATGGGTTGATTATAGTGTTTGTGCTTCTAACTATCTCAGATCTGAGCATGTCTTCAATAGATTTATGAGTGTATGTGAGTGTCTTCATGGAAATCACTCTTCTAAATGGTACTATAAAATCCATAAAAAAACAATTTTCCATATTAGGAAGGGTGAATATCATAAGAAAGCTTAGAAATAAGAGTTTTGAATCTAGAATTATATAAGCACATGCTCTCTAATAGTCCTTGGTTAATTTTTTTGATCATGGTGATGTTCTACTATTTAATCTCAGATATATTGAATTCTTTTAATAATGCTTCATTCAAAGTGTCATAATAAACCATAGCCTAGTTAGGACCAAATTTACTATACCAAGTATTCATGAGATCAAGAAATTTTTCTATGAACTATGTTTCTTTGTGATTTGATTAGGTTATACCCTGAGCATGCCATTATAAATCACATTTTAACACATGTTCTATATAATTTTATATACCATGATACTCTAATAAGTGCATCTCCATATCATAGTAAATTTGCTATAGGGGGCACTAACATTTGAGGAACATGTCCCCTCAATACTTGTCTTGATGGTGGTCCTCTAATGCCTTCAACTACTAGGTTAGGTGTTAGCCCTATTGTTATTTCCAACATCAAATATGATGAAG